>PJEM01001788.1:0-277513 GCA_004023845.1 Helogale parvula | reverse complement strand
AAGAATAAACATTGTGAAAATGTCATTACTACCCAAAGCAATCTACACATTCAATGCAATCCCCATCAAAATTGCACCAGCGTTCTTCTCAAAGCTAGAACAAACTATCCTCAAATTTGTATGGAACCACAAAAGACCCCAAATAGCCAAAGTTATATTGAAGAAGAAAACCAAAACGGGAGGCATCACAATTCCAGACATTCACCTCTACTACAAAGCTGTCATCATCAAGACAGTATGGTATTGGCACAAAAACAGACACATAGACCAGTGGAATAGAATAGACAACCCAGAACTGGGCCCACAAATGTACGACCAATTAATTTTTGACAAAGTAGGAAAGAGTATGCGATGGAAAAAAGACTGCCTCTTTAGCAGGTGGTGCTGGGAGAACTGGACAGCAACATGCAGAAGAATGAAACTAGACCACTCTCTTACACCATATACAAAAATAAACTCAAAATGGCTGAAGGACCTGAATGTGAGACAGGAAACCATCAAAACCCTCGAGGAGAAAGTAGGAAAAAACCTCCTAGACCTCCACCGCAGCAATCTCCAAATGCCCCTTAAAATGTTCATATTTCTTTTTATTTCCAGAACTCCCCATTAAATTTCTGACTGGTCTGCTTTCCCAAACAGAACCCTAAACTCAGGCTATAAAAGATTTAGATATTTTTCCCTTATGTTCCAACTAATTTTATTACTCTTACTGACAATGCCACTGAGCATGGGTAAGATTTTGCCCTTCTTTCTTTCTTTTTTTTTAATTTTTAAAATATTTATTTATTCTGGAGAGAGAGAGATAGAGCACAAGTGAGGGAGGGGCAGAGAGAGAGGGAGGCACTGAATCCAAAGCAGGCTCCAGGATCTGAGCTCTCAGTACAGAGCTGGCATGGGGCTCGAATTCAGGAACTGTGAGATCATGACCTAAGGCAAAGTTGGATGCTCAACCTACTGAGCCACCCAGATACCCCTGCCCTTCTTTCTGAAAGAAGTCTACCCTCCACAGAAGCAGAGCTGCTGCATTGCACTCTCAAGCCTGACCTAGAAATTCTACTACCAATGGTCGAAAAAGCAATCATGAGGCATTTGACAAAACTTTGAAGTAGATGCTAATGAAACCATATCATATCAAAATTAATGTCACGCAAGCAAAGTTATGCGAAGAGAACGTATATAGTTCTAAACGTTTATACTAGAAAAGGGAATCCTTAAATTGACAATATATATTTTTATTTTAGAAAGCTATAAATAAATGTAAAAATGAAAAACAAGCATGCACAAAGAAGGAAGTACATCTTAAAGCAAAACAACAATGTTGAATTAAATGCTAAATAAAAAATACAAAAAAATAATAGCCAAAGTTATTTTTCTGAGTAAATTAATGAATTTAATAGTCCTCAAAAATGACTTGAGATTTCATAATATTAAATCATGCCAAAACTAAGGGGATACAAAAGTAACTTGAGTTTTTTCATGGCTACTCATGGATTTGAAGTTAAGGATTAAGTGTAGAAGTGAAGCTAAATATCTGGAATAATTTATTTCTATTTTCTAGGATAATTGGAAAAAAATAACCAAGGCAATTAAAATGTAGACAAAGATTATAGAGTGACTACTTGACTAGTGTCCATCAAATGGTTTTATTATAAATGTTTCTTCTTATTTGCTGTGAATCTTATGTGGAGTTTAGTTCATTCGACTCAAAAAAGAAGGAGGCCGAGAAATGAGTGAAAGCTAACTAGTTTAGCATAAGGGGAAATAATTGGAATTCAATGAAGCCAAATATCCCTGCATATAAAGTTATGCCTTAAACATAAATTAAACTAATTAGCTAGAAAGAGTTAATGCAGCTTCCAAAGACAGTGTTCCTTAATAGTGAAGAACAGTTTATGAACTGAGTGAATCTGGGTCATAAAGCCTAAGTGCCTTAATATAGACTAACCCACACTTCCTTTTTTTACAGTTTTAGATCTTGAGGCATAGAAAATTTGTAATAATTTCCAAAGTTTATACTAGCAGTTGGTAATGGACCCATCTCAGGTTCCATTCTACTATAGGATAACATTTTAAAGCCAATTTGATAACATTTATTTACTGTACTTCAAATGTAAACTTATTTAATATATAGTTTAATATGTAATAATCCAGTGTTAAAAATTGATTGGCTTTTGCAGTCATTTTTGCTCCATTTATTTGTATCATGTTGCTTTTTTATCTGTGACAACTGGTAGAAAATCCATGTTTTTATTGGTGAGTGTAAGATTTACCTTTATACGAAGAAATAAGAATAGAACAGAAATATGTTTTCCTGAAATCTACATGAAAATTATTATTACATAATATCATATATTTTAAAATATTTTGTATAGTTGATTGATTTGTTTTAAAACAAGTTTTTTTTTAAGTTAATGAAATAGAATCTATTTATCTTGTTTATTTTCCCATACTGGAAGTATAGCTAATTTTAAAACTTACATATAAATATTATGACTATTAGGTTACCTGGGTGACTCAGTCAACTAAGCTTCTGATTTAGACTCAGGTCATGATCTCACGGTTCATGAGTTCAAGCCTCGTGTCAGGCTCTGGGCTGATGACTTAGAGCTTGAAACCTGCTTTGGATTCTGTGTCTTCCTCTCTCTTTGCCCTCCCCTGCTCATGCTCTGTCTCTCAAAAATAAATAAATGTTAAAAAATTTAAATAAATAAGTAAAGAAATAAATATGATGACTGCCATAACATAGACACTCTCTAATTATAGTAATCATGTATTCATGGAAATTATTTTCTGAATGGGTCTCTATAAACAAAATTACATTTGTGTAAAAGTTGCTGCTCTACTTATGTTCTAACTTTCCATTGTGCATAAATTAAGATCAATCTGTTACCTATAGCTTTACCACGATTTTGTTAATTGTACAATGTATTTATGACATACCTTGTCATATCAAGTTTGCTAGGTGTTATGGTAGGCCCTGAAGATATAATGAAGGCATATATAACTTTATCCCTCAAAGATTTATATTCTAGTGGGGATTATTTTGTTTTCTGAATTGCTATATAAGCCATATATTTGTTCTATGCCATCTATGTATCCCATTGCATATGTCACACACCTACCAATAGATTGTACGCATGCTCAACAGAGAAATGATATGTACGGCCTTTATTGTGCTGAGGTGCATTTCATCTATACACACTTTGTCAAGAGTTTTTATCATGAATAGGTTTTGAATTCCTTAGCTGCCTTTTCTCCATCAACTGAGATGATCATATAGTCTTTATCCTTCATTTTGTTAATGTGGCATATCACACTGATTGACTATCCTTTTATCCTTGGAATAAATCCTATTTGGTCATGGTGAATGATCCTTTTGACATATTGTAGAGTTTATTTTGCTTATGTTATGTTCAGGATTTTTGTATCTATGTTTGTCAGGGATATCAGTTTGTAATTTTCTTTTCTGGTGGGGACCTAATCTTATTTTGGTATCCAGGTAATGCTGGTCTCATAAAATATATCTGGAAGCATTCTGTCTTTTTCAGCTTTTTGGAAGAATTTGAGAATAGGTATTAAATCTTTGAATATTTGGTAAAATTCACCTGTGAAGCTGTCTGGTCCTAAAGTTTTGCTTATTGGAGGTTTTTGATTACTAATTTAATTTCCTTACTAAAAACCTATTTAGATTTTCTTTTTTTAAACTTTTTTAAACATTTATTTATTTTTGAGAGAGAGAGACACAGAATGTGAGTGGGGCAGGGTCAGAGAGCAAGGGAGACACAGAATCAGAAGCAGGCTCCAAGCTCTGAGCTGTTAGCACAGAGTTCGACATGGGGCTTGAACCTACGGACTGTGAGATCGTGACCTGAGCTAAAGTTGGCTGCTAAACCAACTGAGCCACCCAGGCACCCCAAGATTTTGTATTTCTTCATTATGCAATCTTGGAAGATTGTGTGTTTCTAGGAATTTATCTAATTCTTCTAATTTGTCCAATTTGTTGACTTATAACTTGTTGTGATAGTCTCTTATCATTTTTTTTGTATTTCATTATACAAGCTATAACTATTACTCCCCCCCCTTTTATTTCCAATTTTATTTATTTAAGCCTTCTCTCTCTTTTTTCTTAGTTCTAGGGTTTGTCAATTTTATCTTTTCAAAGAATCTGTTCTAAGTTTCATTGATCCTTTCTGCTGTCATTTTAGTTTCTCTTTTATTTTTGCTCTGACTTTTATTATTTTCTTCCTTTTACCAACTTTGGGCTTCATTTGTTCCTCTTTTTCTAGTTACTGTTAGTGCAAAGTTAGATTGTGTATTTGAGAATTTTTTTTTTTTTTGTTTCTTGAGGTAGGCTTACATTGCTATAAATTTCCCTCTTAGAATTACTTTTTTGCATCCCATTGATTTGGGACTGCTCATTTCTGCTTTCATTTGTTCCAAGGTATTTGTCAATTTCTCCTCTCATTCTTTCATCAACTCACTGTTTGTTCAGTAGCATTGTTGTTTAATTTCCATGTATTTATTTTCCAGTTTTCTTCTTGTAATTGATTTCTAATTTCATACCATAAGAATAGTAAGAGTTATTTAAAATAATTTCAGGGGCGCCTGGTTGGTTCAGTTGGTTAAGCGGCCAACTTTGACTCAGCTCATGATCTCATGGGTGGTGAGTTGAAGCCCTGCATCAGGCTCTGTGCTGACAGCTCAGAGCCTGGAGCCTGGTTCTGATTCTGTGTTTCCTTCTCTCTCTTACCTTCTTCTGCTCATGCTTTGTCTCTCTCTGTCTCTCAAAAATAAATAAACATTAAAAAATAAATTATTTCAATTTTTAAAGTTTAAAGACTGAGATTTGTCTTGTGGACTAACAAAATCTAATCTATAGAATGTTTATGTATACTTGAGAAGAATGTTTATTCTGCTGCTTTTGGATAGACTGTTTGTATATATCTATTAAGTCTATCTGGTCTACTATGCCATTTAAGACAAGTGTTTCCTTATTGATTTTTAGTTTAAATGAGCTAGCCATTCAAGTAAGTGAGATTCTCTTCACTATTATTATACTGCTCTCAATGTCTTCCTTTGGATCTGTTAATACTTGCTGTATATACTTTGGTGTTCCTTCTTATTGGGTTGAGCTTATTATCATAATGCAGTACTTGTCCTCGTCTTTTATCACAGTCTTTTTTTTTAAGTCCATTTTGTCTGACATAAGTATAGCTACTCCAGCTTTCTTTTGGTTTCCATTTGTAGAAAACATCTTTTACCATCTCTTATTCTCAGTCTGTGTGTGTTCTTACATTTGAAGTGGGTCTTGTAGACAGCCAATAGATGGGTTATTGTTATTACTCTTTTAACTATTCACTCATTCTATATTTTTGATTGGATAATTTAGTCCATTTAGGTATAAATTATTGATATATAGGTACTTATTGCCATATGGTTGTTTTGAAATCTTTCTATGTTCCTATTATTTTTCTATAGTTTTTGTCTCTTGTGATTTAATGATTTTTGATAGTATTATGCTTAGATTGCTTTTTCATTATCTTTTTTGTATCTACTATAGCTTTGTGTGTGTGTGTGTGTGTGTGTGTGTGTGTGTGTGTGGTCACTATGAGGCTCGCATGTAACAAGGCATTCTGAATCTCTAGATTTTACTCTTCTCCCCTATGTTTTATGTTTTTGTTGCCACATTTTACATATTCTTATATATCCTGACACTCAGTCAAAGCTCCGGGGCAAATAAATAGGCCGTTTTCACAGGAAGATTGGTGTTGTGTTTTGGTTTGCTCTCTGTACAGTGCCCTGGAAGGGATCGTAGCCTACCAAGAACTGTATCTTTGATTGTTTGAGAATTATGGGGTCTAGAAATCCAATACTCCTCGGACACAAAAGTGTATGCTCAATCATCATCCACCAGTGTGCTGTGTACAGTTTTGGCAGGGCATCATGGATGGCATGGGATGGAGTGTCCCTCCCCCCATCCTGTCTTTAGCATCTTGATGGAAAATGAGAAAATGGTGCTCACCAGCACTGGTGCTAGCAAAGTAGAGGGAGGATTCAAAAATGGAGTCTGCCAGTGCCTCAGCTCCTGAAAAAAGTTCTTACAGGCTTTTGCCCCTCCATCAGGTTCTTTCTGATTTGCAGATGAATCTGCTCTTCATATGATCTAGGTCTTTTCCAGATTGTTGATTATGGTGTGGATCCCAAGTTGAGTGCACCTGGGCCCTCTAAGAGAGGAATTTTTGTTCCCTACAGTCCCATGGATCTCCCTGATAAAAGCTCTCTCGATTTGACAGCCAGATATTTTGATAGCTTGTCTCTCTGATACATGGTTCAAAGTTTGGGGTGCCTGATGTGGGGCACTAACCCCTCATTCTTCACAGTGAAGCTTTGTATTTCTGAGATCCCTCAAGACTGTGGGTCATTGCATTAGGGTTGGGGATCTCGGTGAGATAGTCTCAGGCTCTACTACCTAGATCTAAGTGAAGTTCTTTTATCTTTTGTTGTGGAGAAGATACTTAGCTAGTTTTCAGATCTTTTACAAAGGGAATTGTTGTATGGATACTGTAGTTTGTTTTGTCTATAACAGATGTGGGTTCCAGATTTCCCTATGCTGCATCTTGAACCACCTGCACTCAGTCCTTTGCCTTTAAGACCATTTTGTTGAATTTTAGTAAAACTATACAAACTTTAACAGATTCTATAATTGGAAAACACCTAGAATTTAATACTATAATGAAAACAAAATTGTCAAATATTAAATCAAAATAAAAATATTCACCTAACATGTTTTGGAAAGAAATGGAAACTGAGGCCATATTTGTAGAATGCTATGAAAATAATTAAAATATAATACAGATATGTATGTATATAAATCAAAATCTTTTTTATGTACATATGATGGTCTTAAGACAATGATTCTTAGTCTTAAACACAAAGGAAAATAAACTATTGGAAAACTAAAAGGTAAATCAACATCAATGTAAAAATTAATAAAATAGCAATAGGATATAAAAAATAAACATGTATTAATCACTAAACTGATTATAAATCAGCATTTTAAAATTTAAAAATAAATAGATACAAATGATATTAAAATAAAATTGAATGTATGTATAAAACTCTATGAAAATTATTTGAATATACATTCACAGGGTAAAACATATTTCTTTATTAGTATACTTTGTATTTAATAAAAAACACAGATCATGTGTTTTGTGGATTTCACTACACTGTGTTCAGAAAATACAGTTGGGATTATTGGTGCTTCTTTTAAGAGCTTTAAAGGTTTACAACAGTTAATGATTAATTTTTCCATATAGGAGAACTTAAAAAGATATGTTCTCTTTTAATTATGGAACAATTTAAAATGAATATCTTTGCTTAGAGACATTAAATATATTATCCAGTTCTTTTTTCCCCTTCCATTATTTTATTTTCATGTTCTGATATAAATCACGTACTGAGTTTTTTATTCATTCTGTGTCTTTTTCCTTTTACTTGAATATTTTAATTTTCTGTCTGTATTTTTCTATTATTAAAAATGTTTAGTATATAAAAATCATATGTCAGTTATAACCACATTTTGACATTTATGTATATAACCAATTATATAACATTTGGTAATTTGTTTCATATTAAAATGTTTTCTTCTTAAATCACCATTATATGAAATGAATAATCTGGCTGTTCATTCTTATACTTGAGTTAGTCTGGCTTACTTTTACTCATCTGTTTTATTTCTTCTACATGTACATATGGAATATTTATAGACCAAACTGCTTTTTAATTTTACTAAATGGATGCATCTCACTAAAATTCCATCTTTAATATGTATATTTGATAATATTGCTATTGTACTTGTTTCATTTTTTGGATTGCTATTTTTGATATATCTTTATATTCCACCATTGGTTGAATATTCATACTCTATCTTTAAGCGTATGTTCTACATTTTTTTTTCTGCCTTTTAATCTCACATCCACTCATTATGGCTCACTGTGTCTCCTCCCAACAGTCCTTCATTTCTCAGGAGAGTTACTGGTGTCTGTTGTTCTACTTTTCTGTGTTCTGATGGGTTTTGAAAGTGGGCTCAGCTGGGCTGTTGGTAATATAAATTGTTGGATTTGCTCTCCACATTTTTTCAGTTATTGAATTGAAAGTACTGTGCAAGGATTTATTCTATTCGATAAAAGAGTGCGGGATAATCCTTCAGTTCAGGATGGACTCCTGAGCCTTTGCCAATGCTAGAGGCAATTTGATATTTATATCCTCCTGTTGCCAACATGTAACAAGAAACTGCTCTTCTCTTCCCATTCACTAAAGCAGACACAGATAAGGGAAAAATACTATTTTTGGTTCCAGTGACAACAGAAGATAATTACATGGATCTTTGGCGGGATTTTTGCTTTAATGCCATATTCTCAGTAAGATTTAGTTTTATTTGTTTTATTATCAATATACCTGTATAATTTTATTAAGAAAGCTAGAATAAGCTATATTATGAAAAACACGCTTCCAAATATCAATGTATCAGCACAGGAAAGCATTATTTCCTATTCATATTACAGTCTACAGGCCAGCACTTTCCTCATGGATGACTTGGACATTCCATTCTGTAGCTGTTGATCGGGAACAACCAGACCCCAAGTTCCCTGCTGAAGTTCAAAGAGAGACAGGGAAAGTGAAGGTCAAAAGGAGACAAGCATATGTGACATAAAACACTTGAGCTTTTGACCAAATCATATACACCTATATTCTACCCGTCATAATTCAAGTGGATGATCTCCAACCTAACAAGAAAGATTTGGAAGGTCAGATTTCTGTGTGCCCAAGAAGAATACAACTTATAATCTTTGACAGAGCATTTGGGTCACCAAAGCATGTTAGTCTACTTTCACACATAGAACATTCTTACCCCCTCCCTCAGAGACACCATATAAAGTCCCATCTGGTCACTGATTATTGTTCAGAGTCAATGTCTCTAGGTACAATCAGATCCAGATGTGTCTCCATTTAGTCTATAGACCTACAAAATTCAAAGGCAAATTATCTTTCCCCCTCCAGCACTAACACCCAATATGCAGTGATGGAATAGGCACAGCACATACACGATAATTTCTCCCATGTGGAAAGACAAAGAATAGGAGACATACAATGCCAACTGGAAAACAACAATTTAAGTCTCACTAGGAAGAGATTTTAATAAAGTTTCCTGGCATACACACTTGGGGTTGAAAGAATTATCTAGATGAAACTCCGATTCTGCTCACTAGAAGGAATCCCTTGTCTACTGTTGTGAACTCTGTCTCTGACCTCTGAGAACTCCTTGTTCATTACTCTCCTCCATCATCCCTATCTGGGAATGGAGCCTATGCACTCCTTGGGGAACTGTAATTAGCTTTCCTTCCGTAAAAGAACGTTGGGGCTCAATGTTTAAAAATCTTGAAGATTTACAGTAAATATTTTAGTTTTCTATGAACTAATGTTTTCTGTGATAAGCCTGTAAAACTTAATAAACTTCTGATATGTTTCTTCCATCTAAAATGTCTTCCTGGGCACAGACATCAAGTGTATTTTACTTTCCTGTTTTCCAGATCCTTGACTCTTTCGTTTTGTTGGTAGCTTCTGGAAAAACACTAACAGCTATTTGGGGAAAAATAATAAATATTGGGGGGGTATTTTTAATTTGATATTTTTCTAGGCCTCTTTATTAAATAAAAATTATTTTTCTGGCTTCTTTTCATAAGACAGTTATAATATTATGTTTCAGAAACATTCACTTCACTCTTGGAAAGCTTTGAATTTCCAGAGTATCACTTATTCTTCTTTTCAGATCTTAAAAAAATTTGTTAATGGCTATAAGCACGTCTATCTTCTTTAGTTTTTTAAGTCTTGTAAGAATATATTCTGCCTCCAAATTTATAGCAGTTGACTTGTATATTTTCAGTCTCTTATATCTGTTGTCTTGTAGTTGTTTCCTTGCTGTCTGATCATGAGAAATAATGTTTTGAGATGTATTTTAAGTTTTTAATAGTGCAGTATCCTACCTCTGTATAAATGTATATAGATTACAAATTTTATGGAATACAATGGACTAAAAATAAGTAAGAGTATATAGGAATTGATCAATACAATAACTAAACTCTGTGTGTGTGTGTGTGTGTGTGTCTATGTGTCTGTGTGTGTGTATACCCTTGTGTGTGCATGCACTCATGAATATAGGAAAAAAATACCTTATATGCTTTTAACAGAGAAGAAAAAATACTCTTTCCATATGTTCATGAATCATTTAAAATTATTGATTCCTTCTTTGAAAAAATGTTTATTCATATCTTCAGCCCATTTCTTCACTGGATTATTTGTTGTTTGGATGTTGACTCTGGTAAGTTCTTTATAGATGTTAGATACCAATCTTTTATCCAACATGTCATTTGCAAATATCTTCTCTCCTTCTGTCTGTTGCCTTTCAGTTTTGTTGACTGTTTCCTTAGATGTGCAGAAGTTTTTACCTCAATGAGGTCCCAATAGTTCATTTTTGCTTTTATTTCCCTTGCCTCCAGAGACAGGTAAGAATTTGCTGTGACCTAGGTCAAAGAGGTTGCTGCCTGTTTTCTCCTGTAGAATTTTGATGGCTTCCTGTCTCACATTTAGGTCTGTGGAAATCGAGAACTCAACAGATTAATATAGGGGAAGGGATGGAAAAATAAGATAAAAACAGAGAGGGAAGCGAACTACAGGTGACTCTTACATATAGAGAACAAACTGAGGGTTGCTGGAGGGGAGGCTGGGTAGAAGTTGATGGGCATTAAAGAGGACATTTTTCAGGATGAGCACTGGGTGTCATATAAGAGATGAATCACTGGGTTCTACTCATGAAGCCAAGACTACATTGCATGTTATTTAACTTGAATTAAAAAAATAAAATAAATATAATATAATATAATATAATATAAAATAATTAATCCCATATTTGACAACAAAGAAAAGTCTCATATGTGTGTACTATTTCACTTTTTGAAATTATCATGTATTACTTCCATTATGCAAATACCAAAATAAAGAAAAAACTTAAAAAAAATTAGACTAGAATTTCCTATGGTAATAAAGTATCAAGTCGCAGGGTCTTAATTGAATAAAATTTTACTTATTAACTACCTCACATTTTCCACACTTTCTCTCTTACATGAGTATTTTGTTATTTCTCCCTTCTCACAGCTGTAACTTTAACCCGGTGCTTCAAGAAAGCATGGGAGGGAAAAGAGAGCAGAAGCAGGACATTGAACATTCTTTAAAGGTCCACGGGGAAGTGGCTGGCTTCACCATTTTTTATATTCCATTTCACAAAACTTAGTTGCATGGCCTCCAAATGACTTGGAAAAAGGCTTGGGAATGTGATTTTTCTGTTTCCCAAGAGAATGCTATGGTGAATTTTCTACCGTACCTATGTATCGTTATAGTCAGTTATCGCGAGATGATCCTAATAATGTTTATGACTTTTTATGAGTTAACCTAAGTCAATGAAGAAAAATACAATACTTTAAAAAAAAACACTCTTTGATAGTCACTGTTCATCCATATAGGAGTAGATATATTTCCTCTTTTTGAAGTAAATTACGTATCTGTATTACTAGATCACTACCCATGTCTCCTAACTCTGTATCTCCTTAACTATGTGTATTTTCATAATTTCCTTCCTTCCTTCTTTTCTTTTTCTCTCTCTTACTCTCTCTTTCTTTCACTGCACATTCATTGCTTTTGAAAAACCAGGCAGAGTCAGTATACAGATTTCATAAGAGGGAGAATGCATAAAGATGTAACTTCGCAAATTCTAAATAACCATCGACCTATGTTAGAAAATATATATGAAATATAAACTAAAACAAAATGTGAAAACAGATATATCACTTATGTCTCTTTCTAGTAAAACTTTGTCTCTGTTTTACTCCTTGTGACAATTCCAAATATAACTATTATTCTGCCGTTCATCCATGATAAAATTCATAGGATTTATCCAATTTTACTTTAACGTTATTTTCTTTAACTGTCCTAAAAACATTTTTATGGGTTATAGAGACCTATTTCAATGATAATCTTTTTTTTTTTTAAATTAACCATTCTGTTTTAAAAAAAAATATGCTTCCCTAATGAATTGAGCTTGGCCAGTTCAGAAATGTGGTCACCTTAATTAGGTATCTGAGATAATGGCCTTTTCTCACTTTTAGTTCCCATATAGTCCCCTGCTTGGATGACTTGTTAGCTAATTAAAAAAAAAAAAAAAAACTTCTATATCTGCAAGAATTGTCACTTTTCTTCTTGTCTGTGAGATTCTATCTGAGATATTCACAGAGTAAAGGCAAGTAAGTAAGATTCTTTGAAGGCCAGTGCATATTTTTCCTAAAACTTTATTCTACCGAAATAAAAACAAATCTTATCACTTCTCTACCAATCTTATCACATAAGGTAACACATCAAACTTTTAACAAGATTGATTATTGTCATATACTTACTGACAACATCTTTTTACAAACTTTTACTGTCTGTTGGGGGTCAAGGTCAGAGAAAAAGATCATCTTCCTTATTGAATCTAGAATCTCAATTTTAGGTAAATGTAGTCAAAATACGAGAAAACTGCTTATTTTTTGGATATAATGTAAAAGCAATAGCAAGATATTACATTTCCTGGTAATGAGGCTTTGGCACCCAAACAATACTCTTTGTGTTGCACTCTAATTAAAATGGTAAGAGTTAGGGCACCTGGTGGCTCAGTCAGTTAAGGATCCGACTTTGGCTCAGGTCATGATCTTGGGGTTTGTGAATTTGAGCCCCAGGTCTGGCTCTGTGCTAACAGCTAAGAGCCTGGAGCCTGCTTTGGATTCTGTGTCTCTCTCTCTCTCTCTCTCTCTCTCTCTCTGACTGGCTCTCTCCTGCTCTCTCTCTCTCATTCTCTCAAAAATAAATAAGCATTAAAAATTTTTAAAAATGATAAGAGCCATATTTGATTGATGATCATAGCTAGGCTGGTAAATAGAGGGTTGCTTATTCATATTATTACCAATTATTGGCATATATGTGTAAATATTCAAATAATCCAGATTCAACTTAGAACTTAAACATATCCTCCCAATGTAAGTGGCACATTGGAATCGCATTTGGAAAAGGTATCAGTAAAATATAATTTAAATTGGGCATTTTATTCCATTTTCAGGCATGGAAATTTTTAAAAATACTGCCTCTGTGCTTTTTAGATAACCCTAGGGAAGTTCTCTGCTTAGCTATTTTATAATTTCATAATAAAATCAACTCCTTTAGAGTTTGCCGAAACTAACTTCTTTCAATTAGAAGTATATTATTTTGAATCTGTACAAACACTTTCTTTCAAGTTTTAAAATGTGACTACATGGTAATTTAGGCTCAGTACTATAATTTGGAAAACAGCAAGAAAAAGTGCCATTGAAGGTAGGAAAATATATTTATTTTTCACATAGTTTATCAGCCTATAATGGTGATTGTTATTTGCTGGTTAAAATCATTCTAAATAAATAATGACAAAATTATTCAAATTTATTAGCAAGAGTTTTGCCATTCATCTTTTACAGTAGAAATCATTTTTATTTTTTTAAATTTTTTATAGTTTACTGTCAAGTTGGTTTCCATATAACACCCAGTGCTCTTCCCCACAAATGCCTTCCTCCATGCCCACCATCCCCTTCTCCTTGCCCCCTCCCCCTTCAGCCCTCAGTTTGTTTTCAGTATTCAGGAGTCTCTCATGATTTGCCTCCCTCCTTCTCCCTAACTCTTTCCCCCGCCCTTTCCCTCCCCATGTTCTCTGTTAAGTTTCTCCTGTTAAACTTAGGAGTGAAAACATATGGTATCTGTCCTTCTCTGCCTGACTTATTTCACATAGCAAGACACCCTCGAGGTTCAAATACATTGCCATGGATGGCCAGATTTCATTCTTTCTCATTGCCATATAGTATTCCATTGTATAGATAAACCACATCTTCTTAATCTATTCATCAGTTAATGGACAGTGAGGCTTTTTCCATGAGTACAAATCATTTATAAATGGAATGAGTTCACTACAAGAAGGAGGACATTGCCTGTAACTATCTCAGCTGTTTATCTTTGATTTCTTAGCAGATAAATATTCTACCAACACTTTTTTTTTTTTTAGTTTCAATGATGGTTTATTTTCAAGAGAGAGACAGAGAGAAGGATAAAGACAGAGTGTAATAGGTGAAGGGGCAGAGGGAGAGGGAGACACACAAACTGAAGCAGGTTCCAGGCTCTGAGCTGTCAGCACAGACCCTATGCAGGGCTGGAACCCATGAACTGCGACAACATGAACTGAGCCAAAGTCAGATGCTTAACCAACTGAGCCACCCATGACCTGTTTACCAGCACTTTCGATGTTTGATTTACTGATGAGTTAGGAAGGAATGAAGGGAGCAGGGACTAAGCACAGGGCCACTTCTGAGTATCTTCGATGCTACTCCACAGTTTGCATATCCCTGAATGGAGAAATTAAAAAATCAATTGTGACAAATTATTTATATGCTAGTATGAACAAATTTGCTCTTCCATTTCTCTTAGAATCTGATACAGAGGACCTGGTAATAGGAATAGTAGTGATAGTAGCATTGAATTCCTCTAAGAGTTTAGAAAACAAAAAGAGGAAAGATAAAGGTTCACAGTTATTTCCTAAGACTAATCTTGTCAAGCACTTCAGGTCTGAAAACTATTTCTAAAGCAGAAAGTTGATTGCAATTCTAATGGTTTTATGAATATGAGCCTTTTATTTTGATAATTTTTATTTTTAACTAATAGCGTAGAGGGCACAAATCTCATCCAATATCCTGGTCTGCAGAAATGGACTGGGATCTGAACTTAAATTCAATTTTAAATACGACTTTCCAAATTCTGAGCCTTTTACTATTAATTAATTTAGTGTCTCATCATCTTTCTTTGGTTTTCTGAAGACATTCTGGAGAACAAATGTCCTGAGATAGAGAAGCAATCTGTCTTCACGGTACTATTTTCCTCTCAGATATCCTTTTTCTGGATTGATGTTTATGCAGTGTCCATGCCGGGCACTGCTCATTTCCTGTCTCACCTCCTCTTTAGGCCTGTAGTCTCCGTGCCTTATCTCTCTGCCACCTCCAATTGCACTAAAAGTATTCTGCAGTATCTTTCTCTTCGGGGCTACTGGAAAACGTGTGATCTTATCTCAGGCATCGTCATCCAGACCAATCATGTAGACATTCCTTCTATCATGCTGACCCAAGGAACTAGTACATTCCCGAGGTTTACTCTGGGGTTTGGGGCACATACTCTGCTCTTCAGATGTCCACTTACCTGGTTCTGGCACAGGACATTCTCTGCAGATCCACCAATACTGTACACTCTTGCCTCTTCCCTGTATGTCTTTCTAGTTGCATCTAGACTTGGATAGATGTTGGATGCAAACAACTTGCATAAACATGCCTTTTCTATATCTGCTTAAGTGAAAAGTTAGGATTCTAAAAGTCGGAAGCCCCAAATCGACTATTTCTGTGGACTTTCTTCTGTTGACCCTCATTACCTCTTTCCCTAAGGCCATGGATGTGATATACAGAGAGAGAAATGCATAGACTCCAAAGTGTAGTGCATATGAGGGAAGAAAACAGTTGCTATCTAAAAATATTTATAAATGCAATAATTGCTTTGGGGCATAGTTCACAGAAACCAATGGAATGGAAAAAGTAATCTTTTGTTTTCTTTCATTTTTGTAAAGCGATCAGATAGAAGTGAGAGAAATTCAGCAAGTAAAAGTGACCAAATCCTTTTCCCTGTGTGGAGAGAACTTATGTATTAAAGATCTCCAAGGGTAACATCATTTTCGTAAATTCAAAAAGTCAATATGCTATAGTTCATTAAGTGACACCTATATTGTGGAAAGTACTGGACACAATAAAAGCATATTTCTAAAGAAAGATCTGTCACCTAACCTTAGAGTTTTATTTTTTCAAATTCATAATATTTATTATAGAATTATACAATAAAATGCAGCAATTCTAACATACAATCCCATATAATAACCTTACTTTTAATACACATGCCACATATACCCTGAAGCCGGGATAAAAGTCCACAGTGCCTAAACCTCTAGCTTGGTGCCTGGAATGGTTCTTTGGCCACCTCTAACCATGACTGACCTCTTTCTCTCTCTCCCCAGTAGCTTTTCTGCCTATCACTGTGAATTAGGTCATGGAAAAACCTCTAGCAGAGAGTCAACCCTCAACTATTTAGAGAGTATGGAAACATTAGGTATCTCAGCAACAGACCATTGGTTTTCTTCCTAACTTTCTTCTTCTGACATATAGAATTAATCTTTTAAATCTGATGTATCCTCTGTGTCCCTAAAAGTTTTCAGATGGGTCCTTGTTTTTACATTTTTGAACTACAGACATCAAATGTAACCGATTTCTTTGTTGCCATTCTTTTCTTTCTTCAATCTGTCTTTATTATGGCGACTTAGGCTATCTTCTGAGAACTGTTCATTCCTCAAGAGAATAGCCTACTCACAAAAATACTGGTGCCACTTTGTTGCTTATCAAATAGACTACATAAAACAAAGACCTCATGGCACAGAATTACTCTGGAAGACTTGATCTAGGCATATCAAAATGTTGGAGTTTATTCATTGATGCATCATGAATCTCAACAAAAAGGACTACATGATAGATAGAATGAGCAGCTGACATGGGTTTAGACTTTGGTATGTAAATGGGAATGTCACAATGGTATGTCTTTTCTGTCCCATTAGCGCTGGGCTTGTGGGATTGGAAGCTATGAGCCCACATGGTTGTAAATGGCATCCAGGGTTAGAGATTACCAAAGATGAAATTATTGGATGGCTCCATGGTTCCTATAGTAAAAACGAAGGAGAATTATGGGGAAATGTGGAACGTTATTTCAAGGAAAGACTTAAAGCCCTAGTTATATATTTTGAATTGGAAACATACCTTTACATGGAAGAGATAAGTAACACATAATTGAAGGAATTATGTCCACCTCAGAAGATGATGGGAAACATGTATTTTGTCTCTAATAAAGCCTCCAAATCTCTATCTCTTTCTATCTTCTGGCATGAATTTTTCTATGGATATAAAAACAAACAAACAAACAAACCCATATTGACTTGTGTAGCAAATATATGTCTTCTTTGGGGAGAATACAAATAATTGGTTTATGATATATAGGTATTATGTAAACTCTACCACCGTATAACCATTCTGAATTTTATGCAATTGTAAATACAATCTAAGTATTATGTTCACCTCAGTTATCTGAAACTGCAGATCCTTACTGAATCCTAAAACTTTTCTGAAGTGAATTCACTTTTCCTGCATTTCACCTTCCTGTAAACTATGTGTTCTACCATATGTCTTGCTCAACATGGCCATAAAACAGCTGTAACTGTTTATCACTATTCGTTTCAGAATGTTACTACCAGCCTTCTCTTTGTTTCTTTGTTTTATTTCTTTTTCCTCCTTTTCAGCACAAAGCCTTTTTTAAAATTTTATTATTAGCATTCTTATTAATTACTACTATTATTATTACTACTACTATTATTTTGGTAATTCTTGGCCCTGGTTAAAATATTATTTTGGTTTCCTTATTGCTCCATCCCAAACTCTCCTTTGTTGTGCACTCCAAATATTTCAATAATCCTGAGAGTTTTCAACCTCAACTGAAAGGAGGCATTTCAAAAATTAGGCAGATGAATTTAGATTATTGTTCATTCGAACGAAAGTCATTTCTACTCCCTTTTTAGTTACTTTCACAATAGTTTCCACAAGGGTCTTCTAGCACTTAAAGCTCTTCGACCTCAAAACCTCAAAATTCTTCACTGATTTAAACATTGAATTAAATACTCTACTCCATCATCCTAGACACTATGTTTCAAGGTGTCTCACATTCTCAATAAGAATATTGCTTGTCTAATTGTCTTCAGAGATTTTAGTTATTTATGAATTTCTCTGGGATGTCAAACATGGGCATGCTTTTTCTCAATCCACATTATCCGTCAGTTGGAAGCATAGATCTTTGTCAATCATTATGAAAGTCTGTGATTATTAATTTAACTTCAAGGGTATTTTCATATAGTGACTTCAGGATCACTACAAATTTCTAGATAGTTATTTTGAACCGATTTGATGCCTAAATTTGTTAAACACTTAAAGAAGATATTGCCTTAAATATCCCTTGATTTGAATAAGTAATAGTTTCAGGTGATTATCTGAAAATGAGAGTTTCCTTGTCTCTCTGAGCTGTATCTTACCCAGCTCCCAACTCCAGTTTATATATATATATATATATTCATTACAAAGTGCAGTTTCAAAACTTTTATAAAAATGAAAAAATACAGTAGGTACTCTTTTGTTGACAATTTCTCTTAGCATAATGATTCTAAAAATCTGTCATGATGTTGCACTTGGTGATGTGATTTGATTTTTAATTGCAGAGTACTTTTCTCTTCAGATGACTCATTTTAAGGTTTTGTCTATTGTAAATCAAGTTGCTACCAATATTTGTCTAAAAAATCTTTATATTTATCTGTCTTGGCTGAATACTTTGGAGTAGAATGTCAAAAGTTTCAGGTATGGGGTGCCTGGGTGGCTCAGTCGGTTAAGCATCCAGATTCAGCTCAGGTCATGATCTCACGGTTTGTGAGTTTGAGCCCCGCATCGAGCTCTGTGCTGACAGCTAGCTCAGAGCCTGGAGCCTGCTTCAGATTCTGTATCTCCCACTCTCTCTGATCCTCTCCTGCTCACGCTATCTCTCCCTGTCTCTCAAAATAATAATAATAATAATAATAATAATAATAATAATAATAAATTTTTGGAAAAAAAGTTTAGGGTAGATTAATATTTAAATCTTCAGGGAACTGATAGTTTTCCAAAGAGGTAATGCTTACATCAACCACTCCCACCCTCCACCAAGCAGTATATGAATCTTAGAGTTGTTCCCCAGCATTGTTAACATATGGTATTGTCAATCTATTAATTTGCTATGTATAAAGTTTATTAAATAATATCTCAATGTTTTAATATGAATTTGCTTGATAAATAATGTTTTAATATATATTTGTCCATTTATGTATCTCATTTTGTGAATTATCTGTTTAGATGTCTATTTGAATGGGAAATGTCTTTTTTTATGTTTATTTATTTTTGATAGAGTGCAAGCTAGGGAAGGGCACAGAGAGAGGGAGACACAGAATCTGAAGCAGGCTCCGGACTCTGAACTGTTAGCACAGAGCCCAACGTAGGGTTCAAACCCATGAACCTTGAGATCATGACCTGAGTAGAAGTCCAATGCTTAACCGACTGAGCCACCCAGGCGCCCCAGAAAGTGTCTTTTTCTTAAGTCATAATAGTTCCTGTCATATTGTGGATACAAAACTGTGCCAGTTAATAGGTACTGTGGGTATTTTCTACTGATCCTGTGGTTTGATTTTTTATTTTCATAACTATGTATTTTAAAAATATTTATTATAATTTATCATTTTTTTGTTATTTATGCAATCATTATATACCTGGTCATGAAAACTATTTTATCATATATTTTCATCTGGGAGATTTATATTTTTAATTTTTACCTTTAAGCATATAATTCTACTTAGGTTTTCTGTATGGTGCCAGAATTATCTATTTTTGTTTTGTTTTGCATAGGAATATGCAGTTGCTCCTGTACCACTCACTGAGCACACTTTTCTCTTCTCAACGAATTGACTCAATAAATTTGTGTCCATCTGTTTTTAGGCTACTTTTTCTATTTTATGATCAAAATGTCAAACCTTATGACAACAGCTATTTTCTCGGTAACTTTACAGTAAACCTTGAAATCAACCACTCTAGGGGCGCCTGGGTGGCTCAGTCAATTAGGCGACCAACTTTGGCTCAGGTCATGATCTCACAGTTTGTGGGTTTGAGCCTCACTTGGGGGTCTGTGCTGACAGCTCAAGCCTAGAGCCAGCTTCAGGTTCTGTGTCTCCCTCTCTCTCTGCTCCTCCCCCACTCATGCTCTGTTTCTGTTTTAATAATAAATAAACATTTAAAAAATGTTAAAGAAAGAAATCAAGCACTGTATTTTCACACAAGACTGTGAGGTTTTTAAAATCGTTTTCGTTATTCTAAACAATCTCCATTTCCATATAAAATGTAGAATCAATTTATCAATGGAAAATTGCAATTCTCTTTATGCAGTCTTTCCAGTCCCTGGAAGTCTCTATTTATTTAGGTATTCTTTAATTACTGTCAGCAATTTTTATGGTGTTCAGTAGAGAAGTCAACACAAATTTTGATAAATTATTTCTAAGAGTTTTATGTGTTTTTGTCACTATTAAAAGTAAAATTAAAAAATTATTTCAAATAGTTTGTGGCTAGTATATATAAGCACAAATGATAACACTTCTTAACTGTGACTTCTTCAATCTTGTAAAATTAAGATTTTATTTTTTGAAGTGTTTTGGGAAGGATGCCTACTATTTTTCTACATAGTCACATTATCTGCAAATAGGTGCATTTTTCTTAACTTTCTGCCATCTATATCTACATTTCTTTTCTTTTTTCACTGTATTTGCTATTATCAGTAGCATAATTATAAATATAAATGGACAAAAAGCATTCTTGATTTGTTACTGCTTTCAAAGAATAAATACTCAATAATTCTATGTTAAGTATGATTTCTGATCTATATATTTCATATACTATAAGGACAACTTAAATGTTAAATCTATATCATACTATTTTTCAAAGTTTGCTGCTTTGGGAAGTTGTCGATTCTTTTAGTTTGTCAAACATTATGTGATTTCTATAATAGGAATATTTTTATCAGAATCTTTTGTATTTTATGTCAGTCACTTACTCTTGTAAAACTGCATTAGTTAATAATTCTACCCAAATAGTAAAATACTTTGTATGCTTATAATGGTCTCAAATTCCTTAGTTAGTAAGATGTTGAGGTATACATGTGCACATTCTTATACACAAATATTTTAAGAAAATGCCTAGCAATTCATTTGTACAGAATTTTTAAAAAATGTATGACAGGGATTGGATTTTCTAAAGCACCCTCATTGCAGCTATAATGTAATCGTACTTCTACAGTTACCTTTATCAATATTATTAAAACTTTGGACGGATTTATATATATTACACATTCTTCTAACATCGTATATATTAACAATTTTGAATCATTATTTATATATAAAATTGATCAATAATATTGTTGTGGTTTTGGTGACAATATTGTTTTAGGTTTAGGGTCCATATTTAATGTGCTTCATAAAATAATTTTGTAAATTTTTAATTTTTTCTCTATGCTCTGAAATAATTTAAGATATACTGAAATCATATTTTTGCAGGTTTAATATGATTTCTGTGTGAAACAGTCTGGAAGAAGGTATTTTGTGGGAGCTCTTTAATTATGTAGTTAATGAATTGCAAATAGTTTTGTTTAGAGTCTTTCTTCTGAAGTCAATTTAAGGAATTACATTTTTTCAATTTTCCAAAAAGACTTAAAATCCAATTAATGAAGATTTACAAATTTATTTGAAAAAGGTGTATAAAGGTTTTAAAACTTGGTGCAACTCTGTCTTTTTAAATTCTGGATTAGATAGTATAGTACTTAGAGCTTTGTTTAATTTCACACATAACTAGTTATTTAAATGTATTTCTATTCATTACATTTTACTTCCAAAATTGATTAATTTTTGCTTGTGTGTTCTGTCACGTTTGTGTTGACATGATTTTCTCAAATTTTTTGAGATTTGTTCTTATTCATTTTTAGCGTTTTATAATTATTTAACGATGTATTATTCCAATTTTAACTACGCTAACAAATTTAGCATATGTCATAATTTTAAAGAAAGTCTGAAGTTATATTTTTGCCCATTGTTCAAAAAATTTCCTGTGTTAAAATATCACAATATTAAGTATAAGTTTTTTTTTTTTAATTTGGAGGGAGCATCTTTATATTGAGATACTTTAGTATTATTTAAGACCATTGAAGAATATAGTTTTTGGGATCTGTATATTTGTATATTTTGGGGTCTGTATATTTGTATATTTCCTTCAGGAAAATGGTTCATTAAAGGCACAGGGGCGCCTGGGTGGCTCAGTTGGTTGAGTGTCCGACTTTTGCTTAGGTCATGATCTCACGGTTCGGGGGGGGGTTCGAGCCCCGTGTTGGGCTCTGTGCTAACAGCTAGCTCAGAGCCTGGAGTCTGCTTCTGATTCTGTACCTCCCTCTCTCTCTGACCCTCCCCTGCTCGTGCTGTCCCTGTCTCTCAAAAATAAATAAAAAACATAAAAAAAAAAAGCTACAAACTTAACCTCCACATCAACACATGGCTATATGTATTTTGGAATACAGTGTTTCACTGGAAAGAAAATATCATCGGTTGTGAAAAAACTATACAAAATATAAAAAGAAACTCCTGTTCTCTCAAAAATGGCTATATTAGACATTATCTCAAAGTGAGTGAACACTGAATCATAGAAGGTATTAATTTTACAAATTCTAATTTGAAAGTACTTCATTCATATACAAAACCTTTATCAATAAATTTATAAAACCATAATTGTTAAATAGAAAACAGTAATTTATTTATCTAAACAAAGAGTAATGCAAATATGCCATTATGTTTCTACTGTTTTTTTCCTACATTACCTTTCCATAAAAGCATTTTTTATTTTTAACTAGGTAAATATGAAACAAACTGTAAATAAACACATATGTATATATCATGTGGGCAGTTTCTGATTAAGAAAATGAAAAATAAACTTCCAGACATGGCACTTTACACACATTACATGACCAAAATTAAATGCCTGACATAAGCATGTATGGCAAGGATATGAAACAACTAAAATTCTCCTAACTCCTGGTGGAATGTCAAACAGTACAATGATTTTGTAACATTCGTCAGCAGTTTATTAAAATGTTAAATGTACTTCTACCATATAACCCAGCATTTGCATGACGTATGTCCACAAAAAAGATGCATACAAATATCCAGCGATTTTATTCATAACAGTACAACTTAAGTACTCATCAAGTGTTGAGTGGTTAAGCATAATCAATTCTAGTCATATAAATGGGATAGTAGCAAGAAAAAAATGAACTACACATGCATACAGTGACATGAATGAATGTTAAAATCATTTTGTTTAGGGAAAGAAGTGAGAAAAAATGTAGCAGTTTGTGTCAGAAAAAGATAGTAATGTAAGTGGAGACCACTCTATGGTGATTCAGTAGTTACTTGGGCAAGGATTGGAGGAAGGAGGGATGTACTACAAAGGGCATGAGAACATTTGGGGGCACTGAAAGCATTCTGTATCTTGATTGTGGAACTCCCTATAATATGTGAAGTCCAGCTTTTCTTTATTCTTTCATTTAACGTGACTCTTCTAATTATAATGTGCCCGTTCTCATTAGGAAGGATTCTCAATTTACGTTGACTAGGTGTTCCACATGCTGCGTGTGTCACAACTCAGGGTCTCAAGCGGACTATTTTTATTGCCCTACAATGTAAAAGTCCTCTACCCTTCTCTGTAATCCTGCTAAAATAGGACCTTTCAGCTGAACACTTACCCACCTCTATGAAATCATCTTCCCATTTTTATAAGGCTTCTGAAGAAACCAAATAACTTTTATGAGAACAGATTTATTTCAAGCACTACATTTTTGATACTCTGATTTAATAGCTTCCATTCTAATTTGATCAGATCCTCCAAATCAGCTCTAGTTGAGATAATATGAGTTAGGCGCGCCTGGGTGGCTCAGTCAGTTGAGCATCCAACTTTGGCTCAGGTCATGATCTCATGGCTTGGGAGCTTGAGCCCCACATTGGGCTCCGTGGTGACAGCTCAGACAAAGCCTGGAGCCTGCTTTGGGTTCTGTGTCCCTCTCTTTCTCTGCCCTGCTCTCACTCATGCTCTCAAGGATAAATAAAACATTAAATTTTTTAAAAATAAAACACAAGTAATAATTATTATGATTTTTACACTTTTACTACATCCTGTACCAATACATGAGTGTATTGGGGTTTTAGAAAAATAAGTACATAATGATTGATCACAGTTACAAATGTGAACTACTTCCTATGGATCCTTTCAATATGAGCAGTAAAAATTATTTTACTTTAGGTGTTGCATACCCACAGCAGGTCATAGAGAAGCCTCTCATTTCTGAGTCTAGGGTCATGGCATCATATTAAAGCACATTATGTGGGGCCTTTGATTCCTTATTGGTATTGTCTGCATAATGCACCTTTGATCAGGCAGCTGGATGGGTGAGTTTTCAGAAGAATTATGTGGTGATCCCAGTTGTAGAAAACCAGGGAAAACAGAATCAGAGATAATCAAGCTGAATTATTCTATTGTGAAAATTCAGAATATCCACAAGAGCCTTTGGTATTATATTGGTATGCGAATGCTTCTGCCTTATTCTGTCATCTGAGCCTCACATACAAGGAACGAGCAGTAAAAGTTAATGTATGAATGAACTGAATGAAACATAATAGAGAACTATATGGCCTGTGGCGAATCAGAGAACTGATGCTTTTTTAATGACATTCATATTTATTGTTTCTATCAACACTGTGTAGATTGGATTCAGTCCACAGTGTGTCAGGTTGCAAACTCTGTTATACTGCTGTAATGAGAAATAAAAAAATCTAATTCTGTCACAAATATACAATGCATTAGGTAAACAGTGCCTTCTCCTATGTCCCCACAAGTAACTGTAGTGAACAACTGGCTCTCAATGGTCTGATTTTATTCCCAGTATGAGTGTCAGCACAATGATTTATTATTATTATTATTATTATTAGATTTTTATTCATTTGTGATTACTTTAAAATTTCTACCTATTATCCAGCTATCACAAAGTAACTGTGATATGATAGAATACCAAAGGATGAAAAGTTGTAATGATTAATTTTTTACTTGTGGTCAGAATATGAGACCTGCCAATCTCTGTATTACCCTCCTCTTCCTTTTTTCCATCTTTTTCTCTTTTCCCAAGTACCTCCTCCATTTCTTTCAGCCCAGTCATGAATCTGGAGGCAAAGATGGGTTTGCTATTGATTCTTTGTCTGCTTTAAAAATATATATATAGGGGCACCTGGATGGCTCAGTCAATTAGGCATCTGGCTTCAGCTCAGGTCATGATCTCATGGTTTGGAGGTTTGAGCCCCAAGTAGGGCTCTGTGCTGACAGCTCAGAGCCTGGAGCCTGCTTCTCTCCCTCTCTCTCTGAGTCTCCCCTGCTCGCACTGTCTCTCTCTCTGTCTCTCAAAAATAAATAAAAAACATAAAAAGTTAAAAAAATAAAAAATAAATAAAATATATATATATAATGTATATTTTATACTGTGTTTTTTCTAACCCTTCTCTGACCTTGTGTCTTGCCTCTTGAAATGATGAGGGTACCAGAAAACTGGTCCTATTCAGTGACTCATTTTAGAGGATGAAAGGGGGGCTGCAGGTAAGGAACTAAGCTGTTAGTTTGGAAACAGAGCAACTGTGTCTACAGTTATTATAGAGGTCATGATTGAACTTACTATGATGTTCCTGTTAAATTTCACATTTATTCTTGGTTCTGAAAATGCAAACAAATTTATTAAAAACAGGAGGAACAACAGAAACAAATTTAAACAACACATGAGATTGATCATTTAAAAATAAATAGTACTATATTATTAGCTGCAGGCACAATACTGTACAGCAGAAATCTAGAACGTATTCATCTTGTGTGGCTGAAATTTTATATGCATTGAATAGTAATTCCTATTTCCCCCTCCCCTCGCCCCTGACACCACCATTTTATTCTTGGGTTCTCTGGGTTTGACTATTTTAAATAGTCATGGAGGAGAATCATGCAAAATTTGTCCCTCTGTGACTGGCTTATATCATTTAGCATAATGTCACCAGGTTGATGCATGTTGTTGCATATGGAAGAATTACCTTATTTTTTATGGCAATAAAAATTAATAATAAGAAATACAATAATATTCCTTTGTACATATATCCAAATGTTCTATAACCCTCCATGAAAATTTGGGCTGTTTCCATACGTTTGCTAGTGTGAATAAAATGCTTCAATAAGCATTTTATTTATTAATTCAATATAAATATCACTTCAAGATTTTGATTTCAATATTCGGGGTATATACCCATATGTGTAAATGTTAGATCATATAATAGTTCTAGTTTTAATTTTTAAAATGTTTGTTTATTTATTTTGAGAAAGAGAGGAGAGAGAATTCCAAGCAGGCTTCTTGTTGTCACTGCAGAGCCCAATAGGGGGCTCCAACTCACAAACCATGAATGAGATCATGACCTGAGCTGAAAGCAAGTCAGATGCTTAACTGAGTGAGCCACCCAGGTGACCGTCTAATTTTAATTTTTGAGGCATCTTCATACTGTCTTCCTTAAGGGCTGCACCAATTTACAATTCTTAGCAACAGTGAACAAGGGGTCCTTTACTTCACATTCTTGTCAGCACATATTTTTTTCTTGGTAATGGTCATCTTGAAAGATGTGAGATGATATCTCTTTGTGATTGTGATTTATGTTTCCCTGATGATTAGTGATATTGTACATTTTTTCTTATACCTATTGACCTTTTGTGTGTCCTCCTTGGAGAAATATCTAATCAAATTTTTTACTCATTTTTAAATATTTATTTATGTTTTTGCTGTTGAGTTGTAGGAGTTCCTTATATATTTGGGGTTTTAACCTCTTTTATCGGATAATTGGTTTGCAAAAAATTTTCTCCCATTCTGCACTTTGTCTTTCACTGTGCAGATGGTTTCCTTTACTGTGGAGAAACATGTTTAGTTTAATATAGTCCCACTTTTTCTTTGATGTTGGCTTTTTTACATTTTTTTAAATGTTTTTCCACTTTTCTTTTGTTGTCTGTGCTTTTGATATCCTATCCAAAAATTATTGCCAAAATCATTGTCAGTTTTCCCCCCTGTTTCTTTTCTGAGTTTCAGGTTTCCCGTATTACATTCATAAAGCTTTAATTCGTTTTAAGTTGATTTTTATGTGTGGTGTGAGATAAGGGTCTATGTTTATTCTTCAGCATGTGGACAGCTCCTTTCCCCAGTGCCTTTGATGAAGAGGCTATCCTTTCCCCACAGAGTACTCTTGGCATCCTTGTTGATGATCAGTTGAACAGAGACACATAAGTTATTTCTGGGCTCACTCTACCATTTCATTGGTCTATATGTCTATTTTTATGCCAGTATTCTGTTGTTTTGATTATGGCAGCTTTGTAATATATCTTGAAATCAAGAAGCGTGATGCTTCCAATTTTGTTCTTTCTCAAGATTGCTTTGCCTATTCTGGGTCTTTTCTGGTTCTAAATATATTTTAGGATTGGAAAAAAAAAACTATTTAAAAATATGGACAAAGGACTCAAGCAGATATTTCTCCATAAGAAAGTCCAACAGATTTATGAAAATATGCTCTAAAACAATCATTAGGGAAGCGCAGATCTAAACTACAATAAGACATCACCTCGCACCTGTTGGGATGGCTATTATTAGAAAAAGTTAATTGTTGGAGAGGATGTGGAGAAATTAGAACCCTTGAACACAATTGCTGAGAATGTAAAATGGAGCAGCAGCTATGAAGAGCATTATTGAGATTACTATAAGAAAATAAAAATAGAACTACAGATCCATCCAGCAGTCCCACTTCTGGATACATATCCGAAACAATTGAAATAAGGACCTTGAAGAGTTCCTTCAAGCACTCTCATGTTCATTGCAACATTATTCACAATAGCTAGGACGTGGAAAAAAACCAAAATGAATGGATAAAGATGTGATAGATTCATACACTGGATTATACTTTAACTTTGAAAAAAATGATATTCTGCCATTTGTGACCTCATGGATGACTTCTAATCCTGTCACAGAATGCACACTGCATGATTCCAATTATATGAGGCATCAAAGCTAATCAAATATACAGATAATACAATGCAGACTGTATTTACCAGAGACTGAGGGGTGGCAGAAATGGGGAGTTGTTCAATATGTGTATAGTTTCTGTTAGGCTGCAGGAGTACATTCTAGATATCTGCTGTGCAGGGTTTAGGATTAAAATATAGTATTGATTAAGGGGGTGAGTTCCTTAAGTGTCCTTACAACAAAAACAAAATCAGAGATTTGAGGAAACTCGGGGGCTGTTGGATATGTCTATTACCTGGTGATGATATCATGGTGTTTCCATGTGTCCCAACTCATCACATCGTACACATTGGGTTTCCTGGGTGGCTCAGTCAGTTAAGCATCTGACTTTGGCTCAGATCATGATCTTGCGGTTGATAAGTTTCAGCCCTGCATCGGGCTCTGTGATGAGGGCTCTGAGCCTGGAATCTGCTTCAGATTCTGTGTCTCCCTTTCTCTCTGTCCCTCCCCCACTAGTTCATACTCTCTCGAGTGCGCTCTCTCTTTCTTTCTCAAAAATGAATGAACATTGAAAAAAACATTTACATACACATTAAATATGTAAACTTCATTTTTTGTTATACATATTCTTGCACACATTAAACATGTATATTTTCTTGTATGTTAATTATACCTAATAAAGATGTTAAAATAAGTATAAGATTTATTTATCATATTTTAATGCAATATATACAAACAAAAGAGCTTAATATAGCCCAGGCTACAGACAAATTTAAATCTATTGAATACAATTTACTTTTCCTCCTTCAGTATATATTATTTTGAGAAAATGGCATTGGAATTATAACCAACAGCCTCTAATTTTTTATATTAGACTTCCACTTCCTAAAAACAAGTAAACTTTGTTTTAGGACAAATATATCTTTACTTCTCAGAAGTATGTGGTTATCTTATTTTTAGCTGTAATGAAATGGCTTTGTTTAATTGCCTTGAGCCTTATAAATTTTAAGAAAAATATTGTCATTCATGCTGTGCTCTTTCTCTTAAAGTAATTCAAAACTGACTGAGTATTTTGGCAATCTATTCATTATATTGGACAATAAAGCACATGGGTTAACATTTTAAAATGTCAAACACTTTTGCTTAATTGAGCTAGTTTCTTCTAAGATGTTAGTATGCAATATCAATAAATGGGAAATACAATTTTGACCTTCCAAATGGCCAAATTAACATTTAAAATAAATCTATACATATTAAGACACAACTTATCTTTTTTGGAAACATTACATTACTTATCAATTCATGGAAGTTTAAATAATCATATTGAGAAGGCAAAATAAAAATAAAACAGATCACTCATTTTGCACTTCACCATTGAAATACCAATTTCTAAATTACTTTGTAACATAGAGTCATATTTTTTAGATGCCTAAAAGAATGTTTCATCAATATGCCATTTAAAAATAGTCACTGACTTGTTAATAGTAAACAGTTATATGACATTTATTATTGTCAGTCACTGCTCTAAATATTTTAGCAATACTAATTCATTTCCTCATCTTACTACAACTCTTTGTAGTTAAAATAACTATATAATTATTGCCATATTTAGATGTGGAAACTGATGTGCACAAAATTTAAATATATCTTATCCAAATGCATAGCTAGAAAATATGAAACCAAGTTTCACCCTATGTCTTGGCAACATTGAATTGGAATGTGTATATGCATTTTAGTGCAACTTTAGTTAGGATCTCTGATCTCTGCCAATAAACTCACACATAAACACACAGATAGCATGTAAAGAATCATAGGCATAGATATGCATGTATGTGTATGTGTCTGTGAGTATGGATTGCATAAAGGTTATATTTGTGATTCCAAAATCCCTTTCACTGTATTCGATTATCCAATCCAAGTAATTTTTCTCTTTATTTCAATTCTTAATCCTCTTAAATAGAACATATTCAACTTTTGTGTAGTTCTTGCTTTTACTACTACACAGCAAATAGACTTTAATTTTACAATTGTTCACCATGTTGTCTCCTCAGCATCTCCCCTCAATCCCCAAAATATCTCAGGTACAGAGATGAGAAATGAATAAAAATGAAGGTGTGGTCATTCTACTTGAGCCAAAATCTTATTTAATTACAAAGCCACTCCTAGGTTTTTCAGCCAGGTAGAATTATAAATTCTTTTTTTTTTCATTTTAACACAACTATAATTGGATATTCTGGTTTTTATCACAAACATTTGCTAGAAGGTACATTGTACTTCTTTATAATACGAGGTGTCCTTCATGGTGCAAACCTTATTGCAAGAATATTTTTCTCATTATTCTAACAATTCATGACCAATTGAAGTTCTTATGCATATTTTAGTTAGATACAATTTATCAGTACAGACATAAAAATCTTATTTCATAAAGATTCCTTTGATAAAATATCCTTTGATAATCCACTGTAATTAGTAATCCAAAAAAATAAAGATTTAATCCCAAAACTTCTAAAATCTCGTACTTTGTTAGTTTACATCAATAAGCTTTGTCTTAATATAGGTGTATGTTTTTCCCTTTTTTTAAATTTTAAAAGTGAATTGCAACTAATACTTTTTAAAAATTATTTGAAATGCAACCTATTTTCAGTCCCTGAGGATTTGCATATAGCTCTGTGGGGGGAAGAGTATGGAAGAACATTGGCATGTCTAGAGTCAGACAGAAAATGAATTCTCCCCACTCTTCAAATGTTCTCTGTGATCCCTGGGTATTCCTTCCTCTCTCCACTGAGATGCTGGTGTGTGTGTGTGTGTGTGTGTGTGTGTGTTTAAAGAGTGTGACTGCCCTGTCACTTTCCCTGGCACTTTTCAGTACCACCTTTATCTCTACCAAACATGCATGTATTGAATAAGAAAAGTTTCAAAGAAACTATAAATACCTTAGATCCTCTCTCTGCTCAGTAATATAAACAGCAGATAATCATGGTGTTTAGTCACACAGATGACTTGTAATTTAGACAAAGAAATGTAGAAGCTACTTGTATGGACTTAATAATAGGATGGGATTAGTGATTAATAAAACACCTTTGGTAAGAAATATAAAAAGTTCAGGGATAGTTTTGCTAAATGTAATCTATTTGATTTTAATGAATGTTCATTTACTCATATTTTATTCTCCAATTAAACTTGTCATGGTGTAGGGATAATCTAGAGTTAGGTGAACTGAAGAAAATCTTAAAAATTATATATTATACTAATTTGGGTTCATGTAATTTTCTTAAATAATTACTATGTGCTCTTTCACTATAGAGTAATCAAATTCCCTTTATATGCTTCCTCAATTAATATATAACATGTATAATTAAATCTTATTTTTGCACAGATATAATTGAATAAATATAAAAACCAGATTCTCAAGAGTAGAATTTAGTGATTCATCACTTACATATAACACCCTGTGCTCATCACAAGTGCCCTCCTTTATACCCATCACCCATTTAACTTATCAATATGGACACACTTGAATATAAATCCAAAATTTGTAGAGCTATTTTCTTAGAAACAATTCTTGTTTTCAAGGGAATGGGCATATTAAATTGCATGACTCTAGTCCTTATGCAATTTTTGCATACCTGAATTTTGGTCCTCAAAAGTAACAGAGGTACTGATTTTGTAGATCTTGATTTGTATATTTAATTCTTGTATACTATATTGTACAAGTGCTGATTACCTAAAAATACCTATGTATCATAATGTATATTATCTATTCCAATCTCTAAACAATGACACAAATATTGAGAATGGTGCCAGAAAAATTACAAACAAGAATCTGAGTAGTTTCTTATCTTAGAATGATTTAACATTAGAGTAGATATGTGTGAGTCATGATGATGAGGTTCCTGAAAAAATAAATGTTCTTTCAAAATGTTGAAAAATATAATAAAATCTAATTTACTGTCTTCTTTTAAGTATGTACTTTATACTGCATATTTTATAAGGAAAATATTTATATTTTGCTAAATTTGCAAATAATTTGACTTCTCCTACTTGTCTTAAATTCTGCCAGGAAAAAATATTTGACAAAGTGCAGGATTCATCATTAAGAGGCAACTTTCTCCTGTTTATCTTCCATTCTGTGTATTTTCCAGAAAGATAAGAGAAGGCAATAACTTACCTGGATTGGATGAGTTAGCACATGTAATTACTTTATAAATATAGTCAGGGTACTATTTTAGAATGTCAAAAATTGTGTATTATATAATCTCAGAATTTTAGCCGAAAGCTAAGAACAATGGGAGAAGAATATACCCAATTTCTAATGACCAAGTAGTAATTTTTACAGATGGAAAATCCATCCAGAATGCTTAACCCCTTAATATGTCTATATAACATAATAATAAAGATTTCAAAGATATATTTATGAAAGAAGGAAGGAATTTGTAGCAGTAACATCTACCTTCCAAATTGGATAAATTCTCTTCTTCATTAAACTAAATTAGTTGTGGAAGAGAATTACTAACAGAAATTGGGATTGACTTGTAAGAGAGACCAAGTGGCATCCCATGATCCAGATTGATAATTGGTGACTTGAAATAGCTTTGAAATTTTCTAGCCACTAATAGTGCAATGGAGATTGAGATAGCTCTTGTTTATTGGTTGGTTTTCTTTTGTTTGCTCATGGGCTGCCTTGATTGCTATTATTATACATTACAAAAAGAGATGGGGAAAACAACAACAACAGCATTGTTTGTTTGGAATGGTTCTAATATGTTAACCATAAAAGCTGCCTCCTAAGAGATTCTATAAAACTCCCAACCAGAAAGTCTTTTAAGACCAAGCCATTTGGCTTCTTTGAATTCGATTGCTGAATAAGCGAATCTTCTGAAGTTCCATCTTAAATCTGGTTAGAATGGGAACATTTGAAGTTTTAAATCTTGATGGAAACTTCCTTGCTACATTAATTAAGTAATTAATTAAGGAGAGGCTAAGATTAGTATACTCTTTCTAAGATAAATCAGAGTCCTGTTTCACATGCTGTGAATGGAATCTGGCACTGTATTATTGTATGGAGATTGATTAATCAATTATCTGTAATTGTCAAATACAAGTTATGGAAAGTCATTTGAAATTGATTACATACAATTGCACTAGGCAATGGAAGGTATGAAGGCAGGAGGTCCCCCAGATTTATAGCTTCCCAGAGCTGAGGTGATCCACCTCTGACCATACACATCTCAGTGCACACTCACGTCTCCCTCCAGGCTGCCGTTATGCATGCTTTACCCCTATTCCTGTACTTTGTAGCTAAACAAACTGCTGCTCAGTAAATTATATATATTCTCATGAGTGTGATCATGAATTGATGTCCAAGGCCACTCTACTGTTCCAGCCGAGTTGATAAAACATCTACTCACTGCACCCTAGTTCTACTCTTGACTACTTAGTATTCCCATTACAATACTTCAACGGATCCTTTTAAAAATATATTCCCATGCATGCCTTAGCTCCAAATTCTTTGTTTCCTATCTCCACAAAAATCAAAAAGTAACATCTTAATACTGGCCGGAAAGTCATTAAATTATCTGACTCTCCTTCACTTATCTCTTTCCTATTATTCTATCTCATACCTTTTGTGTCACAGGGACCTCAAAACTGTTCTAGAACACCTCTCTCTCATTCCTGTCTGAGGACTTGGCTCTTGCTTATTCTTTTGCCTAGAATGTGCTTGTCCCAGAGACTCATAGTTTTCTTTTTCATATCTTTCATATCTCTGCATGAAAGTCCCTTTTAGTGAAGACATCCCTGTCCTTTCCATTAAAAATTGAACCACCTCCCCCAACACTTGTCTTTTGTTTTATTCTCAATGGCATTTTCATCTTAACATTGTGTTGTTATAATTTTATTATCTGTCTTATTACTTGGTAATAGGTAACATCCTAGAGGACAGGTATTATGGAAATACCCAGTGTTACTAAAAAAAAAAAGTGTGGCAGAGATATTAATAAATAAATATCATATTAAAATTTTCTTTAATACATAAAATATTTCAGCTACATTATTGAGTAGTCTGGCTAGATTTATGTTTGGTTCTTTAGTATATAACCTTGTTACATGTGCAAAAATAACTTATCACAGGAAATTGCTATAAATTTACTTTTCTCAAAATATCAGTGTAAAAAATATATTTTACTTAAGTACATGTTGCTTATACCAATGACTGGTTTAAAACTTGAAGTTATGGGGCACCTCGGTGGCTCAGTCAATTGAGCATCCGGCTTTGGCTCAGGTTATGATCTCATGGTTCATGGGTTCAAGCCCCGAATCGGGCTCTGTGCTGACAGCTAGCCCAGAGCCTGGAGCCTGATTTGGATTCTGTGTCTCCTTCTCTCTCTGACCCTCCCCTGATCACACTGTCTCTCTCTGTCTCTGAAAAATAAATAAAAGACATTAAAATTTTTTTAAAAACCTTGAAGTTACATTCGTGGTTCCAATTAGATAGTATTATATTCAGTTGAGGCCAATGAAATAGGGAGGTAAAAAAACTCTGAGTTGAGAAAAATGACTAGAGAAAGAATGTGAAAATATCAGTACATTGGGGAAAAATTCTTAAATGTTTTAAATGTATGCTTGGAGATAATTTAAAGCAATGATTGATCTGGTCTTACTGGGTTTTGCTGATAACACTCATACCAAACACTGGAATCAGAAGTGTTCAGTGATGTAGAAAAATCTCATAAAGATACACAGTACATCTTCCTTATATTTGTATCTGAGAAGGATTATTGATTTTTTTCTTTTATTTTTCATCGTTATCAAATGAGAAGAGTGAAGTGGACAGGGACAGAGACAAAGAATTATGTAAATGCTAACAGAAAGATATCAATAACTCAGTACACAATTCTTTGATTCCAAAACTGATTCATTATTAGAAGAAACAACTAAACAAAGCATTTAATGATTCTATGCCAGACATTGCTTTGAGTTAGAAACATAAATTCTCCAAATCATATGCATCTCTTAAATCTACATCATATATTATATGTTATATATTGTATCTATAATTCATAAGGATACATATGTATGCAATTGAAAGGTAGAAGTCAAAGAATATGGAAATATAGTATTCATTGAAAATCCTGAAACAATTGATAACCTCAGTCTGTCCAAAAGAAAATATGAAAAGCATAACATATTCTATTTTAGAACATTTTCAATGAACTCATATATTATTCTCTACCTTATCCCTATTTACTCTTTCAGTTACATGCTTAAGTATTAATTCATATTTGTAAATCACATCATATCTGCATAGCATTCATCCTCAGTGGTAGAGAAACAAGGCTGCTTTTTTTATGAAATGTACAGAATAAACCAATATAGAGACTTGTAAGTAAATTAGTGGGTGTCTAGAATCGTGAGACTAGAGGAATTGGGGAATGTTTGCTAATATACAGCATTTCTTTCTGGAAATCATGAAGATGTTCTAAAATTAGCATAAGGATTGCACACATTTATAAATATAATAATTGAACTGTATACTTTAAATGAGTGAACTGTATTATGCATGAATTAAACCTATGTAATTATACGGTATACTATGAATTATAACTAGATAAGGCTGTTATATATATTTTTTAAATCTCCACTATATCCCAATTTCTTTGAAAATTAAGTACCTGGCTCGAATTCTCCTGTTCCTCCTTTTTTGTAACCCTTATTCACACATACGTGAGACTCTGATTTTATAATTCCTTAATCTTATCAAGTACAATATTTTTCCTTTTTATTTCTGCAGTGACCTAGCCAAGACAGTAAGTTCATAATTTATATAAGTGCAGGATTACAAAATCTGTATCTTCTGACCTTTAAAAATATATATATATATATCCCAACATATTTTCTCTTTAAACGGAGATTTTTATCTTTTCTTCTCTTTTCTTTCTTTCTTGAAATATAATGTTTATATGTAATATTTACCTTATTCTTTATGTTTTAATGTTTATTTATTCATTTTGAGAGGGAGAGAGACAGGGCCCAAGCAGGGAAGGGGTAGAGAGAGAGACAGAGAGAGAGAGAATCCCAAATAGGCTCCATGCAGCCATCCCAGAGTCCCACGCAGGGCTTAATCTCACAAACTGTGAAATCATAACCTAAACTGAAATCAAGAACCAGAGGCTCAACCACCTGAACCACCCAGATCCTCTAATATTTACCTTATTTGTCAGAGAGAAGCAAAGTTCTGGTTCCTAAGAAAAATACAATAAATAAGCTTCTATTAAGAGGAAGAGAGGAAATTGAAAGAGAAAGTAATAAGGAAAGGGCAGAAGGAAGAAGAAAGAATGAGGAAGAAAACCTTTTTCCTGGCTTTTCCCTTAAGTGAAAGCCCCTTAGTTAGGGACCAAGAAATGGTAAACATATTTTATACTTATATTTATATTTGAGCTCCATATATGTATGGCCTTCGACAATAAGGCTTGTTTCTTTGCTTTCCAAGAATATCCTGGAGTTATTGCATGTGCATTAAAGTGGAGTTATATAGTAAATATTTATGACTGATATTGAGAGATGACTAACAAAAGTATCTAGGCAAGTTCTTAACATAAAAGTGATGGGAAAACCAGAGAGTTTTTGGAGCTGTATGAAGTGTAAGGGAAGAAAACAAGGAGCTCTGGGGGCCACAAAAAAAGGAGCCATTACCACTAAGGAGTTTAAGTCTCAAGGAAGAGAAACCTGTGACAAAATCCAGGGGACAACTGGTAATGTAAAGATGGAGTCTCCAAGAGTGGCTGTTCCTATAGAAGGATGTAGCCGCTGGCAAAACATTGCCTGTGTTCGGAGGGAGGGGCACAGGGCAAACTCCCTTGTTTTCTGGTTTTTTTTTTAATTTTATATATTTTTAAAGTAACCTCTACATCTAATGTGGGGCTCAAACTCACGACCCTGAGACCAAGTGTCACATGCTCAACCAACTGAATCAACCATAAGCCCATAAGCTCCCCTGCTTCCTATTGGCTAATCTCTTGCTAGTGTATTTCATTGGCTTATTACAGCTTGAAAATACTAGAGAATGCAGAGGATGAAGTTTTTAGATGTTACCCTCTATGGAAATAGATCACAGCACATGGGTACAGAATCTAGAGAAGTTGAACAAATGATAGACTGAAAACTGGCCCCACTCACCCTGACAACATGTGAAATACATACCTCATTAAATGTAAGCAGAGAAACAACCAGTTAACTAGAAAAATCCTGGGGCAAGAATAAGAAAATCACAGGTGATGACTGCATGCAGACCTCAGGTATTATACATAAGTAGAACATTAAAAAAAAAAAAAAAAAAGACAGGGACACCTGGGTGGCTCAATCAGTTAAGTGTCTGACTTTGGCTGAGTTCATGATCTCATGGTTCATGAGTTCGAGCCCTGAATAGGGCTCTTTGTTGACAGCTCAGAGCCTGGAACATGCTTCAGATTCTGTTTCCCTATCTCCTCTTCCCCATTTGTATGCGCTCTCTTGTGCTCTCGCTCTCTCTCTCTCTCTCTCTCTATCGCTCTCACTCTTGCTCTCTCACTCCCTCTCTCTCAAAAATAACTAAACCTTAGGAAAAAAAAAAAAAGTAGAACAAATAGTGCTTCAGGGAGCATGGATCCTGGACATCTATGACCAGATCCCAGCATCTCTTAGATCTTAGACTAATGTAGTACTAAAGAGAAACACAGAGACCCCGGATCCCTGTGTAGTGACACAAGTCTGTCCCCAAATGCCTTCTTTGGGAGATAAATGGGAACCATTTGCCTCCATAGAAAGTTTAGCTCTGATTTTCTAAATATTAACACTCCCTCCTTCACACACACAAACAACAACAGAGGCCATTGTAAACCAGAAGAAGTCTTACTCTCAATATATATTTAAGGTTTCTTCTGACTTTGGAGGACTGGAGTGTATGCAGGAGGAAATCAGTTTAAGACTGTTAAGAATGTATTTGGCACCTGATTTTCTCCATTTGAACAATTTAATGATTAATTTTCCCTACCACTTACAGTTGCCAGTCTATTTACCCATATATAAATTTCCCTTTTATTTAATATTTTTATTGTTTCTTTATTTTTGAGAGGGAGACAGACGACAGACAGACAGAGTATGAGCAGGGGAGAAGCTGAGATGGAGAGGGAGACACAGAATCAGAAGCAGGCTCCAGGCTCTGAGCTGTCAATACAGAGCCCAATGCGGGCTTGAACCCAAAAACCGTGAGATTATGACCTGAGCCAAAGTCAGAAGCTCAACTGACTGAGCCACCCAGGCACCCCTAGAAATGTCCCCTTTTATCATCCAACTTTTTTATTTGTTGTCTAATGCCTGTTTTAATTGGTACCTGCTGCCAAACCCTAAATGGCCCACTGCATGACGCATTATGTTAACACCCACAGCCTAAAATATTTTCCCTTATATTCCATTTTTTTGTTCTTCCTTTTTTGTATTGTTTTTGTTGTACTGTTTTCTTACATCCTGCCATGATTTTACCCTTCTAAGATGTAACAGTATTAACGGTGCTAATCCATAGTAGACTCTTTTTTTTTCCAGATAATTCCTCATTTTAAATTGGCCCATATACCTCTCCTTTTAGTAAAATCACTCTCCTTAGCCTGAAATGATCTTCTCAAGTATTCTGTGTTAAATATAAGTCTGTGCACCACCTCATTCCACTCCGCCATAGTGAGAGAACAGTTACATGGAGGTTCCGGTGTAGGGGACTGACTCCACTCAGAACGTGATTGGTGACAGAGCAAGAAATGCCATCTGGCTGAGGGCCTGAGAACCAGTCCAATGCCTTTTCCATCAGGCAATGCTGACATTCTATTTTTACAAGAATATTATGCATAATGCAAATGCACCTTAATTTAGTGCTTTCTTAAATAATATTCTACTTTGGAAATAAAGATGAGAGTTTCTACTATATTCTATAATTTTTAATTTTGCATTTTAATATACACATGTAAAAACTGAATTTTTGTATATATATGTATATATACATATATACGCCCCAAATTATTTTATTGTCATCAATATCTCAAGTTTCTTTTTAATTTTAGATAAAGCTTAAATTTGATCTTAAGCTTCCGATATCTCTAAGAATGTGATATGCATCTGTTTCTTTCTATAATATCATACTAGTATGATGTGTGAAATAACACTGTTTCTAAAATGAAATGTACTCTGAAATTAATGGATTGATACATAGTTGAATTTCTGTCCCTATGAGTTTGATATGCGTATTCTTTTCTTTGAAACTGGATGGCACCATTTCTCAACATGTATTCAGTGAAAAATTACTCTGTTGCTGGGCTCTAACCAGAGACCCTGATGAGACCAGAGAATGTGCAGCTCAAACTTACAGTTGTCTGCTGTAAGATATACTGCTAATTCAGGGTCTATTAATTAGTACTGTAAAGGTAACCATAAAATACATGGTTACTTTTCTAAATAAAAATGTGGCTGTGGTCATTTTCCTTATTGAATTGTCTAAAGAATAATTTCTTTTATAAAATTTTTAAAATATATTTATTTATTTTTGAAAGAGAGAGAAACAATGAGCAAGAGTGAGACACAGAGAGAGGGAGACACAGAATCCAAAACAGGCTCCAGGCTCTGAGCTGTCAGCACAGAGCCTGACATGGGGCTCGAACCCACGAACCATGTAATCATTACTTGAGCCAAAGTTGGTTGCTTAACTGACTGAGCCACCCAGGTGCCCCTAAAGAATAATTTCTTATATGGATTCATGTAATTTTAGGAAAATAGTAACTTGAATTGTCTAGATTTTATTATTAAATCAATTTTTAGTAGCTGAATCTATCATTAAAAGTATAAATACAGATATGTAAATGTAACATTTATGTATACATACGTATACACAAAGTCATATATAAGAATCTATATATATGACTATGTATGTGCATCACTTTAAAAAGCATTATAGATACTTTCAAGGAATATATTCTGATGCAGCGTTATAAACTGAGACCAAAAAATGTACACTAAAGAAAAATACACTGGATATTATACAAATATCAGCTTGGCTTTGAGCTCCTTGATATCAGTGGCACCGTCTCTATTTCCTCCTAAAATATATTTCATGGCTACAATTCTGCCATCTTTACTGGAAAAAGTTTTATTTGCTCTTATGGCACCAGCATCCCTTATTTTTCTTTGGAATCCTATTATTGCTCACTATATACAGACATGTCAGGACAATTAATTAAATTTATATACACCCCAGACCAGATGAGAGAGATAAAAAAGAACTTCTTGGTTTTCTTAGTTCACTTTACTTTTTTAGAACAGGCTTGTGCCACAGAAAAAATGAGAATGAGGGGATGGTACAGAAATTTTTCATACACTTCCCTCTTCCCACAAATATAGAGCCTTCTCCATTATCAACATCCGCCGCTGAAGATACATTCGTTACATTTTTGAACCTACATTTATGTAGCATAACCACCCAAAATGCATAGTTTACATTAGTTGTTGTATATTTTATGGGATTGGACAAAGGTATAATGGTATGCATGTATAATTATGGTATCATGCAGAGTATTTTCACTGCCCTAAACATCTGTTCTATGCCTATTTACCCTTCCTACAACTGAGCCCCTGCCAACTGTGATCTTTTTACTGTATCCATAATTTTGCCTTTTCCACAATGTCATGTATAGTTGGAATCATACAATATGGAGACTTTTAAGACTCGTTTCTTTACTTAGTAATACTAATTTAAGTTTCCTCTATGTCTCCAGACAGCCTGATAGCTCATTTCTTAGTGCTGAATAATATCTCATTTTCTGAACATAAGACAGTTTGTTTAACCAGTCACCTACTAAAGATATCTTGGTTGTTCTGAGGTTAGCCAATTATGAATAAAACTACTTTAAACATCCATTTATAGGTATTTGTGTAGACATAGGTTTTCAATTCCTTTGGGTAAATTACCTAGGCGAGTGATCAATGGATTATAGGGTGAAGGTATGTTTAGTTTTGTAAGAAATCTCCCAAAGGTCTTCAGGAAAGTCTGTATCATTTTGCATTTCACCAGCAACAAATGAGTTTGTTTTGCTCCACACCCTTGCCAACATTTTTTGTTGTTTGTGTTCCAGATTTTGGCCATTTAAATAGATGTGCGGTGGTAAAGAAGTATTGTTATTTATTTGTATTATGGTATAATATACACAATATTGTTTACATTTTAACCATTTTAAGTGTACAGTATATCCATACAGACCTTTTCCATCATTCCAATGTGAAACAGTACAATCAACAATAATTCTTTAATCATCTATCCCCTACTCCTTTCTTTCCCAATCCTTGACAGCCCTAATTCTTTCTGTCTCTATACATTTAACTCTTTCAGATATCTCATTTAAGTGGCATCATACAGCATTTGTACTTTTGCATCTCTCATTTCACGTAACAGAATGTCTTCAAGGTTCTCTCACATTGTATCACGTACCAGAATTTCATTCCTTTTTAAGGCTGAATAATATTCCATTGTATGCATATACCATCTTTTTTTATCCATTCATCCCCTGATGGACATTTGGGATGTTTTGTCTTTTGGTTATTGTAAATAATACTGCTACAAACACTGGTGAACAAGTATCTATTTGAGTCCCTTTCTTCAGTTATTTTTTGGTATATATTTTGAATTATCTTAGAAATTTTCCCATTCTAATATATTCTCTTCAAGTCACAAAATTTTGAAGTAAATGTCAGAACAAATTAATCTTGAATTATCAGTTCATTTCTGTTTCATTTGCTTGGTTTACTTAGAAATATTAAATAATAATTTTGAAGCACATGTTGCTACTAGGCACAGAGAGCTTTCAAAGAAACAATAGATTCCCAGTATAGTCCATGTTTCCTCCTCAGGCTGCATAAGAAATTTCATTAAGCTGTTTTAAGTATGGGGAAAAATTAACATTTTTAAACACTTATTTATTTTGAGATTCAGGGATACAGAGCATGAGCAGGGAAGGGCAGAGAGAGAGAGAGAGAGAATTTGAAGCAGGCTCCAGGCTCTGAGCTGTCAGCTCAGAACCTGATGTGGGACTTGAACTCACAAACCTTGAGATCATGACCTGAGCCAAAGTGGATCACTTAACTGACTGAGCCGCCCAGGCGCCCCAGTAGGGAAAAAATTTTTAAGGCATTGGTGTCAACATATATTCTTTATAAAGAACCACAATATCTAGTGAATGTTAATGGACTATATTTGTCCATATAGAATAATGACAATGCTAAAGATTGTAAAACATAGTCTACATCTGATATTTCAACTTGTTTTTTCATGTAATGTATCCATTGCATATAAAATACTATACTGGCTATTGTTCAGGAAATAAAATGGTTCAGTTATAGTCAAACTTTTGGGAAATTTTAAGAAGAGCAGACTCTCAATAAAAGTTTCCTTTTCAAGCTATTTTTATCAATCTTCTTTTATGTTCTTTGCCCTATTACTGCATAGAGTCAAATGTCAATTTTCTTTTTCTTTTAATCCATAAAGAATATGTAAGATTTCTACATCTGTTAATGGTAGATGTGGTCATTCAGACCAATATCCATACTCAAGGCAATTAAGAAAACTGTACAATATAGATATTTAAAAAATATTGTGGACATCAGAGAGCTAACAAAATTGCCAAGGATTTCTGGGATATATTCCCAGGGAAAAAGACAGCACATATTCTAAAGTCTGAATGTGGAAGCATTTTTCTCTAATGGACATTTGCCTTTTATGAAAGAGTCAACAGATAACTTGAGATGATGTACTTTTGAGAGGCTCGTATGGATATAAGCACAGAATTTGGAGACCAGACTTGTCCATGCTGAGGAGTTCCGTGAACCATAACTCCCAGAACCTTGATTTTGTGCCAGTCACACATTTTCTGGCACTTAACCAAAAACTAACTCTGAATTATTTTTGCCCTTGAAATTAAAATATCAGTGTTGAGGGGCAGCTGGGTGGCACAGTCGTTAAGCATCGGACTCTTAATTTCAGTTCAGGTCATGATCTCAAGGTTTAGGAGTTCAGGCTCTGCATCAGGCTCTGAGTGCTGATGGCATTAACCTGCTTGGGATTCTGTCTCTCCTTCACTCTGCCCTTCCTCTGCTTGTTGCTTGTTTCTCTCTCTCTCTCTCTCTCTCTCTCTCTCTCTCTCTCTCTCTCTCAAGTAAATAAACTTAATAAAATATTTGAAAAATAAAATGTCAAAATAATATATATGACAATATAAGTAACAACCAGTAAGGTCAGTATAACAATAGAAAATAGACCAAAAGCTGTTTCAGACACTGGAATCATTAAGGAGATAAAATATGAGATAAAGATATTGTAGATGACTAAAATATCTTTTTAAAAAGCCTTGGAATATCTCAAAATAGGCATGATTTTCATAATCAAATAAAAGTATTATTTTAAAATGAAAATGATATAGAAACAAAAACTGAGTGAAAAGTTGAGGGCATACTAGCACCAATGAGAATACTAAAGTTGGAGGAATATAAGGAAAGGCAAGATCACTGAGACAGTGTAAGGAAGAAAAAGAAACATAGACAAATTAACACCAATGGAAATGATAATTATGTCAGTAAATTTAAGTTAATTTCGACTGCATAATATTCTGTGGAAATTCAATAAAATATTTGATATTGAAATACAAAATGACAATGACATATAATTTAATAGCATGGACTAGAAAAAAATTTTATAGTCCTTGCATTATCCTGGAAAAAGTGAATGCACCAACTAACATTAAGTTTGATAAACTAGAAATACATACTTAATCATAAGAAGAAGAAAATAATTCTGTTAAGGTAAGATATAAGCCAGTGGAGAGGAAGTGCTAAAACAGGAAATACTCATAGCTTGTACCTGGTATAAACTATAGAAACAAGAAACTTGTTTGCTTTATTGATTTATATAAACTCTTGTGCATTTCAAAATTTAAAATATATAAAAACTTAGAATTATCACTGCTTTTACCAGAACAAACTAATCAGATAAACATCCAAATCAAAAGCCTTTTTAGTCCTATTTTAACTACTCTAGGAGGAAAAAAAGTTATTATCTATGCTAGCTATAACTTAGCCCAAACTAGGTGATTATAATCTATGTTTCTTCACACATATATTAATTTAGGTTATATAATATCTAATAGGTATGCATGTTTGCATGTAATTTAAAGTACATGTGATGTGTTATGTATATTATATACACACTTGATGTAATCAATATTGATTGTATCCATAAAATATCTATATTAATATGTCTCTGTTGAGAAAACATGGCTTGCCAAAATAACAGATATAAAGTCAAATTTTCATTTCTTTTATATTTACTGGAAAGTAGAATAAAAATATCAAGGAATCAATCTGTTTGACAATAAAATTCAAAACTGCTTTCTGTATTTGTACAACATAAATGTTGATGTCATAAATTGTTATGAAGATGACTTGAACCTGGATAGCTAGAGTAGTAAAGTAATTACTAAAAACAATTTCAGGGCATCATGGAGAATTTTCTAGGATATCTTATCCTAAAATGGAGTTAGTGTCATTTTATCTAGCATTTGAGACCGGCATTTTGTTTCCTAGCTGTATGTATTTGGTTGCATATTTTATTTAGTTTCCATGTCAAAATTCAGCACTCCATATATTCAAATATCATATGTGTCAAGAATTCAAGAGAAACAAGAAGAACCTATCATCATGTCTCACTATAAGCCTAGTGCTCCACTTCCGTGACTAAATATTCTAATTTTCCAAGGTATAATTTAACAAAGCAAACTATGAGTTATAGCTAAAGTATAAAATCCTCGCGTTTTGGACAATCACAGTCTAGATTCCACTTCCATTTCTTTGTGGATATTGCTTTGGTCAAGGTAAACAGTGTTCTACATGCTTCTAAATTCAATGATGCTTTTGGGTTCTTATATTGCTTGAGTTTTCAGCACCAATAGAGAATACTGACAACTTCTTCTACCTCAAAACATTCTCTTTCCTGTGTCTCTGACAATCTAAATATCATTTTTTCTCTCTAGATAGCAAAAGTTTTTTTTTTTTCCTCTGGGTCAATACTTTCTCTAATCCCAATGCTTAGTATAGTGTCCAGAAACACAAGGCTTTAAATTACATACATACAAACATATAGTAGTTTCTGAGTGAATGAATGAATGAATGAGTGAATGAATGAATGAACTTAAGTAACTCTTTGACATCTACTTTTGGATAAATGGCAAATATCCTCAATGCAAGTCCAACACACAGTGACAATCCTTTGTTAACTATTACTTCCCCTTTCTAGGCAATATGAATGCCACAATACATTCAAATTACTTTTTAATTTTTAAAATGTTTTTATTTATTTTTGAGAGAGAGACAACATGAGCAGGGGAGGGTCAGAGAGAGAGGGAGACACAGAATCTGAAGACAGGCTCCAGGCTCTAAGCCAGAAGCAGGGCTTGAACCCATGAAACGTGAGATCATGACCCGAGTCAAAGTCGGATGCTTAACCAACTGAGCGACCCAGGCACCCCTCAAATTCTTAATTAAAAAAATGAGTCATATCGTATTCCTTTGTGCCCATGATACTTTCACATTTACTACCACATGAAATACTGTATATTCAACTTAATGTACATTATTTTTCAATATTTATCTTAGAAATTTTATTTTTTTCTATAACAGTAAGATATTTAACATGCAATCTGCCCTTTTAGCAAAGTTTTAATTGTACAATACACTACTGTTAACTATCTAAAGTTGCAGAGTTGATCTCAAGGACTTATTCATTTTGCACAACTGAGACTATTGTTTTAATTATATATTATTGAGAAACAGTGAGAAACAGAGAATGAGCAGGGGAGGGGCAGAGAGAGGGGGAGACACAGAATCTGAAGCAGGCTCCAGGCTCTGAGCTGTCAGCACATAGCCAGATGTGGGGCTCGAACCCATGAGCAGTAAGATCATGACCTAAGCCAAAGTAAGATGCTCAACAGACTGAGCTGCCCAGGCACCCCCTGAGACTTCATACTCATTGAATAGCAACTCCTCATTTCCCCTCCCCTCAAGCCTTGGCAACCATGGTTCCATTCTTCATAGTTCGACTATTTTAAATACCTCATGTAAGTGGGGTGATACTTGTACTTGTGTGACTGGCTCATTTTACTTAGCATAATGTCCTCCAGGTTCAATCATTTTGATAAAGCTCCAGATTTACCAATATTGCAGGATTTCCTTCTTTGTTATGGCTCAATAATATTTCGATGTATGTATTCACTGCATTTCCTTTATCCATTCATCAGTCAGTGGATACTTGGGTTGTTTCCATATCTTGGATATTGTGAATAATGAGGATATACATGGGTGTGCAGATAGTCAAGTTTCTTGTTTCAGTTATTTTGGATACTCAGAAGTGGGGTTGCTTGATCATATTGTATTTCTATTTTTACTTTTTTTTGTGACAACTCCATACTGTTTTCTATAGTGGCTGCACTATTTCACATTCCTATCAACAATGTACTGGCTATCATTTTTCCTTATTCTCTCCAACACTTTAATCTTTAATAACAATCATCCTAACAGGTATAAAGTGATATTTCATTGTGATTTCAATATGTATCCACTGATAACTAGTAATATTGAGCAACTTTTAATCTGTTGACAATTTCAATGCTTTTTTAAAAAAAATCTAGTTTTTTCCTCATTTTTAAATCAGATTATTATATCTCTATCTCTAGCTATCTATCTATAATCTATCTATTATCTATATCTATCTATCCATCATACATGCTATTGAGTTGTAGGAACTCCTTTATTAAAAATATTAACCCATTAATCAAATGTATGCCATGCAAAAATACTGTCCTGTTTTGTAGGTTGTCTTTTACTGTTCATTTTTCTCTTTGTTGTGCAGAGGCTTTTTAGTTTGATATAGTCCTAGTTTATTTCTTTTTGCTTGCCTGATGTTACTTAACATGTTTTAAAGGTATATATATATATATATATTTGTTTTGCCTATAGACCATATTTGCAAGACCTATGTCATTTAGAATAAAAATAATATGGTTCTTTTTAATTTTAGAATTTCAGTTTAGGTAATTTTACAGTTAAATGAAGTTGCTTTTACAGCACCAAAGACGTAATCATCCATTTCCTATATAAAAGGTAGCTACTTTTCTGCATGGACCTCAAGTATACTGTAGTATAGAGGTGGAATTTAAGTAAAGGTGTTAAGCAGGCTGTGTTTTAGCTTATAGGCAAGTAGTAAATTGTATCATGTATCTTGAATGTATCATAGATAAGCTGCTAAATAACGATTGCCACTTCAGATAGCTGTGAAATTAGGTGATTAACTAGTTGGTACTTAACCTGTTAATTTCTGTATAAGTCTAATGACATGAAATAGAAGTGGGGGTTGTGATTTTTTACTTTGCTTTTCTGTTTGGAGTGTCATTGTAACTACTGTATTGTAAATGATGGAAAATAATTGCATATGTTTAAAAAATAAATAGTGTTATATTAAAAAAATAGAAAAAAAAGAAAGTTAAAAAAATACTACGTAGAAGGAATTTGAATAGTTGTAAGAGAAGAGCAGTAGCAATAGGACTTTGTCTTTCACTTTCCTGATATATACGTATATATACAAAGTTCTTAAAATTGCAAGACTCTGCCTTTCTCCATCCTACCACTCAAATAAACTTAAGAAAAAAAATAAAATTTTTGGTCCATGTCAATGGCAAATATTAAAAAAAAAAGCTAAAGCAAAATAGAGATATGAGGAGTAGTGCTTATAATATGCTCTTTGTTCTTTAACTAATCATCTATGCCTTACGACTTCCAATATATACACAGGCACACCAAACTTTTTTCTTTTTAATAGGGCATGATAGGTTGACTCAGTAATTCACTCAACAGTACTTATCATGCCTCAGATACTCTTGTCAAACAGTAGGGACTCTACCCTGAACTAGAAGAGATGTGGTCTCTGTCATCAAAGTGATATCTAGACTTGTTGAGCAATAAGAGGCATAATGAATGCTGCTGTTCAATTTTCACCCCAAACTCCCATTGGATAACATTAGCTGTCATGCTATCCTTAAAACAGACTTGAAATAATGTGGTTCAATAGCTCAGATATGGTTCCAATTCTGAGTTTCATTATGTGATCTGAAACTATCATTGCAGCCATAGGACTTTGTATGGAACACCCAAAGTCATTTTGTAAAGAACTCAATTATCTCTGCATGATGTGGTCCAAAATAATTAACATGCCCTCTAACCAAAGAATTTTGATCCTTTTCCATGAAAAAATGAGATGCTCTTGGCAGTGAACTCTGCCTGCAGTGTACTTTATATATATATTTTAGTTTATGGCTAACTTCCACGTTGTCCGTCCAGACATCTAGCCAATACTTTCAAGTGAAAAATTTCCTAATCAGCTTCATGTAATGAAGCCAACATTTTCACGACTTTTCTGGAATAACAATGTGTTTGCTCCATGAAAACAACCCCTTTTAGGAAAACTCTTGACTACTGATGATATGTAAATAGCTTAAGTACATCAGACAGTTTTCCTCTTGATCATAGTCTAAAACATCCAGCTTGAGACCAAGTGTTCATGTCGATTATCTTCACTTAGTCACAGAAGTTAATAATTTTGAAAAATGGATTGGATTGCTTTTGAATCAATATTTTCAGTGTGTTGGCACCAATATAAAAATTTAAATTTTTTAAACTGTTGGTAAAAAGCTAACAATGTCACAAATCATAAGTAATGGATCATCCCTTTTACATGACAGAAGTTTGGTTACATTGTTGTTTCAACTACTCAACAATGACAAGCTATAATCACATCTATGTCATTCTTTTGAGCCATTCCTCAGTAGACACTGGTTTACCTTCACTTTAGTATATGTAATTGTTAAGAAAAGACAGAATATAAGTTTACCACCTTTAAAGCTTTGCCTTGGGAAATATTTTTCTACAGATAATATTCTATAGCAGATTCCTCTTCATGACTAGTACTAAATTATAAGCAAGCTTCATGTTAAGCACTGTAAAAGTACAGTGGGATTAGTACTGTCTCAAACTAATCACGACTCATCATTTGGGACTTTAGTAGGTCAATATCTTCTCTGAGATCTAGGCATTTCTTATCTTTTTGAGGCATTTCTCCCCCAATTAAAGAAAAGTAATTTGGATTACGTTTGGATGTACTACTTTGGATGTGATATATTTAAGACTATAACATTTTTAATAAAGAGATTTGTCGCTTGTATAAATATTAAAGGCAAAACATAAAGATAGTTGTGGAAATTTCCAATTCTTAAGATTAGTGAATAATATCATTTCCTATTTTGGCAAAGTTTTGTTTATAGATTATATAGTTTCAAAGTATTAAGCGATACACTTTTACATTTATGCCTCAGCACAGCTATAAAAGCAAGGCATTGTTTTTAATGTGCAGTGTTGTGTATTTATTTGGATCGACTTGTGATTTTTTTTCTTTAGAATCCCAGGGACCAGAGCTAGAATACAGATTAAGTCAAAACTGGTCACCACCATAAGTGTACTTTTTCAATTGCATTAGCTAATAAATTCTCTTATTGCTTGTCATTTTGAATTTTATTTTCAATTAAGTATGCTTAAAAGCACCTTAACTGATTGAATATCTAGAGGATTCTATGCACTGTACTCTGTGATCATTTCCCCAAGTTCAGTCTTAGATGTTTTTGCTTTTTGTATAATATATATCTGTATATATATATATATATATATTATATATATACATATATATATGCTGCTGTATGGTTCATAATTTGCCTCAAAAGCAATAAGTCCAATGCTGTTCTTTAATTTTTTAATGTTTATTTTTGAGAGAGAGAGAGAAGCAGAGAGTGGGGGGGGGGGGCAGAGAGTGAGGGAGACACTGAATCTGAAGCAGGCTCCAGGCCCACAAACTGTGAGATCATGATGTTAGCTGAAGATGGATGCTTAACTGACTGAGCCACCCAGGCACCCCCAAACCTATTCTTAACTCCCGAAGTGTCTTCTCCATTTATAGCCTCATGATGGCACATGACACGTGAATCCAGCCAGGAAATAAAGCCAGAAATCTGCAAGTCATTTTGGATACTTCTTGGGTTTTATTCCTTATACTCTGTGGCATTTCAGTAAATGTTTAGCAACTAGTTCTTCAGATAAAGGAAAGTTTTGACTTGAATCTTTTTTAACATTTGCATGATATAAATACTCCCACAGTGGCTGATTTTAATCTACAAACATTGTCAATTTCCTCTTCTGCTGGCTGTAACCAAAACACTTGAAGACAGCATAGGGATTATCCTAGGGTGGTTTTTGGATCAACAATATCAGAATCTTCTGTGAACTCATTATAAATGCAAAGTTTTCATCCCTGGCCCAATTCACTTAAGAAAAAACAAAAACAAAAACAAAAACAAAACCTCTCTGGTGGTATCTAGCAACCTGTGTTTTAAGAAGCCCTTTGGGTGATTTTTCTTTGTGATCCCATTAACCATCTGAAAGTTTTAATTGTTACATCAGTGTATCAAGTAAACATTTTTGAGAGAAACATAACCAGTAAGGGGTGTGTGTGAGAGAGAGAGGGAGAGAGAGAGAGAGAGAGAGAGAGAGAGAGAGAGAGAGAGAGAGAGAAGGGAATTTATTTTAATGAATTGGCTCACATGTTTGTGGAAGTTGGCAAATCCTAAACATGTAGGTAGAAATGGCAGTTGGCTGGACACTCAGGAAGGATTGTGATGCAGTCTTGAAGCTCAATTTCTTTTTTTCTGGGAAACCTCAGCTGTTCCTTATTAGACTTCAACCAATTGGATGAAGCCCGCCCATGTCTGAAGAGTTACCTTTTACTTAAAGTCAGCTGATGGGAGGTGTTTATCATATTTACAAAATGCCTTCCTAGAAACATGTAGACTTGTTTGTGAATAAGTTTCTAGGTCCTATAGCCTAGCCAAATTGGCACCTAAGGTTAACCATCCCAACCAGCTAGCAGTGTAGTAACTAATAGAATCATTTATTCTTGTGCTCCTCACAAGATTATATAAATATAATATATATGCAATTCAGTCCTATAATGTGTTGAGCTCTTTTCTGCATTAAGGCTTTATATATTGTTCACTTACAATAGTTTGCTTCTTAATTCTTTACCTAATTCCCATTCAACTCCTATTTCTTCTTAAGTGTTATTTGCTCAGAGCATTTTCCTAACTCTCCATTTAATTAGACACTTCATTTTATTTTTAATAAGAATACTTTAATTATGTAGTTATATATATGTTTATGTATTTAATGTTTAATTTTACAACTACTCTGCAGCCTGAATGAGAGTAGAATACACGTCTCTTTATATGGCTTACATTTATTATCACATTTACTTAGTGGGGAGATATCATCGTTTTTACTCTGAGCGAGGGACTAGCTCTTCTGGGGTTACATAGCTGGGGAAAACACAATGGATACTGGAGAAATATAAGCCATAATCACACGGCCAGTTAGAGAATGAAAATTATAACTGTCCTCAGTAGTTCTTACTTATTTTATTATGAATATATTTGTGTGTTTATATTAAGCAAATATCTTTGTTTTCTTTCTTTTTCATTTCCCATTATCATATAACATATGTTATATTCACTTTATATGATAATATTTAAGTGTTGTCAGTATGGTTTTGGTTCTAAATAGGATAGGTAGCATGTTAGGTGAAGGAGGACATAGTGTAACCTTATTATTGGCTTTATTTGGAAGTTAAATATGATTGAGGAAGATGCATATAGATAACAACTTGGCAAGGGATGGGCTTAATGGTAGTTAATCATTTTTTTAATAGTTTATTGTCAAATTGGTTTCCATACAACACCTAGTACTCTTCCCCACAAGTGCCCTCCTCCATGACCACCACCTCCATTCCCCCTCCCGCTCCCCCTTCAACCACACCATTCGTTTTCAGTGTTCAGTAGTTTCTCAGGTTTTGCGTCCCTCTCTCTGCCCAACTCTCTTTCCCCCTTCCCCTCCGTATGGTCCTCCATTAGGTTTCTCCTGTTCTCCTGTTAGACCTATGAGTGCAAACATATGGTATCTATTCTTCTCCACCTGACTTATTTCGCTTAGCATGACACCCTCGAGGTCCATCCACTTTGCCACAAATGGCCATATTTCATTCTTTCTCATTGCCATGTAGTACTCCATTGTGTATATATACCACATCTTCTTGATCCACTCATCAGGTGATGGACATTTAGGCTCTTTCCATGATTTGGCTATTGTTGACAGTGCCGCTATGGACATTGGGGTACTTGCGCCCCTACGTGTCAGCATTCCTGTATCCCTTGGATAAATCCCCAGCAGTGCTATTGCTGGGTCATAGAGGACTTCTATCAATAGTTTTTTGAGGAACCTCCACACTGTTTTCCAGAGCAGCTGCACCTGTTTACATTCCCACCAACAGTGTAGGACGGTGCCTATTTCTCTTAAGTGACAACTTGGCTGGGCCAAAGTGCCCAGATATATGGTCAAACATCATTATGGATGCTTCTTGTGACCAGTTTTGGATGCGATTTAAGATTTAAATTAGTGAACTCAAGTAAAGTAGATGGTCCTCCATGATGTGGGTAGGCGTCATACAATCAGTTGAGTGCCAGAAGAGGAAAAAAATACCTCCACCTAGCAGGAAGAAACTCTGTAACAGATGGACTTCAGATAATAATTATAATATTAGCTCTTTTAGATCTCCACCCCACTGGTAAACCTTGAAAATTTTGAACTTGGTCACCTCTAAAATCACATGATTCAAACCCTTAGATACGTCCCTATCTAGCAATCTAGTAATTATGTCAGTAAACCATGAAGGCAAGGTTTTATGGGCTGAACAGATCCAGAATGTGCAATCTCCAGTGTATAATTTATTTGGAACAATGGCTATAACCAGGTAGTAATTTTTTAAGACCAATAAATAGTCTTTCTTCATTGTGATTTTAAAAGGACATGAGACCGGCACATCCATTTAATAACAGTTCACTTTTGACCCCAATTTCCTGAGAGGAAAAACTTGGGAAAGAACTGATTCACATACATAGTTCCATTGATTTCTCAAGGATGAAGAATAATTTTTATGCATGGGATATGTTCAGCCATAATTATGGAAACATTCTCCAACTCTGTAAAAATAGTGTGTAGGTACATTTAATATATCTTAAGGGAAAATTATAATATTTATCCATTAATGATAAGCATGTTGGTGAACCACCAGTACCCTTTTTATGGCTCTAAAATTTCAAAACATAAATTATATAGGCCTTTATTAAAGATAAGAAGAAAGGAAAATATAAAAGAAAAAAACAGATACATTTTTTACGTATCTAGTATATACTTTAAAGCCAGTACCTAAAATAACTATGAAAAGTAACTACAGCACCTGAACAGGCTCATACCTCTATCAATCTGATAGCTAGAAAATGGCTCTCCTGACTCTTGAATACTGAGAACAAACTGAGGACTGATGGGGATGGGTGGAAGGAGAAGGGGGGAGTTGGGCATGGAGGAGGGCACTTGTTGGGATGAGCACTGCGTGTAATATGAAAACCACTGTACCAATAAAGTATAAAAGAAAAAGAAAGAAAGAAAAAAGAAAATGGCTCTCCTATCAAGTCCACTGAGCTCTTTCAGGATATTTCCCAAGGCAATACCTCAAGTGTACTGCAGACTAAGCCCTGTGCATTAGATTCTTTCAGTCCAACTTCATCATGCCTCTTCTTGTATTGAACCACTTCACTCCCATCATATACTAAAAATAAATTGTAGTCTGTGATCTGGTAGAAACAAGTATGTGTGATTTGCCCGTTCCTTGGAGACAACTTAGAGTTGATAGACAGAAATGTTATTACCCCTTCTCACAATGAAGTTTGTATAAATTTTGTTCTCAAATTTTATTTTTTTAAACGAAGTCCTGGAGTATAAGTGTGCTTTTGCTCATTTCATCCTGGAAATAATTGGTATATAGAGAGAATAACACAGTCATCTTGACTATACAAACCACACGTTTCCGATATTGAGAATGTTTTCTAAATTTTGTTGGTGCATCCTCGGCATTTGGCCTTCTATACATTCCCATATATTGGGGTATCTGTCTGTGCTCTTGTCCTTCCCTACCTGTAGTGCTTGCTAGCCTGGCAATGGTGGTGGCATCCTTGGTCTCTGTCACTAGTACAACTTCACTCTAGATAGACTGTCTCTGGTCTCAAAAGGGAAATTCCTCCATGATTTTCCCCATCCTCAAGAGATAGGCGATCTCTAAGTGGTCTAGCTACAATGCTTTTCCTCTCTTCTTCTAAGACATAAAGAAGTGATTTTTCCTTTTTCTTTCTTGTAGCTTCAGTAAACCCTCATTGCCACTCACGGTGCAGCAGAATTCACTCCCTCCCCCCAGATTTTCAATATTTTTTTCAGTTTTGTGTGATCATTTCATTTTCCAGTTACCAATGTGCCCTACATGTCTTACCAGGGTTTGCATATCTTTTGGATTTTAGTTATATTAGTTGCCCTTCAAACTCAACCCTAAAAGTTTCAAGGGAAGTCATTCTGTTGTAAATCACCCCAAATTTTCTTGCTGACAGAATAAGTGTGATGCTTGTTCCAATTTTCTCCTTCCTAGGGGAGACATAGGAGTCTTTATATTTTAAATACATCTCCTGATAAAGTCTATAAAGAGTCTTTCTATTGTTACTTGTTTTGTGGCTCTCTTACCTCACATTGTAATTATTTTTTGTTTCTCTTTTTCTACCTTATTTTTACTATGCAAAAATTTAATATGTCATTTTAATTTCATTGACTTTTATCATTATTTGCATTAATTTTTTTGTTGGTCTAGGGATTACAACATGAATCCTTATATTATTGCAGTTCAATTGGTCTTCATATTGAACTGTTGTTTGTAAAATATAAAAACTTTGCAGAAATATATTTCAGTTAGCACCTTCTCTCTATGCTATTTATGTTGCATATGCATTGCATCTCTGTGTGATACAAACATACAACATTGTAATTTTTGTTTTATGTTATCATGTCCTTAACACCACTTAACAGTATTATATATTTATAATAAATAGATGTATATGTAATATATAGCTCAAAATTATATAATTATGTGTGTGCATGTGTGTGTATGTGTGTGTATGTGTGTGTGTGATCTACCATGTATTTATCATACCTACTGTTAATCATGCATTCTTACATATCAAATTTACCATCAGGTGTAAATTGCCCTTGGCCTCTAGCATTTTACCTATTTTTAAAGTGTAGCTCCATAAAAATAATTTAAGAAAATGTCATTATTTCAATTGCTCTATTGAAGATTAGGGTCACTGTATACAGAAACCTTTGTTGGTGGGGCATGCCTGTATGGCTCAGTCTGTTCAGCTCTTGTCTCTTGGTTTTGGCTCTGATCATGATTCATGAGATTGAGCCCTGAGTCGTGCTCTGCACTGACAGCTTGGAGCCTGCTTGGGATTTTCTCTCCCTCTCTTTGTCTCCATCTCTCCCCTGATAATTATCTCTCTTTCAAAATAAATAAATTTAAATTTTAAAAAGTTTTTTAAACTTAAAATAATTCAAAGAATTTTTTTTTGGAGGTGATTTTTACTTCAGTATTTTAAGCACAGTTTTTTGGCCTCCTCCATTTCTCAAGAGAAGTAAACTATTAATCTGTTCCTTGTTTCCCTGTGTAAGTAATGTGTCATTTCTGATTCAGTGAGATTTCTCCTTACTTGCTGACATCCCTGCTTCTCTGAATATCACCATTTGCCTCATCAGGTTGGTGACACTGCTCTATTTTGTCATCTGAATTGTGACATTAAAAGAACTATCGACTTGAAGTTCTAACCAGATGCAGTAGCACTCTTTTCTGAGTAAAGTGTTCTAATTTTTGTCTGCGTTGGCCTTTTCATGTGCTTTCAGATATTGTTTTTAATATCTTTGCCCAGTGTTTAATGTATATTTTTTGAGAGAGAAATTGCACAATATATTATACCACCATTAGTGGAATGTCCCAAGCTTGATTATATTTTAATTTGCTTCTTTTTCTTGTGTCCTTAAGCATTAGATAATTTTGGCAAACAAAAATAGAAATGTTTTCTCAGAAAATAATAGATTTCTATGAGTTATAGTCATATCAAAATTTCTGATAAATTATGTGTGAAACAATGCACTTTAATTTATCAGGATTTTTCAGAAAAACAGAGCCAACCAATGGATCAAATGTATACATGTATGTGGTGTATATATTAGCTTATATGATTACGGACATAAGCAAGTCCAAAGCTACCCAGTAGGCAAGCAGACTCAAGACGCAAGAGAACCATGAAGATTGACAGCAATCTGCTGGAATTCTTTCTGTCTCAAGGAGATGAGGCTTTTGGCCTTATTCAGATCTACAACTAATTAGACAAAGCCCACTGACATTATAAAGGGCAATCTTCTTACTTAAAGTTTGCCAATTCGAGTGTTAATTCACTCAAAAATACCCTCCAAGTGAATACATACAATTAAGCATCATAGCATCTTGGCATACGGCATCTATTCCATCTAAAGTTAATTGTTGTAACTGGGAGAAAGAGGAAGGTAAGAAGCAAGAGAATTGCCATTTCTGTTGCAAGAAAGTTTCACTATTCCATTCTACTATGAATATAGCCCACAATCTTTAGCTTACAATTCTGTAAACTTTTGTTACTTCAACATGAAAGTATTTAGAAATTTCAAAAAGCTCATAAAGTTTTATGAGTCATATAAGTAGCATTTAGCCACTCACCCCTTAAGTGAAGGAGTGGCTTGAAGAATTAAGTCGGTATGTATCATTTGCCAGTTACTTTAATGAATGAAGAATTACAAAACAGATCATTTAAACTGGTATACTTTGATGTTTTGTCATAAAGGAATATGGCAAAAGTTTCCCAAATACAATCTCAAAGACAAACCCCCAAATTCGAACTATTTGTTGTTCAAATTATTTCCAAGGATAATATAAACCTTTCAAAGTATAAGACATTGATGAGTTATAGTACTTGACAAATAAAATATTCAAATAGTGTCAAGAGTTAATTTATTTGAAAACTATTAAAGTCAAGTGTCTCAAATTAATACTTTTTCTAAATGTGTTTACATTGTTTTAGACAGTTAAATTACTTCCAGGCAACAAAATTTAGCCATTGTTGTTTCTAATCTGTTAGGGAATAAGTCACTAATTGAACTAAGAATAATTTAGAATAAATATAATAATAAACTTCCTTATAATCCTAAGTAATTTATATTGAACTTATATAAGTTGGAGACATATTTTATATTAGATAACATTTATATTAGATATAAAATATGTTAGTAAGAATAATGAATTGCATATTCAAGAATTAGCCAAGTGAGGGGTGACTGGGTGGTTCAGTTGGTTGAGTGACCGACTTCAGCTCAGGTCATGATCTCCTAGTTCAGGAGTTAGAGCCCCATATCGGGCTCACTGCTGTCAGCACAGAGCCTGCTTCAGATCCTCTGTCTCTTGCTGTCTCTGCCCCTACTCCACTTGCTCTCTGTCTCAAAAGAAATAAACATTAAAAGAAATGAATTAGTTAAGTGAATACACACACATTCTAGACATAGGTCATTCTGAGATCATTAGAAATGCTGTATTCTTTGTTCTAACCTATGTTAGTGATTGTTTCATTTTAAACAATGGGATTTGAAAATTTAGAAACAAAATAAATACATTTTTCCTCTCAAGCTGAAATTTTTCACAGGACATTAAACACATATTGCTATATATTAGTTGATCTGCCATTGAAGTTTGTTGCTGCAAGGGTCTATGGGGGTTATGCCACTTTATCTTGAATGATTCTTCCTATCACTTGCTCAATTTTTTTCATCTATATAACTTCAAGCCTCATCCTCTAGGCTCTTATTGGAATAGAGAAAATTGACAGTGATGGTCATGATTCGAGCATCTTTAAATGTCAATTCAATAAAACCAACAGGAAAAGATAGATTCACCAGACTAGCAATGAGGAACGATGGTGAAAGGACCTTTATTAGATCAGTTCTGAGGAGACAGGTGGGGAAGCTGCTAATGGAATCAAAAGAGAAAAGTAATTGTGGGAAACAGCACCTAGAAAGGAGCTGGGGAAATTCCGCCCATAAGAGCCTTTACAGGGAGAGAGCAAGAACATGGACCTAAAATGTCTCTTCTACCAAGTCTACAGAGGGAAAGAAGGCAAGGGCATTTAGATGATGCGGCTCATTGAGGGCAGCTTCTAGGACTGACTGCAGGGCCACAGGAAGAAATGCAGTACTAAATAAACTGGACAGCATTACATTTTTAAGGTTTTGAGAAACACTGTATGATACCATTGTACGCTCTTGTTGGAAAAGTATAACTTACTTCTTCCTAAAACTTTGTAGCCCAAAGGTAGCAAATTGTTACATGTTATTAATCATATTTTTTCAGATGAAAAGGAAGATTATAAATAAAGTCAAGATCCATGGGGCACCTGGGTAGCTGAGTCAGTTGAGCATCCGGCTTTGGCTCAGGTCATGATCTCACGGTTTGTGGGTTCGAGCCCTGTGTCAGCTCTGTGCTGACAGCTCAGAGCCTGGAGCCAGTTTCAGATTCTGTTTCTCCCTCTCTCTCTGACCCTCCCCTGCTCACGCTGTCTCTCTCTGTCTCTCAAAAATAAATAAAAAACATTAAAAATTTAAGAAAAAAATAAGGTCAAGATCCAAAATTAGCTTGACGTGAAGAGTTATGAAAATGATTTTTGGACGAAAACTCACAATCATTCCAGAGGTATTCTGAATTTATGGAAATCTAAAGAAAGTCATTTAATTATATTATTTATAACTTTACAATATTTTTAACAATGCATAGTTAAATTTGGACACTTACATAAGAAAGAACATATATATAAACATACAAACTCTCCTGCGATTATAAGGTTTTTTTTTCTTTTGAAGAATACATAGCAAAACAATGCAATATTAATCATAAACCAGAATACAGTTTCAGTCTGCAACTTTCCCTTTGAAACATAAGGTATGATATTGAGACACAATTATAATATAAAGAATGAGAACATTTGAAGGTAAACCCAAGGGATAAGCAAAGAAAGGTCTCATTTGCATAAGCAGTTGTACTGGGGAATGGATATAGCAGAATGACTTGCAATAAACAGCATTCAAAAGTACCGTGACAAAATGACGGAGTCAGACAGGTTTGCTACAATGAAGAAATAAAAGTGGTTGCATAGGGTCTAATTAAAGGAAAAAATAGATATACCACTCATGGCTCTCATTTTTTAATCCTTATTTTATTCCTACTTTTCCAATTTCCTGAAATCCCTTGCTCCCTTTCTTTCCACTTTCTCTTTCTCTTATTGTATGTATGCGCACACGGGCACACATACACACACGTGCGAATGCGTGTATCATACAATGAATGTATGCATTCCCCCCAAATATATATGCTGAACCCTTATGCCCCAGGGATGATGGTATTAGGCGGTGGGCCTACTGGATGTGACTAGAATTAGAGGAGGTCAGGAGGCTCTGCCCTTATCAATGATAAAAGTCACTAGAGAGCTTGCTGCTCTTTGTTCTCTGCCATGTGAAGATCAAACCAGAAATCAGTAGTCTGTAACTTGGAAGACAGCTCTCACCAGAACCCTGCTGGCCCCCTGATTTTGAACTTCCAGCTTTCAGAACTGTGAGAAAGAAGTTCCTGCTATTTATAAGACACTCAGTCTATGCTATTTTGTCATGTCATCCCAAACAGACTAAACTAGCATACATAAAGCATTTACAACTTAAACCAATATGTAGAGGATTAGAGAATTTACCAATAGCTAATTATTTCTTAATTTCTTAATCATCTATTTCCAAATTTCTTTTGTCTACCTAGGATTGACCACACAATTGAAAACAAATACTAGTCAGCAAAAGTGACAGTGTCATTGGACATCTTGCCACAGAAATTAATTTACATCAACCACAGAAAGATACTGTTTTTTACTAACTGTTTTCAAGAAGGAATTGTATATGTTAAACAAAGGTATCTGTGACCAAAAACAATAAAATGATAAGGTCTTTTATGTTTAAAGAAGATTTTGAAAACTTGGAAAAATAGAAGGAAATAAAGTTAAAAAGCATGTCATGGGGCACCTGGGTGGCTCGGTCAGTTAATTGTCTTCACTCCTGATTTCGGCTCATGTCATTTCCTGATTTCAGCTCACAGTTTTTGAGTTTGAGTCCCTCTTCTGGCTCTGTGCTAACAGCGGGGAACCTGCTTGGCATCCTCTCTCATCCTTCTCTCTCTGACCCTCCTCCACTCATGAGTGTGTACAATTTCTCTCTCTTTCTCTCTATCTCTCAAAAATAAATAAATAAACTTAAAAAATGTTACAAAGCAAGAACAGTAAAGATGGGCACCGAACTCCTGTTCCATACACTGAATGTTGAAAGAGTGTTTCCACATTGTGAAGTCAGTGGATTTTAAAGTAGACTCCTAAATCCAACCAAACCACAGATGTAGAGGTGGAATAAAGACAAAATATTATTGTAAGATTTGGAAACATTAGAAAATATATCTCTAAGATTTTGTTTTTCACAGGTTAATTGGGATTGTATCTTAGTCTGAGCTGCTATGCAAAATTACCATAAACTGGGGCGCCTGGGTGGCTCAGTTGGTTAAGCATCTGCCTTAGGCTCAAGTCATGATCTCACGATTCGTGGGTTTGAGCCCCCTATTGGGCTCTGTGCTGACAGCTAGCTCAGAGCCTAAAGTCTGCTTCAGATTCTGTATCTCCCTCTCTCTCTGACCCTTCCCTGCTCTCACTGTCTCTCTCTCTGTCTCTCAAGAATAAATAAAAAACAAAAAATTACCATAAACTAGGTGTCTTATAAATAACAGACATTTGATTCTACAGTGTTGGAGTCCAGGAAATCTGAGGTCAAGGCCCTGGCAGATCTGGTGTCTGGTGAAAACCAAGGTCCTAACTGACAGTAGCCTTTCTCATTGGAACTTTACATGGTAAAGGGAACAAAGATATGCCTGGGGTCTCTTATATAAGGACACTAATCCTATTTGTGAGGATCATATCCTCATAACCTAATCAACCACCAGAGGCCCCATTTCTTCCTCCCTTATTAACTTCCCCATGAGGACTTGGATTTCAGTATGTAATCCTGGGTGACATGTAAATCTGAGGGGCTTATAAATCTAGGCAAACATAAATATTTGGTTCAATGCCAATGGATTGTAGCAGAATGAATTAGTAAATCAAGAAGCAAGAGTGTATGAGGACCAGGAAAAAAAAGAACATTCAAATGACCTGATAATTTTATACAGAAGAGTATAAATCAGCGAAATCCATGTATGAAAAAGTTTCTGGGCGGCCTGGGACATCAGATGAGAAAGCTGGTGTTTACTGTGTAGAACGGAGACAGCTTCAGAACAAGGACATCAAAAACGAGGAATTACAGAGGTCCTGATGCTAATCTGGTGCTACCTACCACAGTTTCCTGGGTTAAATTCTAAAGGCGTGTTTACCTTTAAGTGTCACAGTCAGAAGGACTGGACCATAAACAGCCAGAATATCCCTGAGAGGCTCCAGAGAGAGTTAATGCAAGTGTAGGCAGCGTGCCCATGCTTACTGCAGAGGAGTTCAAACACCAGGAAGTCGTCTTCAAACGTGCATGGAACGTGGTCCAGTATGAGGTGATGTTTACATACTAATATGGGAAACTTAGTACTGAGAAGTATAATTGCATTCATGAATTAATAGAGGGAATTTATTTTCTGAACAAATCACTGTTCTCCACACCCTGAAAAAACTCATAATAGAAGAGGCAAATATTACCTAGAAATTAGATTTCGGTATAAACCACGTGAAACATATCCAAGAAATTTTAGGGTTCATGGCAATTAGTGATATTCTAGGTATTTTTATGTTGTAATTGCATTACAGATAGAATAGCTCAAGTTAGTGCTACCCTTGACCCTGTCAGTAGACAGGCACCGATGCAGCTTCAGTCTTGCTTCATAGTGTAGCTCTTTCGGAGAGTCCCTCAGGTATGCGCTAGGACCCTGTACCACCTCCTCCAGAAAGTTCAAAACTCACTGCATACTTCTCTTTCATTCTCTATACTGGCCCCCTGACTCTTGTATGTTGACACAGGCTTAATTTTTAAGTAAAAACTTCCATTATGCCTCCCTATTTCTTCCTGTCTTCTAACACCAAAGCTGCCAAGTATGACTGGCAATGTTCATGAACATGATTTGTTCGAGTTTTCTAACCTCAGCTGGACCTTCATTGTGCTCAGCGGTGCTTAATTAATTCCTATCAGATATTCCGGAGCAGCGTTATTCTCTTCTTAAAACAAGCAATCCCCGTGTTCTCTTATGATTCAGGATGACAGAAAAGACATCCCTTAACCTTAACCTTTCTGCTGTCTCTTATTTTTCTTTCCTACTCCAGAAAAAAAGAGAGACAATCTTATCCAATTAAAATCTATATAATTTGAACCAATCCAAAATTATCTTCTATGGGAGCCTAGTCTTTCAATTATGTTCTGATTCTTACAACACTTCTCATTATTTTTGTAACAAGGGTCACAGGTGTATTCTATTGGTATTAAATATAAAAAACCAATAGAGTCTATCATATTTTCCAATATTATAACTTACTGTTTTTTTTCTGTCCAGTTTTTAATAAATAGCTAATGGGTTGATTGCCTAATTTAGCTAACCTTCACTAATCCAATCCCACCCTAAATGTTTTTGGACTTTGGGTTAGTTTATTGACACTCTTTCACTAAAACACTGATTCTTCTCTACCCATAATTGCTTATGACTATTACTTTTTTTTTTGGTCAAATTCAAGGAACTTATTTTCTCACTTTTCAGTCTCCACAAGCTCTTCTGAATATTTAATTGCAAGTATATGTTTCTTGACATCTCTTTTCAAAATATCAGTTTGCTTATTCTTCGACGTCTTTCTAAATTCAGAGTTTTCATAAAAAATCTCCTTACCGCACTTCTAGTTTTATCTGTGTTAATCATACCTCTTGATTTAGGTTTAATATTGTTAACTGTTTACTGGACTCCTATTTTTATTCATTAATTTACTCATCTATTTATTGAGCACATACTGTCCTTTAGACACTGGTCCATGCAAAGTAATTGTAGAAGCAGACGAAGCAAAAAAAAAAGTCTTTGCCTGAGCAGTTTACATTTTAGCTTGGCATGGTCCAAGATAATAACCCCTGGCTGTATACCATATGTGGTTGTTTAAATTGTAATTTAAGGTAAGCAAGTTAAATGAAACTAAAGCCCATTTTCTTTTTTTTAAAATTTTTAATGATTTTATTTATTTTTGAGAGGCAGCATGAGCAGGGGAGGGTCAGAGAGAGAGGGAGACCCAGAATCTGAGGCAGACTCCAAGCTCCGAGCTGTAATCGCAGAGCCCAACACGGGTCTCAAACCCATGAACTGTGAGATCATGACCTGAGCTGAAGCCGGACGCTTAAGCGACTGAGCCACCCAGGCGCCCCAAGCCTATTTTCTTAGTCATTCTATCCATGGTTCATGTTATCCAAATCCATATGGGGTAGCCCCTACCAAATTGGAAACCCCTGATACAAAGTATTTCCATCATGCAAAGAGTCCCTTTAGACAACCTGCTGCAGTCAAAGGGGACAGAGAAATAGATACAATAGTACAAAGATAAACTGTACATTGCATGTATACTACCATGGGGAAAATAATCATGCCAAAGTTATAGAAAGTATGGAGTGAGGCATAATTTTTTTAACTGGTGTTCAGGAAGAATTTTGAATATATTTGTGCAGAGACTTAAAGATGAGAGAACGGGCCTTGTGGCTATGATGGGTAAGGGTATTCCAAGAAGAGAGGGAAGGAAATGTAAATGTTCCATGGATGAGCATGCTTAGTGTATATGAAAAAAAGGATGGAGGACTGCGTGTCTTAAGAAGAAAAATGAGGGGGCGCCTGGGTGGCTCAGTCGTTTGAGCGTCCAACTTCGGCTCAGGCCATGATCTCCTTGTTCATGAGTTAGAACCCTGCGTTAGGTTCTGTGCTGACAGCTCAGAGCCTGGAGCCTGCTTCAGATTCTGTGTCATCTTCTCTCTGCCTCTTCCCTGCTTTTGCTCTCTCTCTCAAAAATAAAGAAATATTTTTTTTAAAAAAGAAGAAAAATGAAGGGAGAAATAAAGAAGGGATTTGTAGTAATAGCAACAGAGAGAAGTGGTCAGATTCAGAATATATTCTGAATAGCCAACAACAAGGGCTGATAAATTGGACATGAAGTGTGAGTCATGACTTCAGGGACAAGAAGGGGGGTGGTGTACTCATGAGTTTAACAAAGATTATCAGGCTCTTACTGGGAGACTCCACATAAGAGATAGGTTGGGGTCATGTTAGTTTTGAGAAACCTGTTTGATATTCTAGCAAAGAACTCAAGTACTTTTAAAAAGATACTTTGTTAGACTACAGGATTGAGATAAAATGTAGGACTTGCCAACCAACAGATATTGCATGAAGCCAGTCAATAGGAAAGATCACCCGGGAACTCAGTAAATTGGAGATATTCAAGTCCTGAGCCCTGATTTTCTGTAAAATTTTGACAAGATATCAGAAAAGAATTATAATCCCCTTGGATAAATTCAAGACAGTATTTCCTAAAACCAGATGGAGGGAGGATTATGAGAAGGACTAATAACTCCTACAAAATGCTGGAAACCTTTCCAAGCAAAATGAAATCAGAAAACTGCACTTAGCAACATGGAGATCGTTGAGAACAAATTTGCTGAAGTGAGCATGAGGAGACAATTCAAATCATATCAGTGATCAGTGATCAGAAACACAACATACTAGTGAGGAAATACCTCCTCCTCCCTATGAACCATTTCATCATTTACTCCCAGTCAGAAAAGATTATATCCTTGGCAATTGTCTTTATTTACCACTAGTCTCTCCAATTTCCCAATAAAAACATCTACCAGTGGCAATGGATGCTATCTTTTCAAAACTATCATATCAATTCCTCATTTTCCTATTTCCATCTCTTTGCCATCAATGCACATGAATTCTGAAAGTCCACATGTACACACGAGTGCATCAGCCCTCTTTTGCTTTTGCCTCTTTCAAGAAGAGCTTAGCTCCAAGTCATCATTTATTTTGGGGTGTATTAATTTTCAAAAAGAAATCTTGTCATTTTTATTATGAAGACTTAATGGTTTATACCATGTCCCAAGTGGAATATGATCCCATTTCTCTTCGGCTCCATTTTTCCATTGAATATACTTAATAGTCCAGTTTTTAAAAGTCCTCATTTTAATTGTGTGTTTCTCCAATGGTAGGCGTGTCTCCCCCTCTGTAAATCAGTCCTTGAAATAGGTACCTATAAACATCGGCTCCATTTCCTTACCTGTCTCTTTCTCCTTAAACCAAAACAATCCCTTTTCTATCCCATAGCATCCCTGAAGTAGCATTTCTAACATCTTCATTGATTTCTCCATCTGGAAGCTGGGGTCAATGTCCTTTAACTTGCTGTCTCAGCATTTACTGCCCTTGTTGACTTTTGAAACAATTCTATGACATCACACTCTTGGCTCTCTCTTAATACTCATTCATCCTTTTCTGATCTCCTTTCAGCCTTTTCACACTCTCTGAGGTCAGAATTTTGAGGTGCATTTCTACATTTTTATTGCTCTGCAGTAATACTCATTTGATGCTCTAACACCAGTACTTACCTGTGTGAAGATCATGCACTGACTTCTATGTCTAATCCTTACTCACTCTTTGAGATTGCAGATCCTCATCTTTGCGTGGAAGTCTGCTTCAGGAGAACTTGACAGCAACCTGAAGCTGAGTTTATGGACTTCCTGCTTTAAAGGACTTTATTCTTCAGTCTTGCCTGTATTCTCTATCATGATAAAATAAAACCGTCATTCAACCAAAAATATTACAATCCAGTGCAAAGCAGAGAGTTGAATAACTGTTTCTTTAGTTTCTAATTTTCCAGTATGTACTTCCCATTTTCAATCTTACATATTTCTTAAATTAGTAAATATATATCCATCTCCAAACCACTTATTTAGTGCAATGGTACTCTCTCAACTGGTACACTGCAGTGACATTTTCATTTCCCTTCAAACATCTTGTCTCTTTCAACTTTTCCTCACTCAGTAGTGAATGTTTCGTGTGTGTGTGTGTGTGTGTGTTTTAATATTTGTTTGTTTATTTATTTATTTTTAGAGAAAGAGAGACTCCCAGCATAAGAGAGGAAGAGAGAGGAGGGGAGAGAGAATCCCAAGCAGGCTCCGTGTTAACAGACAGAGGGCTTCGTCTCATGAACTGTGAGATCATGACCTGAGCCCAAATTAGGAATCAGCTGCTCAACTGACTGAGCCCCCCAGCCACATCAGTGAGTGGTATGTTTTTAAAATGAAGTTTTGATAATAAAATTTTCCCTCTTATTATTTACTTAAATAATTACCTATTAGTTTTAGAATAAAACAACCTAGAGAATCTGGAAATGGCTTAGCTTTCCCATCTCCCCTATAACAGGACCACACTTATCTAGCTTTGATCCACCTGCACTTGGTCTTTTACTGTCTTCCTATCTCTAGTCTTCTGAACGCAAATCTTTTTCTTTAGTTAATTCAATTTTTGTCCACCAGTGAAGTCAGATAGTATATCATATATCCCCATGTACTGTGCACCTCTCCATCATCGCCTTCTGAGAATCATAATTGTAGTTTTAATATTTTCATGTAATTACACCACTTATTTCTGTTTACCTCCAAGACTGGATACTCCTGAGGCCTGATGAAGCATGGGTTTTTATGTGATATGGCCTCTGAAATTATAGTCCAAAATAAATTATTTATTAAGTTAGTCAATACATTTCTGGCAATTAAATTAATCTACAAGATGATTCTAAACTACTTTTCCATTTTTATATACTGTTATTCCTCTACATGTGTTCACTCTAGAATGACACTTTTATGACATGCTTTTTCTGGGCACGTTTCTTACTTTTACGCACTCCCTCCTACATTCCCTGTTGTTTTCCTAACTGCAGTGCCCTTTCACTCAATCTCGTTTTCTGTCTTTTGAAATTCTCCACAAGTTTAAAAGCCCACCTTGAATGCTATCTAATCGCTACAATATTTACTTCCTTTTAGTTTCTAATTTTAAACAATCTCTTCAAAAGCCTTCTTCAGCCTATGTTGTATTATGGTAACTTCTATACTTTTCTTACTTTCGTGTCTAAGCCAAAGTATTGCAAGCTCCTTATGTGCAAGGATAGTGTTTACTTTTGTTTCTATCCCTGCAATATCTGACTCAATGCTTTGATGGTTCAAATCATTTTTTTATTAAGTTGAAATGCTCAAAGTCATAAAAGAAAGACAACTGTCAAAATCCTGGTTACTTCACACCAGTATATGAAGTAGTTGAATCTTACGTGAAAATTTGGTGGTGATCAATGGACAGACTCTATTATTTAAAACCAGATTTCAAGTGAAGATGAAAATTTTAGGTGCATGATGATTATAATTTGTTGATTATTAAAATGTATTTTTAAATTTAGTTTACCACAAGCCTAAATATAGTGTCATTTATTAGGCTTTGATTTGGCCAGTTGCCTAAGACTTCTCCACATGGTTGTAATCTTGGGACATTATACAACACATATTTTAGTTAGCTAAATTATTTTAGAACTGAAGTCTTAAAGTACCTTCTTAAAACATCAAAGCAATTCAAAAATGGTAATATTAACATTCTCACAGTTTGCTTATAGTTTTTAGCCAGAGTAATAATGAATTTATTGATTTAAATTTTCTATGAATATCAAGATTAATTATTTCTCAAGTTTCCTGGATAAAGATATACACTATAGTCAAGAAATGTCCATGTTCATCTTAGAAAGTCAATATCTACTTATAAATTATGTAATTTTCATGATATTTATAACTGAAAAAGCAATTTCTTCTTTCAACTGAACACACACTTTTAAAAAATCCTTATCGTTGAGTAAGAAAGCTTGGAAAATATAACTGTGATGCTGAAATAAATATATACTGGTTATTAAATTGGTTTTTTTACTTTCCAACTGCTTTTTTGAGTCATTAAATTTTTATTATTGAGGAAACATTTTGGAATGAGTAGGGTTGATTTAACAGAAAAAGGAAAAATCAAAATATAGCAGCTCACATACAAAAGGCAAAGTATTATTAGTAGACTGAAAGGGTAGGTAAGAAGCTGCAAGATGAAAACATATAATACATGGAAGGTTTGTTCTTGTGCCACCCAACCCCCATCTCCAGTAGGTAAGAAGACACTTCATTTACACATACAGATGTTTTTTCCTAGAAAGTAAAAAAAAAAAAAAAATCTCTGAGGCAAAGAAAAAAAAGCAGGATATGAAATGTGAACGTGAAATGATAGGAAGACTATGAATGATTATGTACTGAATTGTATGTCCTTCAATATCATATGTTGAAGCCATTAATCCCAGATGGGATGGCAATTAGAGATGGGACCTTTGGGCGATAATTGGGTTTAGATGAGGTCATGGAGGTAAGACCCTCATGATGGGACAGAGCCCTAACAAGAAGAGATACCAGAGAACTTGACCCATCACTTTTTCCCCACCAGGGGAAAACACAGCCAGAGGTGGCCATCTGCATGCCAGGAACAGAGAGGTCTTACTGAAAGTTGACCATGACAGCTTGTTGGACTTCTAGCCTCTAAGACTGTGAGAAAATACATTTCTGTTGTTTAAGCCACCCAGTCTATATTATTTTGTTATGGCATCCCAAAAATGACGAAATAACTACCAAACAGACACACACATCAGACTTATTTTTTTATAATAGTTTATTGTCAAATTGGTTTCCATGTAACACCCAGTGCTTCTCCCCACAAGTGCCCCCCCTCCATGACCATCACCCCCTTTCTCCTTCCCCTTCAGCCCTGGGTTCATTTTCAGTATTCAATAGTCTCTCATGACTTGTGTTCCTCTCTCCCCAACTCTCTTTCCACATCAGACTTCTTTATGTCGCCAAGGCAGATTTAGAACTTGGGTGCTGCTAGATTTTGTCATTATGGGATGCTTACCCAGGGGTAAACAATTTCAGTTGTATGACCAATGATCTCCAAGAAAAGACCTTTAAGTTCAAAATAAAGCCAACTTTCTATAGCCATAGTAATCGGATATCCTTTTCTCTCAGACTATTATTTTGGTTGTGAGTTTCCTTTAAAGGTGTGCTCAAAAAGTTAAATTGCTGTGATGTCATTTTACTTATGACAATATTTATATTCTCTTTGGTTCACTTCGATTCACCCTCATGTCTTACTCCACTGGAGAATTTTTTGGAGTAAAAATAACCAATGAGGCAGTGGACATATGTTGGGAATATTTCAAAATATTAACTATTTAGAGCAAAACTCATATAGTTGGAAGAGTTCATTCCATTGTCTTCCTTTATATATTACAGATGAGAAAACAGTGGTTCAAAATCATTTATAAACTGATGTTTAGATTCAGGAGAGTTGATTCTGGATTCTAATATCCCAGTAAGTATCTTTGTACTATTTGTTCCATGTATGTATTGTTTTATATATGTTTTAAAATTCCTAACTCATTGGAAATTTAAAATCAAATGTGTGTATGGAAAACTACATAGTTGCATGCAAATAAAAACAAAAAAATAAGTCTCTTCATTTGAACATCAAAATGTAGACTTTTTTACAAAATGAAGTATTAACCTAGTTTTATCAATATCTTATCATTTGAACTAGGTACTCTGTTGATTATCTCACTGACAATTGACAACATATTGTAAACTGCTATTATAATGTTTACAAATTTAGTTGACACCATGTAAACATTATCCACACAATTTACTACCTAGTGATTTGAATTATATACAATATATAATCTGCATTTAATAAGACAATCAACATTAATGAAATGCTTTGTTTATAAAACTTAGGTGCCTGAAACATAGGAGAAATTGCCTATGCTTCCAATAAGTAAGTAAAGAAATATATAAAATATTTTCTACCTTAAAAAAATATTGTGTGTTTAGGAACAAACATATAAGTTAATAAAATATATTTTATCCATATATTTTATTAAATACACAGATGCATGCATACATTATTCATTTTAATTTGTTTTATTATGAATGTAAGTGTTCACTGCAATATTAAGTATTTTCAGACATTTAAGGTCATTATTAAATAACTGGAGTCTCGACTCTCCCATACAAAATACATAATGAGTGTTTATATTTAAAAGTAAATTCTTATGAGAAACAGAACTAATGGTATAATTATGAGAGAAAAAATAAAAAAATATAAGGCATATACATTTATATTTTATTTTTAAAATTTATATCAATATTTCTTTCTTATTCAGATAACTTTTTCAGAGAGTTCTTTGATATTTTTATTCATGAAATGCTTATCTTTGTATATATCATCCTTGACGTAAAACAAAAACAAAATATATGCTTGAATTTAATTTTCATATTCTGTAGACATTAAGTGCATTTGAGAGTTGGCAAACGGTTCTAGCAAATACATACAAATCCCTGAATATTTCAACACACATAGTCATAAAAGTGTTGTGCTAAAAAATGACAGATATTTCATTACCGCTGATAAGTGCAGAGCTTTAAAGAGGCAATATGGCAAGGTGAATAAAATCTTGAATTTTGGAAACAGCCTTCCTGGATTTAAATACTAGCTCTAGTATTCATTGGCTTTTTAATATTAAAACATATGAAATTTTTTCATTTCTTATTTTACTTATTTAAAAACTAGAGATCATCATAATGCTTTCTGTATCAAAAAAGGTTGACTAATGGAAATGCAGCTGCAGTGCATTGTGGGGATAGTGATTGGTTATAGGAATGAAAGCTTGTGCAATTGTGAAGAGAACAGGAAAATGAATGTCAGAACACAGGTGAGAGAGATTCAGCTGAGTCACATGTTGTCCGTCTCAGAAGCACAAATTCAGCTACAGGAAGTGATTTGCAAAGGAAACAAAAAAAGGAGGACTGTGAGCTTGTGGTCTCTGTAAATCTATATGCAAAGTCCAGTGGTGGGTCAGAATTTTTCATTAGATTTCAGAGCTGCACTAAAAAAGATCTGGATAACGAGTTGAAGCAGTAGGGCACACAGAAAGCTTCTGGGTGCCTCACATCTGTCATAACATCTAATATTCAGGGAGTCATGGCCAATTTCACACCTTGAGAAAGTTCCTGATTTGGTTAACTCTAACCCATGAAGAGACAGGAAATTCGATTTTGGAATATTTTGTTCTCAGTCTAATCAAGTTGATATTAGAATAATTTGACATAATTTAGTTCTTGGACCTGTGAAGATTACATGAGTTAAGATCTGTAAAGGCATTGTACAAACTCCTCCTAGTGTCTATGGCAAATTAACTACTACAGTAATTATGTTCCACTCCACCATCAACACATACACCAGGAAATCTGAATGCCAGAACGAGATGTTATCAGACATTGGGAAACAACAGCACAGGATTGTGAAACCTGTGCCAAGTGAAACCAGAAGAATTCTGTGATGTCCCCTGGTTACATCGCAAATACCCTTTTCAGAGCTCAAGGAGGGGTGAGGCATTCAAAGAGAGCCTGGAATTCTTGCTGATTTGAAGAGCCAAAGATCAGACTTTGAAGATGTCAAGGTAACTAGAATCAGCAGGGCAGAATATCAGATGAAAGGGACCCACACAGGGAAATCTTTGGAGATCTTCAAAAGAGCCTTCTCAAATCTTTGGATGAATGCTGATCTGTGCATCTATACAGAGAAATCCTAAGAGGCAGTAGAAAACAGTAAGCTAAGAAGTTTCTGAAGCTTACATGGAAATGAAAATAGTATAAATTCTCATCAGCCATATTAAAAAAAAAAAAACTATTCATACATGCACCCTGAGAGAGAATTCTCAGCAGGGTATCACCTTATTGACAGGGTTAAATTAGCCTTTGGTAAGGGTTGGTCTGGAATCATTATAACAAAGGTTAAAAGTTAATTAAATACATGTCACCCCCCAATAAACAAAAAGTCCAGCACTCTTTAAAGAAACATAATTCAGATCACAAAAATTAAATTCGGAACTGGTATCCAATTGAAATAATCAGGCACAGAAGTGACAGATTTAATGGAATTAGAGGACAAGAACATTAAAATACTCATTATAAATACCCTCAAAATGCATAAAAATGTAGAAAGAAATTTATCCAAGAAAATAACAGTAGAAGATATAAAAATGATCTAATGTAATCACCAGGATGAAAAATTTAATATCTATGATAAAAACTACACTGGAAGGGATTACCAAAAATTGATAGAAATATCTTTGAAGATGAAGCCATAGCAGTAGACATTATCCAAAGTGAGGCAATGAAAGATAAAACAGAAATATGGACACTAGTGGCTCCTGGGTGGCTTAATAGGACAAGCATCAGACTCTTGATTTGTCTCAGGTCATGATCTCAAGGGTTTATGAGTTCAAGGCCTGCATCAGGCTCTGCATTGATAGTGTGGAGCCTGCTTGGGATTCTCTCTCTCTCTCTCTCTCTCTCTCTCTCTCTCTCTCTCCCCCCCCCCCTTCTTCTCTTCCACTTCCTCCTCCTCCTCCTCTACTTTTTCATACACACTCTCTCAAAATAGGCAAACTTAAAAAAAAAACACAAATACATAAATGAATTAAAGAACAATATCAAGTGGACTAGAACATATGCTATTATTGTTAAACTTTTGTAAGAATAATGGCTACATATTTCAAAATTTGGTTATACCTGTAAAGACATATAGGTCCAAAAAACTAAGTGTAGTACAGTCACAATACACATAAAGAAATACAAAGTAAAGCTTATGTAGAAGTAAAGATAAGATCTCAAAGGCAGCTAGAGAAAAAGACACAGGTGTCTACAGAGAAACAAAAGTAAGTAAAATAACGATTTTTTATCAGAAACCCATACGAATCAGACCCTGAATGGAATGACAATATTAATTTCTATAAGAAAAATAATAGGATTCTAAACATAGAAAAATGTATTATAAAAATTAAAGGGAAATATTTTTCTGGCAATAAAGTTTAGAATCCATTTTTGATGAACCAGCCCAAAGGAAATATAGAACTAAATCTTAAAGACAGAATAAAATCATACCAATTAAAAATGAATGGTGTTAGAAAAGATAGACACACATGTAGGTATAAGAGATGATACTTGTATATTATTTTAATTATAAAGTACAAGTTACTTTCTGAAGAAGAAATGACAATGCTCTGTGAGATACATGTACAAGCCAAATGTTTGACAACAGTGATAGAAAATGAAAACATGAAAGTGTACCTTTGTATTGTTCATATATTGTAAGTAAGGTAGTGTAATATACTATGAAGATAGGATGTAATGAAGATGTATATTTCAAACCAAAAAGCATTCACTAAAAAAAGAAAATTAGAATAAAAATTGCCAATAATCCAATTAGAAATTATATATAATGCCCTAATAAATTCCTAGTAGTCATGAAACAACTCAACAAGAACAGAGAGCAGATGAGAAAAGAGAAAATAAATAGAAATATGTCATTTGATATTCTTTTTTTAATGTTTTTTATTTATATTTGAGAGCGAGAAAGAGAGAGTGTGAGCAAAGGAGGGTCAGAGCGAGGGAGACACAGAATCTGAAGACAGTCTCCAGGCTCTGAGCTGTCAGCACAGAGACCGACATGGGTCTTGAACCCACGAACCGTGAGATCATGACCTGAGCCAAAGCTGGGCGCTTAACCAACTGAGCCACCCAGGTTCCCCTAAAATGTCAGATTTAAACCATATCAAAGATTACAAGAAATGTGAATGAAATAATCACATTAATGAAACCACATCAAGTATAATCCTAGATGATAGAAAAGACAAAAATATTCATCCTACAGAAATCTCACATTAAATGTAATGACACAAATAAGTTAAAAATAAAATAATGGAAAAAGAAAGATATACCATTCAAACTTAAAAAGAAGCTCAAGAGGATGGTACTAGCCTCAGTAATGCGACAACAATGCCCACTCTCTTTTATTTTTATTCGACATTTTACTGGTGGTCCTAGGCAGTAGAAAGAAGCTAAACATACTGTAGGGAAAGTAGAACGTTCATCTTTATTTGTAGAAAGGACTGTGGTGTATATATAAATTCTGGAAAAATAAACAAAAATGCTCTAGATTATATATATATATATATATGTATATATATGTATATGTATGTATTATGTATATATATATTATATATATATAGCTTTAGTATACTTGTAGGTTAGCTAGGATATATGTTCATATATAATTTTATAATAGTTCTATACACTAGCCACAGAGAATAGAAAACCTGAAATTTTAGGAAAAATAGCAATAGGAAAACAAAATAAAAATGAAAACACGACAAAATAATTAAGAATAGGCAACATAAATCTGTAAGAGATGAATACAGTTTGAAAGCTTCAATGACCTCCTTTCAAGAATTATTATATAGTCATAGTGAGCAATACAGGTTAATATGAGCATAAAAGAAAAACAAATATATAGACCAACTGAGCCATAAAAGAGAAAATAGAAATAGGCACATGCATGTAGGATCAATTTTGCATTTTGAAAAAGTACAAGGCAATTCAAAGAGAAAAGAGAATCTTTTCAACAAGTACCTCTGCAACCGTTGGAAACCCTTTACAATAGAAAAGTCATACCTTCTGCTCAATTCTTCAGTGAAACTTAGTGACTCTGAAAGCAGTATTGGGGCACCTGGGTGGCTCAGTAGGTTAAGTGTTAGACTTCAGCTGAGATCATGATCTCAAGGTTCCTGAGGTCAAGCCCTGTGTTGGGCTCTATGGTGACAGCCCAGAGCCTGGAGCCTGTTCAGATTCTGCATCCTCCTGTTTCTCTGCCCCTCCCCCACTTGTGCTGCAAACTGACTGCAAAGTGACCCTAGTAACTGGTAGACTTGGTATCATAAATTAGATGCTGAATATATAACTTTAGACATTTGTCAAACCTCAGCCAAATATACACTTAAAATTGGTGAATTTTATTGTGTATTAATTGCACTGTGAAAGGTTGACTTTTTAAAAATTATGGTACTCATGGCACATAGAAACTTTTCAGCATGTATCAGCTACTGTGTAAATCTCCAAAATTGAATACTTTTCACTTAGAAAAAATATATATATATACACCTTTTGCTCTACTTTTTATTTTTGTGACTTACTCATTCCAAAAGTGGAAGTCTGTATCTCCTTCTCCCCTTCGACAATTTTGCCCACCCTATCTATTTAGAATCATACCTTCTATGTCCATTCATGTAGTCTCAAATACCACAATCTCATCCTTTTTATGGTTGTATAATATTCCATTATATATATATATATAATAGAATAAATATAAGGATGATTTATATATAATATAACATAACATAACATATTTTGTTGTATATTATATTATATATCTATACATATATACAATATTTTATTACATATTGTATATATAAGTATATATTATATATCTATACATTTATATGCAGTATTATATATATTATATGTATATTTTTTAATCCACTTGTCTAGTGATGAAGATAGTGAAGTTGCTTACCCATGTGGAATATATATAAGTGGAATATATACAAAGCAATATATATTACAAATATATATTATATATTACATGCATATGTTTCTTATCCACTTGTCTACTGTTGTACACAGGTTGCTTATATGTCTCTGCTATTGTAAAAATAAAAATATTCTAAGTGTTCATAGAGTAAGAATGTCATTCTCTATTGACAAAAATATTTGTTAAAAAATCACAGTATTTGTATAAGTATAAGATGGATGATTCAAGTTATGGAAAAATCACAACTGTCTTTGTTTGGGAGCAGAATCGTTTCTCTACTATGAGGTAGATAAACAATCCCTAGTTCAAATCCAAAAATCAAATAATTACTTGTGTCATTGATTTTAGCCATTCTGATAGGTGTGAGGTAATATCTCATTGTAGTTTTGATTTGTATTTTCTTGATGATGAATGATGTTGAACATCTTTTTATGTGTCTGTATGCCCTGTGTATGTCTTCTCTGTAAAAATGTCTATGTTTTATGTACATTTTTAAATGGAATCTGTGTTTCTTGTAAGTTCTTTAGATATTTTTGAATTTTTATAATTTCTTTAGATATTTTTGAAACCCTTTATCAGATAGTTCATTTGCAAATACCTCTTCCCTTTCCACAACATGCCTTTTAGTTTTGTTTATTTTCCTTTGCTGTGCAAAAGCTTTTTATTTTGATGGAGTCCCAATAGTTTATTTTTGCTTTTGTTTCCCTTGCATCAGAAGACATATTTGTAAGAAGTTGCTATGGCCTATGTTCTCCTCTAGGATTTTTGTAGTTTTAGGTCTCACATTTATCTCTTTAATCCATTCTGAATTTTTGTGTGTGTGTTTGGTGTAATAATCCAGTTTCATTCTTTTGCATGATACTGTCCCATTTTCTTAACAGCATGTGTCGAAGAGACTTTCTTTTTTCCCATTGTATATTCCTTCCTATTTTGTCAAAGATTAATTGATCATATAGTTGTGGGTTCATTTCCAACTATTCTATTCAGTTCCATTCATCTATGTGTCTTGTCTTTATACTAGTACCATACTATTTTGAACACTACAGCTTTACAATATAACTTGAGGTCTGAAATTGTATTGCCTCCAGCTTTGCTTTTTTTTTTTTTTTTCAAGGTTGCTTTGGCTATTTGGGGTCTTTATGGTTCCATACAAATTTTAGAATTGTTTGTTTTAGGTCTGTAAAAAATTCCTCTGTTATTTTGATAGAAATTGCATTAAATATAAAGATTGTTTTGTGTAGTATAAACATTTTAATGATAATCATCCCTCCAATCCATAAGCATAGAATATCTTTCTATTTATCTGTGTCATCTTCATTTTCAATTTCTTTCATCAGTGTTTTAATTAGTCAGAGTACAGGTCTTCTAAATCTTTTGAAACAACAGGTATTGGGGAGGATGCAAAGAAAGGGGAACTCTCTTGCATTGTTGGTGAAAATGAAAACTGGTGGAGCCAGTCTGGAAAACAGTATGAGGTTTCTCATAAAATTAAAAAATAAAAGTACCCTTCAATCCAGCAATTGCATTACTAGCTATTTTCCCAAATAATACAAAATTACCAATTCAAAAAGATACATAAATCCCAATGTTTATAGCAGTATTAGCTACAATAGCAAAATTATGGAAACACCCCATGTCCACTTACTGATGAATGGAGATCGGTAGATAGATGATTGATAAATAGAAAAACTAATAGATAGATACATATAGATATAAAATAATGAAATCTTGCCATTTGCAAAGACATGGATGGAGCTAGAGAGTATTACACTAAGTGAAATAAGTCAGTCAGAATAAGACAAATACCATATGATTTCACTCATGAGTGGAATTTAAGAAACAAAATGAGCAAAAGGAAAAAAGAGAGAGAAATGAAGAACTGGACTCAACTATAGAGAAAGGCTAATTCTCTTGAAAGGTAGATGGGGGAAGAGTTAAATAGGTGATGTGGATTCAGGAGTGCACTTCTGATGAGAAGTGGGTGTTCTATGGATGTGATGAATCACTATACTGTACACCTGAGACTACTAATAACTGGAATTTAAATAAAAACTTGTAAAAAAGAAGAAAAATTAATGTAAAAGTATATAATATTAATTATTAATTTTTAAAACTACAAAGTCAGTAAACAATGAGAGCAACCCTTTATGAAATAATATATATGGACATCTATTAAGCATTAAGACTAAATTTGGGGGAGCACTTAGGCGGCTAAGTTGGTTAAGCATCTGATCTGACTTTTGATTTTGGCTCATAGTTTGTGAGATAAAGCCTCATGTGGGGATCTGCACTGACAGCATGGAGCCCATTTGGGATTCACTCCCTCTCTCTCTCTCTCTATCTCTCTCTCTTCCTCTCTCTCTCTCTCTCTGTCTCAGTGCTCCCATTCCCTGCTTCATGCTCTCTCTCTAAATAAATAAATAGGTAAACATGAAAAAACAGTTTTTTAATTATTATTTATTTTTGAGACAGAGTGAGACAGAGCATGAGCAGGGCAGGGGCAGGGAGAGAGAGGGAGACACAGAATCTGAAACAGGCTCCAGGCTCTGAGCCACCAGCAGAGAACCCAATGCGGGGCTTGAACTCACAGACTGCGAAGTCATGACCTGAGCCCAAGTCAGACACCCAGCCAACTGAGCCACCAAGGTGCCCTGGAAAAAAACTTTTAAAACATTTTATTAAAAAAAGAACATTTTTAACATGCTGAATAGTGTATATATTTCACCTGTGCATGCAGTCCTGTAGCCTGCACATACACTAAAATTTATGTCTAACATTATGGCAAATTATTAATGTATAGACTGTAAAGTGAATTAGTTGAAAGCAAGGATGTAAAATTATTCTAAGACATCTTCTCAAAATGTGAACATAGCTTTGGGATGTTAACTGAATTCTTTATCTATAATGAAATATTAGACACACTATGGTGACTTGAATTGTATTCTCTCAAAATGACAAGTTCAAGTCTATTCCGAGGGACCTGTGAATATGACTTTACTTGAAAACAGAATCTTTGAAGATGAGTCATATAAGAAGATGTCCTCCTGGATTAGTCTGGGATCTAGCCAATGTCTGATATCTTCAAGAGGACACAGAGAAAGTCACATGGGGAGGACTTAGTGATGACTGGGATAGACATCAGAGTGTCTATAAGCCAATTAATGCCAGTAAATATCTGCAACCACCAGAAGCAAGAAGACAGGAGACACACATGTAACAGATTCTCCATCAGAGACTCCTGAGGGAAATAATCCTGCTAATACTCTAGTTTCCTGAACTGTGACAGAATAAGGTTCTGTTATTTCAAGTCAGTAGGTCTGTGGTTATTTTTACGGAAGCTCTAGGAAACAATTACATACACTTTTTATAACACGGTCGTGATTGTTCAAAAATAATTTTGAGATTTTTCATGGAAACTGCCTTAGTCAGCATTATGTTCTCAGGAGTGTTATCTATGTTAGGAAATCTTTGTGTTTTCCCCGTGGAATTGATATACTAAATAATTAAAACTCAGTGTAAAAAAAATTACACTGCTTAAGATTCTTCTTCAGGAAGATTCTGAAAATATTTTTAAAAGATAAGAAAGCTCATGCTTACTGAGAATTTGCACTATGTTGAGCACCCTATTGCTTTATGTTCGATATTGTTGGAAGCCATTTTCTGAACTTAATAAGTTGAGAAAACTCCTTGTGAGGTAAGGCAAGTTTGCAAGTCCTCTTGCCATCAAATGGTGAATGATATCCACCCCTACTCATCTATTTTTGCTTGAACACTGACCCCCAAGGCACCTTGTTGACTGGAATCAGGAGAGACTTGTCCCTAAAATATGCAGATTGCACCTTGTGAAGAAACTTATTATAGGAATTTCTTCTTTTGTGGTTATGGGAGCAAATATTACATTTCCTGAGAAACCTGTTTTATTTCCCCTCAAGAAAACAGGCTATTGACCCTTACTCACAAAGGACTAACTTTTACCTTTACTATGATAAAAAACATTGTCTTGTATTAAAATGTTAAAGATACCTTCCTTCCCCATATGATAGGCATCTAAGTCACCTACATCAATCATTATTGATAAAGATTATGCATGAGTCTTCTACTAATATATGTTCTGTGAAACTTTTACATACCAAAGAATTTGTCATGAGAAATCTTTGCCTAAGGCAAATTCCAATTCTGTGCTGTACCCCAGACAATTTTTACCATAAATAAAGCTGACTTTCAGGTCAGTGCAAAGATGCCTGCCTGGTAATCAGAAAGAAACTTGTGACTCTCTCACTCCCTCCCCTTTTCACTGACACCGTCCATCCTTCTGGGAGCCCTGGACCTGCTGGTGCTGGACTCTGGGATGATATCTCAGTTAATAACAACCGTGTTACTATTGTCACTTTAAAATTTTTGCAAGAAATTGAGAAGTTAGACGATATGGTGAAAAGTAAATGGACCTGCTAAATTCATTAAAGCAATATTTATTAAGTGCCTACTCTATGCCAGGTAATCTTTTAGGGAAGAAAACAGTGGATAATAGGAACAAAAATGAGATGTGAAAACAAATATGGTGTGTATATTATCGTCTACATTACAAGGAATGACTTAAAATTCACTGCAATTCACATGAAAAGTTTTATTACAAAGACAAAACTATTCTAAATATTCTTAGATGAAATTTCAGATCAAAGTATTTTCCTTAGAAATAAACTATCTTTTATTTAGATGTGAGCTTTTTAAATGAAGCAAAACCATTTCATATTCTACACTATATAACCTAAAATCAGGGAGAAAGGACTCCGAGAGTTACTTACATCCCCTGAGGTCTTATTAAGACTAGTATTTAATACTAAACTCTCAAGGCTCTGACACAAACAATGTACTATGATCACATGAGAATATGAACAGGATTTTTGCGGAGTGTCAATATTGAAATAAAATCCCTGTTGTCATTCTAAGTCTACTCAAAAGTAATCTGAAATGATTTTTGAAAAATGTGATTTTAAAAAATTGTATCTGAAAGAACAAGACATGCATTAGAGCACAGACAATGGATGGATAATGCCATATTTTAAGATTAGATATTATCATATATTAATCAGTTTCTATACACATTTTCAAAAGACTTGTTATAAGAATAACAATTATAAGTTGCATTCTACAGAGAGATAATTTATTTTGTATATAGCTATTGAAATTAAGATGCTTATTTCTTTAGTAGAATATAAGTATGGGACAGTGATTTAAGCATGATTCTCTTTTACTGCTATAAGAGTATGTTATAATTTGATGTCATTTTCTAACCACACCAAACTATTAAGGTGTAAGTTAAAAACATAAAGCTCAATAAAATCTTGGACAGGCTCTTTCTGAATGCCAGGACTTTAATATTGAAGGATTTTAAGTGGATTATTCTCATGAAGATATTTAAAGGTAAATAGACTTGTTTTTGCAAAACATATGTCTGTTAGCCTTGCGTAGGATGGTTTGGAAGGGAGAAAGAAGAAAGCCACTTGGATTAGTAAGCATGGAAATAAATTGATGTAGATGTGAGGTAGGAAAGAAAGCTAAAAGGAGAAATGAATAACTGAGTTCTATCAGAGGTACAATTGAATGATATTGTTTAATATTCATCAAAGAAAAATAATAATACACAGAATTTCTATCATGATAATTATAAGGCAGATCACAGAGGTGTGGAGGACAAAATATTGGATAGGAAAGAAAAAAATTAGGAAACATGAATTATAGAATACTTAAGGAAATGACAATAGATTTTGATGAAAAGGAGGATATGAATGACTGGCTGTAGTGGCCTTTGAAGATCAAATTGAAAACATGGAGTAAGAATTTCTGGTCAAAATGAGAGTGGAGTTTTTGGTGGGAACATATTTCTCAACTTGAGATTTTGCCCCAAGAACATCACATTAGGTCTCATCATGATGTAAGTGAGATTTCAAGGAAATAGCAGTAAGATTACTTTCAGTTTTCAATAGTCTTCTATATTTTCCATCTCCCCAAGTCTTAGTATTTCTCTAGATTAACATAACTGCATAATAGAGAAGTAAGTTCTGGGCTACATAATAAAGTAGACATAACATATATGCACATTAATATATGCATAAATATATGATAATAGACATGTTTCCAGAATATATAAACAGCATCCATAAATCTATAAAAAGTGAAGCACTATAAAACAATTAGCAAAAGATTCAGATGAGTTCTTCCCTAAATATAATATTCAAATGGACATAAAACATAATGAAAAAAGTACTTTATTTCATTAGTCATAAAGTAGTAAGTACAAATTAAAACAGGAAGGATAAGTGAAAATAATAGACAATTCCATGTATCAGAAGGACATGGAGCAATTGGAGTTTACATATACTGTTGCTGGATATGTATATTGATCAAAATCACTTTATGTATGAGTAATATAACTACCCTGGGTGTTTTTTCCCCCAAAACTATCATAAATATTCAAAGTCTCCTTATCCTGTATAGTCAAGCATTTTGCTTCTGCAAACTCAAAAATAACACTGTCTTCCTTCGTACCCTAATAATCTCTTTCTTAAAACCTAGATTACTTCTGCTCTTCAGTTTGAATGCAAAATTTAATGATCCACACAGTCTAACCATCTAATTTAATTTTCAATAGTTTTTGTAGGACTTGAAAAAATTTGGCTAAAGTCCTCTTGTAAAGACATGTAATAATCCCACTCTGTCATAAAACAAATACTAGTGTGCTAACAGATTGCTGTGAACCCATGCAATATCAGAGATTAACCAAAAGCTTCAAAGGAAAAATATGTGAAATCCTAAAAGTGCCTCTCTGTGAATAGGTGACGATAGTAAACATGGAGAAAGCTTCAAAGGGAAAACGGCACCAGACAATAAACAGTTCAGTCTGCCCTCTTTTTTCTTTTCTTCTCTATTGCTGCTCTTTGGAAATAATTATAACCTGATGGACAATCAAGAATAGTCATGTACTATAAACAAAGTGGACTTCTAATTTTTCCAAGGACTTCTAATTTTTCTAGCATGAAACTGAGCCAAATATCCACAGTTTTAAATGACCATAAGAAATAGTATGAGAAGAGAAATGTGGCTAAATTTCTCATTAGTAAGGGTGCAAACCAAGCACATTTTACACTAACATCGTACATCTTTCTAAAATTAAGTCTTAAAATTAAGGAGTAAAATGTCTTTCATGTGTGTATAATACAGAAAAAGAAGCCAATAAATCTTTATGTTCAAAATAAGAACAAGCCTTATCATCAATAAAACAGTAAGATCGCAGAGATATCTGGTGAAAAATATTTCAATGGATGACGTGCCTTTCTGAAAAACGATGGAACACATAAGGGGCTTTTTCTAAAATATAACAATAAAAAATATGCTTAGCTATTATCAAATTAATTTGGATAAAAGCTTCAAGTTTAATAAATTATTAAATATCAAAATGGCTAGCATGATAATTTAGAATCTCTGAAAGCCCCAGACATTGAAGATTTCTGTGCCTTTTCACAGCTCAAGGGCTCACAGAGGAAATGAGAAAGGGATGGTAGAAATACCAGCTGCATAGGATGCATGGCCTGCCAAAGATTGACAGTGAAAGAGAACCTAAAGCACCCTGTCTATTTACCAAGTTTTGTATGTCTGTAAGGTAAGAGTTAGGTGCTGTGAGCAGTGTGCAGGAAAAGCCATGCACACACACACACACACACACACACACACACACACACACTCACTCAAGGCTTTGAGAGGAGAAAGACTGCACTGATCCAAGGAAAAAGCTCTGTGATGCTGGGGACAGTACAGAAAATTCACAGGCCACAGACTCCATGGTGTTAAGCTATCTGCTCCTAGTGGCTGAACAGGATGTATAATCATCTCCAACTGCACTGGTATGAAGTGAAGGCCAGAGAGAGAGCCAGCAGCAAAAACGAAAACAGAAACAAAACAAAACAGACAATTGTTTGGGTTCAGGACCTTGCCCTGAGTAGAAAGAAGTGCTTGTGTGGCATAGAAGGGTAGGAACGCTGGGCAAGCCTAAGGCCCAAGGCTCAAGGAAACAAGACTCTCTTCAGGTTGAATTAGAAGCATGAAACTGAACACCTGTTCTCTCATTGTAACCCTTACGTTGGGCAGCAAGCATGTCCTTCTTCTGAGTAGAATCAAAGCACAGGAAAACACTCATCTGTACCAAAGTCCCCCTGGGCCCAGAACAGCAGCGCACAGAAAGATTCAAGCAGTCCAGAAGAGCACTAAGCAAAACAAAGGAGCAGTTTATCACTAGAAGATTTTCAAATGTGTAGTACACTGAATATAGCCAAAGTGACCAGCAAGCCAAACCCCACTCTGCTATAATTTTTTTAAAGTTTATTTATTTTTGAGAGAGAGAGAGTGGGTATTCAGGGGAGGGGCAGAGAAAGGGAGACATAGAATCTGAAGTGGGCCCCAGGCTGTCAGTACTGAGCCCAACGCAAGGCTTGAACACACAAACCATGATATCATGACCTGAGTCTAAGAGGCTTAACTGACTGAGCCATTCAGGTGCCCCCCCCACCAACCACTCAACTATAACCTATATTGACAAGGCCCTTCATGGTAAATGTCATGCCCATTTCTGGGCATAAATAACATTTACATTAATTTATTCTTTTTCACACAATGTTCAACATTCAATCACATAATATGAGGCACATCCTTATGATTGGCTTAAGGCTATAATACATACAATTGAAAAAAGAATTAGTGAACTTGAAGGTCTGAAAATATAAATTGTCCTAACTGAAGAATGAAAATGAGTGAGAAAAATAAAATAGATCACATGAATCCCACAGGATGATACAAAACATTCAAATATACACGTGTTAGACACCTGGGAGGAGATGAAAAAAAGAACAGGTCACAACAAATATTTGAAGAGACTACGGTAGAGAATTATACAAATGTTTCAAGACATACAAAAACTCCACAGATCTAGGAAGTTCAGACAACTGGACATGGGATAAATAAAAATAACACAGATAGATATATCATAATCAAATTATTGACAACTAAATAATTCATTTCTTGAAAAACTGCAGTTTTAAGCAAAAGTGCTTAGAATTTTATAATTTGATATAGATTTTAAGAGTGAAAGAGAGAATAAATAGACTACTAAATACAAAGATCTCCTCAAAAATTCTGCTTTATGCAAATATATTATTCCATTTTTCCAAAAGAAAAAAGAAAAACAAGTCTTTCTTCATAGCCACTGGGGATTTAAGGGTGAGGCCATGACACCTAGAGTATGGGGAAAAAAGAGTTGAAAGAAGTAGATTATCTTGGAAGTTTTGAGAAGGAATAAGTTTGAAAAAAAAACAACGGATTTGTGAAACAGGATCTGACAATCTCTCCTTAGTGATAGTCAACAAATAAACAGTGGATATTTTAGAAGCCTTTGGAGGAAGCTCAAAAGATTTTTGCTAACTGATTGTTATCTGTAGAAAAGAATAAGTAAATATTATGAAAAATTATGAAAGGGGCACCTGGGTGGCTCAGTCAGTTAAATGTCCCACTTCTGCTCAGGTCATGATCTCATGGTCCGTGAGTTCCAGCCCCTGTGTCAGGCTCTGTGCTGACAGCTGAGCCTGGAACCTGCTTCAGATTCTGTCTCCCTCTCTCTCTGCCCTTCTCCCGCTTGCACTCTCTCTCTCTCCCTCTCTCTCTCTCTCTCCCTCCCTCCCTCTCTCTCTCTCTCTCTCTCACTCTCAAAAATATATAAACATTAAAATTGTTTTTTAAAATTATGAAAAAATAAATTCTAATTCACTACTGATTTCACAATTCTTTCTGGTGGTACAAGTCACTAGTATCTAAACTCCATCAAATGGGGGAATTATCTTTAGAATACAGGAGGTTTAAAAAAATACAGAACTTTAAAAAAAAGAATACATAAGTTATTGATAAAGAAAAGGTGGGTGTTAAAGTTGAAGATAATAATAATGAAGTGTGTATGTCAGTGAAGCCTGTGCCCCAGCTCTTTAAGATAAGATGATGAACTGGAAAATGTCACACCAAACTTTTTTCTAAAGCAAAAAGTTTCTCTTCTCTTAAGAATGAGAACGAAGATATTCTGTCTATTGTCCCACTAAAATACCTGGCACACATCACTAAAATATAGGATAGCAAATTAGAAATGAAATTTCCATAAATTTTATGTTTCCCATAGGGATTTATAGCTATTCATTTCTCTCTAAGCACTGCTTGGGCTGTATTCTACAAATTTTGAGTAAGCCACATCAGAGACACCATAAGAAGATACCATGGATCTCCACGAAGTCTTCCCTTTCCCTGACAGGTGTCCTTCCCTTCCTCAAGTTGCTAGATGAAATGCTCACACTGGAAGAAGCAAAATTGTACAAACCTGCAATTATTGAGAGATTTCAAAAGCGCTGAACATTTTAGAGAACTTCCATAGAATTAAGATTAATAGGCTATGTGGAAATTTTGCACCGAAATAAGAACACAGCCAGATATACAATTCCTTACAACTAGATCTATGGTTATAAGTGAACATGAAGACAGATATGGAGTTAGAAGAAATAAAATTCACTGGAATTTTGGCCCAAGTTCTATTTTACTGTTTCTGATTAGAAAAATTCTAAAATTAAGTACAAGTTAGCAAAGTAAAATATGACCGGAAGTTTGCCCCCGTAATTCAACGCACTTTTTCCAAAAACACTGCTCAAAAAGCAAAATAAGCTTACTTCCAATTGTTATATTGTCTTAATGGATTGATTCCCTTTATCATTATGTAGTGCCCATTTTTGTCTTTTGTTACAGTCTTTGTTTTAAATCTTATTTTGTCTAATTAAGTTTAACTTCTCTAGTTATCTTTTGGTTTCCAGTTGCATAGCTATGCCTGTTTTCTCTCTCTTTTTTTTTTTTTCTTTTAACTTTCATTCTGTGTTCTTACATCTGAAGTGAGATTCTTGTGGGCAGGGTTTTAAATTTTTATTCATTCAGGAATTTTACATCCTTTGATTGGAAAATTTAGACTATTTACACTTAAAGTACTTGTAAGAGTAGTTCAACTTTTTATTGATAAAAATCATGATTCATGGTGAAATTTAATTGTAATATAGTTTTATACAATAAATAATATTGAAGACAAAAATACAATATTTCACAATGCATTCAGCATGATTAATGTTAATCATTAATTACATAAATTAATATTAGTACCTATTGTCTAACTCTGTTTTCTGAAATTATAACTTGAGAGATTTAGCTTATTCTCTCAGGGGTAATTTTTAATTCTGAGGCAGTTTGTTAAATAGTATTTCCTAGTACATGTTGATTACAACTTCTGGAGGGAATTTAAATCTATAAAAAGTTCATATCTTCAAAGCTAAATAATTTTAGTTTCATAAATATGTGTCCTATAAAAATATATATGTACAAGTTATTCTAAAATATTCAAATAATTGCAAAACAAAATCTTATACTCTACTGGTACTCTCATTTTAGGTTTTTGCCAGTTCCTTTTTTTGCTTTATTATGTATAATATATATAACATATTATATATACACTATACTATAATATAATGTAACTAGATGTATGATAATAATATCAATGCCTTATTATTTACAAGCTCCATTTTCAATAATTGCTAGTTTCTGCTATCTTAAAATATGAGTTTTTGGCACTCATTTTATTGTTTTTTTTTAATATTGTCAATTAAGCTTGATTATAATACAAAAAAAAACCAATCACAGAAAAAGAAAAAAGAAAAAGAAATAGGAATATAAATCCACAAATAGGTCAAGAGGCAAGAATATTATTGGAAAAGTAACAACAGAGTCAGAACACCCATAGTTCCATAAGTTAAATAAAAATAGGATCATTAGAGTTGAATTTCAAGAATATAGGCAAATACAGGCACCCAGAGCAGGGGTGACAAAAAGTACACCTGAAGTTATAATGCTGGTATGTAAATAGGTACTATAATATTTTGGTAAAAACATGGCGCTGAGCTACACTGCTGGAGTTCAAATCCCAAATATGTCATTTAATAGATGCATGAAATTAATTAAGTAAACTAATTTTGTGCCCATTTCCCCAACTCTCAAGTGGGAATAAAAACAGTACCCATCTCAAACCACTGTTAAGAATTAACTGAGTTTGGGGCACCTGAGTGGCTCCGTGAGTTCAGCCTCGGACTGCAGCTCAGGTCATGATCTCACGTTTGTGGGTTTGAGCCCCGCATCTGTGCTGACAGCTCAGAGCCTGGAGCCTGCTTCTGATTCTGTGTCTCCTTCTCTCTCTGCCCCTTACCCACTCATGCTCTGTTTCTCTCTGTCTCAAAAATAAACTTAAAAAAACAACTTAAAAAAAAGAATTAACTGAGTTAGAGCATATAAAATGAGTTAGACTTTTCACTTTAAGCATTCCTAACCATGTTGTTGCAAATGGCAAGATTTCATTATTTTTCATTACTGAGTAGAATTCCATTGTATACACAGATACACATATACCACATCTTCTTAATCCATTTATCAGTTGATTGACACTGGTGCAATTTTCATAATTTGACTATTGCTGATATAGCACTACTATCAACATTGAGGTGCATGTGTGCCAGAGTCCTGCTTCAGCAGGTCCAGGGTTCTCCTGAAGGATGGATGGTGTCGGCACGAGAGAGATGAGAATCTGCGAAAGGGAAAGGGAATGAGAGAGCCACGAGTTTCTTTCTGATCAGCAGGCAGGCATCTCTGCTCTCCAGTCAGGCATCTCTGCACTGCAAGCAGGCACTTCTGCACTGACCTGAGAGTCAGGCTTTTTTATTGAAAAAAATGTAGGGGATACAAAACAGGAGTGGCAATTGCCTTAGACAATGATTCCTGATGACAAATTCATTGGTATATAAAAATTTCCCAGAACATAGATTGGTAGAAGACTTATGCATAATCAATAGTGATTGCTTGTAGGTGAATTTAGATGCTTATCATATGGGGAAGCAAGGTGCCCTCAGCATTCAAATACAAGGCAATGTTTTTAGCACAGCAAAAACATGAGTTAGTTTTTTTTTTTTTATGAGCAGGGGTCAATAGCCTGTTTTCTCTAGGGGAAGAAAAGCAGGTTTCTCAGGAAATGTAATATTTGCTCCCATAAACACAAAAGAAGAAAATCCTATAATTTCCTTCAGATGGTACAGTTCTGAAATGGCTTCCAGCACATGTGCCCCTTCATATCAGCACTCCTGTATCCTTTGGATAAATTCCCGGTAGTGCAATAGGTGGGTCATAGGGCAGTTCTGTTTGTAAGTTTTTGAGGAACCTCCACACTGTTTTCCAGAGTGGCTGCACTGGTTTGCATTCCCACCATCTATGCAAGAGGCTTTTCCTTTCTCCACATCCTAGCCAACAACTGGAATTTGAGAAACAATAGATGATCATAGGGGAAGGGAAGGAAAAATAAGATGAACATGTAGAGCTACCACTGACAGAGTAGGATAATCTTCTTTAATGGTCTAAATACTTATGGTTCACATTTAATCATGATGACATTCAAACACTAAATTGAAACCTAAAATCATCAGATATAAATAGTAGAAAGGGTTTAAACTCCCAGTGATGGCAAGGAAAACCACAGATTGAAATCTTATATTTAAATACATCATCTATTTTATTAGGAAACCCTGTACCATAGTTGGCAATAAAGTTAAGAATTATAATATGATTTCTCAATCTATTGCCAAATTCTACCTCTTTCAGGAAAGTTTACATATGTGTGTTCTATTTGATTTCATGGAATAGCTTATTTTTTGTTTATCCAACAGATTTTTAAGCACCAATTACATATATGATGCCAATGTTATATATTTTATTGTCTAAGAATCTAATCAATCTTAAATTGAAAAATCGGTATCTTTAGTAGTAGTTTGTGAAATATTTAATATATTTCAATGTATAATAAGGAACAATGTATATGAATAATTCTTACATAACCAAGATGATTTCAAAATAGATTAACATATTTCAGTACTTAAACAGCAAAAATATTTTATTTCAAAGGGATTCACTATTAAAAATATTATGTATGCCTTTACAATGCTGTATCCCAATAAAATTATAAAAAATGTTCATATGCAGGCCAAATTTTGGCCAATAGGCTGTAATTTGTAGTTCATTGATTTAGAATATGTTACACCTGATTTTCTTAACTTAATTCTTTATAGACTGATGCTTTTTTAATTTTTTTATGGTTTTAATTTATTTTTGAGAGACAGAGACAGTGCAAGCAGGGGAGGGTCAGAGATAGAGGGAGATACAGAATCCTATGCAGGCTCCAGGCTCTGAGCTAGCTGTCAGGACAAAGCCCGAAGCAGGGCTCAAATCCATGAACTGTGAAATCATGACCTGAGCCAAAATCTGACACTTAACCGATGGAGCCACCCAGGTGCCCCAATAGACTGATACTTTTATATAATATAATTAAAGGTAGGCACTAGAGAAATTGAATTACAGATATTAAATACAAGTATGAATTAGCATTTTTAGAGTCATCAGAAAGTAAATTGCTCACTCAATTTGACATTAACATAAGTGCTCACTCATAGTGGACACAGGAGTGACAAGGTTTAGACCTTGTCACAAGTGGACCATACTTTGAAATGCTTTGCTCAGAGCAAAAGGCAAAGGCTCCCATCTCTCCAGTTGAACCTCATTATCTTTAAAACATTGGATGATGGGTGCCTGGGAGGTTCAGTTGGTCAAGTGTCGAATTCAGGTCAGGTCATGATCTCACAGCTAGTGAGTTTGAGCTGCGCATCTGGATCTGTGCTGACAGCTCAGGGCCTGGAGCCTCCTTCTGATTTTGTATCTCCCTCCTTCTCTCTTTTTGCCCTTTTCCTGCTCATGATATCTCTCTCAAAAATAAATAAAACATTAGAAAATTTTCAAAAATAAAGCATTGGATGAGTCTTCTGCACATTCTGAACTGTTAGTATATATTTGGACTATATAGATATATATATTTCCACATATATATTTCCATATTATATACATATATATGTTTCCATATATATATATTTAGCGTAGTCATTAATTTTAAGGTATTAAGTGTTCCATGATACATTGATATACATCTGTTCTTGATGGTGTTCTTGAAACCAGCAATACCAGAAGATTGAAATTTATCTCTGTCATTTCTATATTAACCACAAGCTCTTAGTTGCTTGACTCTTTGTTTGTTATAAGCTTATACTGATATCATCTTTCATCTTGGTGATCTCTGAACATATTTTATCTACTTTGTACCTACAGTTTAGCTTTTTCCCTAGCATTGAGTTGAAACACACATACCAACTAGTGAGCACAGATGCTAAGTTATTGAGCATAACAACTTTTTCCCCTTAATAAATATGTGAATCTTATAGATGAATATATATATTTTTAAATCTAACCATAAGGAATCAAACATTAAAATTCCACTTAGTTTTCTTTCCCACCACTTTGTAATTATATTTGACCTTTGTGTCTACCATTACTAATTTGACTGATTGGCTAACTTCTATTTCTTTCTTCCTTTGACCTTCAAAAACTAGACAGCCTGATTAGTGATAGCTGGAGAGAGACATTCTCTGCAATTATGTATTTGTTAATCAAATCATGAGCAATATCCAATTTCTTATGTTAATACCTGATTCCTTGTTTGAATTGAGTGATTGTATCATAAAATATAGTATTTCCTAGGCAGAATTAATGCAAATTATTTACATTGTGATCATGCAGAAATGAGAAAATCTGCACTAAAAGGGAAATAAACTCATAAAATCCAATTATCTGGAAAAATAAAGACTCTTTAATTTTAACATCATTTTCTGTATATAAATCCTTATTTAATTTGATTATTTTAGATAAGTTTATAGCATTTCATCAGTTATTTTAAATTGTGATTAGACAGTAAGCAAGAGTTTTACTAAAAAACTTCAAGGACAATAAATTGACCATAGAATGATAATCAGTATGTTGTATAAGAGTTATAAAAAAGAAGAGTATGCAATTACAAGAGACTGAAGACATAAAGGTTTTGGTAAAGCAGTTAAGAACAAAGCATTTAACTATTTACATTAAGTAAGTGAGAGTGCAATGTTTTGTATGATTAGATTTAAAAGCAAATTATTGATATGAAATCATTACAATAAAAATACAAATAATTTTTGACTTTTGTAAGTAACCTCAGTCTTCTAGAGTGACCCACTCTACTCAGCACCAGTATTATGGAATGATATTCAATGAATTCTACTGCCCATATTTCTATCAGAAATACTATTTTCCATTAAAAATATCTAGATGTCCTTTGAGAGTGTTGCTTCCATGAATTGGCATGCAGAGAAAAGATATCCTTTAAACATATAGAGTTTCCACTGACAGAGTGAGATAATGTGACTATCAAAAAAGGAAATAATTATTGTAAGCTTTAAAAATTGAATATGCACATAAAACACCTTGAGAATATTAATACTTACAGGAAAATTAATATTAATATAAAAGTTACAAAAAATATAGTAGGCAATTTCAGTAGTAAAGAAGATTGCCAAAACAAAATTCATATACAATTTTATTAATTGTAATAAACTGGGAAGGGTTAAGATATGTGGATCTTCATTTTCATCTGCTAATTCAATGTCTGTGTATGAAACAAGGGATGTGGTTTCAACTCTCCATCACAGTGGAGACAGATGGATCCAGAGAATTTCAAGCAAGCCAAGCAGTTAATAGGTTTCACTGGGCACTTATCTTTTGTTTTCAAACCAGAAATAATAGAGTACAAGGCTGGAAAAATTGAGTTTAGTTCATCCAAAATTATTATAAAAAAGCCTAATTACCTGTGGATTTTCCAACTTTTTGTAAAACCACAGAGTTCTAGCATTTTTTACTGTTGAACTAAAAGTTGATGTCTGAAAAAAGCCAGGTTGATCTGTATACCCTCTTCCTCTTTAATGCTGGTCCAGGAGTCTTTGAAACTAGGTTGGAAACAGCAGTTGTAGATATTAGAAAACTAATCATGTGACGCCATGGCGTTTTCCAGGACTGAGTGTTTCATTGTCACCAATATTTTTTATTTTCCTCCTAAGTTATAATTATCAGTTAAAGCATCATCCATTGCTCTTGGATGGATTTTAGGATCTTGGAGCCCTAGCACTCAGAGATGTCTTTGCTATCACCTAAGTCCATGTGCTTTATCAAAGACATCTGCTCTAACAAGGGAAAGTATGACAGTGAACCAGTGGGAAAGTAATTCTCTGAATGATAATCTTGAAAATAGCCATACTACTACTACCAAAAACAAACAAAACAAATGGCACGTAAAATTAAGTTATGCAATAGCCCAGGACACGACATCTTCAACTGACCATAATCTTCAATAACAAGAATAAAGATATTGCCTTGTATGGTCTAGTGGCAGTTCTGCATAACAGCTATATATGGAATATTTATAAAAAAACAATACCCTATTCAAGTAAAACATGGGTAAGTTTAAGAAAGTTGCAATAAATAATTATATAGCTAATTTTAGCCTTTTAGTTTTCACTGGTACTGTTTCTGACTGTGACCGGATTTATTTTCTTCAATTCAACATGCTTTCTATATCTTTAACATCTGTTGTGTCGAAACTAAATTTGCTTATAATTTCTGAATAAAATGTGGATCACTGCACTATTTCGAGCTAGAAATTTGTATCACTTTATTCAATGTGTAAAGGCCAAAAGCAGGCTGCCCCCAAATGTGACACTGTGGCATATTGACTATTTAAAATAAAAGTTACTTAAGGGACAGCCTGTGCAGGAAGAACACGCGGATGGTGCTCTGACCCCTGAAAGCAGGAAATAAATGTCTCATAGGAAAGGTGCTCTCGCTGGAGCAGGAAGTAAAGAGACATCCTTATCACCAGAGATAGTAGTATAATCAGAGTCAAGAAGGCTCTATAAATAACCCTTGTTGGGGTGCCTGGGTGGCTCAGTTGGTTAAGCCTCCAATTTCAGCTCAGGTCATGCATGATCTCATAGTTTGTGGGTTCGAGCCTCGCATCAGGCTCTGTGCTGACAGCCTGCTCAGAGCCTGGATCCTGCTTCAGATTCTGTCTCTTACTTTCTCTGTCCCTCTCCTGTTCATGCTCTGTCTCTCAAAAATAAATAAAAGTAAATAATAATAAAGATTTTAAAAATAAATAAAAATAACCCTTGTTACTTTTTACTAATTTACTACCACAGACCAAATTCTGTTTCAAATTCCTTAGTAATTAGAGCTCCCAAAGTTAGCTTTTCTTTGTTCTGTCAATTTTTCACAGATTAATTGTCTTTGTCTAAAAAGTATAAAAACTGTAGGCTTTGGTCATTTCTCTAGATCTCAGTTTCATTGTTGGACCTCTGAGAATATGTGAGAAAACTGTTTTCTTTTTGCTCCTGTTAATCGGCCTTATGAAAATTTAATTCTTTTTTTAATGTATCAAAATGTTTATTTTTGAGAGAGGGGGGAGGGGAGGAGCTGAAGGCAAAGAGAACAAAGGATTTGAAGTCTGCTCTGCACTGACAGCAAACAGCCCAAAACAGAGCTGCAAGTCATGAACCATGAATGAGATCATGACCTGAGCTGAAGTCAGATGCTTAACCAACTGAGCCACCCAGGTACCCTTTATATAAATTTGCTTTAGTCCAGCTAGAAGACCTTGAAGGGTAGGGAAATAAATTTTCATTTCCTGTAACTGTTTATATTAGGGAATACAATTTTAAAATTATGCTTTAATAATCCTACTAGCTACTCATTGGATTTTTAAGAAACTTAGTTAAGTAACATACAAATATTTCATAATTAAAATAAAATTCAACGTGTACTCTGAAATTAAACTTTTGAAAGCCTATTTTGTACCTAATGTTCTGTGGGTTTCTTCTGTTTGTGTGAGTGAACGTGTGTGCAGATTATAAGTATATATCAAGGAAAGGTCAACTGTATGATTCACTGAATTATAGAAAAACACAATATTAAGATATTTTGAAAAGTACATTTTTTGTGGTCAAAAAAACACATTGGTCAAGCAATATTATTAGAAGGTCACCATGTAATTAATCAAGATTAGGGAAACAACCTTTGAATACAAGTCACAAAAGTATCCTTCACCCATATTTCAAAAATAATTGCTTTAATAGTTTACTCAGATTTTATATTCATATTTATTATCTATTATGTATATAGTACTGCTTGGGATGTAGAGAATTTTACTGTATGAAATACTATTTCTGGTGACAAGAGATCAATGGAGAGAATATATTTATAATGCTGATTTTTTCTTCTAATATAGAAAGTCTTTATGCAGAGAGTGGCATCCAGGGATGGGAACTTAAATTAGAAAGAAAGTAGAGAGGACGATCATGGACAGAAACTCCCTGGTTAAAGGATATTCATGAAACCAACACAGATTTCTCCAGCAGAAACATGAAAACAAGTTTGAAACACTCAACATCAAGTCAAGGTAATGTTAGATTCCTGTAATTTGATGCTAGCCATGGGCTAAGTGTCGATAAATCTGAAAGTAAGTAAGTAAATAAATAAATAAATAAATAAAAATACATAGTTTTGACTGTGAATTTGCTTTAATGTTTAAGAATAAAATATTTCTTTAAAGCAATAAAGAGGATATAAAAGATGAGGTTCAGAAATAGATTTTACAATTGGAACTCTAGGAAGCCTAGCACACTACTTTTTTTTTTAATCTTTGCTTTGTTGTTTTTTTAATGAGGATAGTATTATAGTGAACTGCCACATATAAAAAATATTTATACTTAAAAGGTATAAATATACTTAATGAATCAAATGAAATAAAATGAAATGAATGAAAATAATCTGAATATATATTTATCAAATTAATATTAAAAATAGAGAAGAATAGCCAAGGTTGAAGAATTCAGGTGTCAATTCCTGCCCATTCATCTCCCTAGTAGTAAATAGTTACAACTCTTTTTACTGCCTCTTTAAAACATTTTTTAATGTTTATTTATTTTTGAGAGAGAGAGAGAGAGAGAGAGACAGAGACAGACAGAGACAGAGAGAGAGTGAGAGTGGGGAGGGGCAGAGAGAGAGGGAGACACATAATACAAAGCAGGCTCCAGGCTGAGTATAGAGACTGACGGGGCCTGAACTCATAAATTGCAAGATCATGACCTGAGCTGAAGTTGGATGCTTAACAGACTGAGCCCCCCAGCTGTCCCTTCCTGTGTTTCTCATATACACCTCATAATTTTTAATTGTATGCTTATACTGCAATAATGATGAATCGTTTTCAAACAGCCATTGGTTTCCTATTCTGGAAAGTGATTATTTATTTCTCTTATCATGTAATACCCTTTTCCTTTTCCTTACATCTTCGGTTGTCATTTTATAACCACTGGGGTTAAATCAATATGCAGTGTTATTTTGGATTTAGGAAAATGAATTTGCACTTTGGCTGCTCAGTGTACTATCAGTAAATTGCCTTTAGGCACAACTTCTTATTTTCATTGTTTGTGTATAGAGTGACATTTTTGCTGTATTTCCAAACTAAATCTTTCCCCAGCCTCCCCAGCCCCTCAGTCAAATTCCCACACAAATAGGTTAGACAAGCTGAGATTTCAGTTTGTTTCCGGGAGACGATAGTGTTAATGACACAGTCTTTCTGCTTACTGCTAAGGGCCCAAGAGGGGGCTGCTGGGGGGGGGGGAATTGCAGGTTATAGGATGTTGGGGATGTTCTTACTTCCCCTGCTCTAGTGATATATTCCTTTGAAGATGCTCTATGCTCCTTTGCCTGCCTATTATTCCTTCATTGAATTACCTTAGCGTCCTAAGAAAGGATGCCTAGAAGCTTCTTTGGGTTTTTTTTGCATACTTTGTTTTTGTTTTGTTTTCTTTTGCTTGTTTGTTTGTTGAAATATCCATGCCTAAAAATGTGGTCATTTGTTTTCCAATTTGTCTGATCATTTGCTTAAGCATAGGAGTCTAGATTAAAGATTATTTACCTTGGATAGTATGATAATCTTATTCCTTTGAAATGAAAGCCTACTCCTTCCACATGCTACTGTATCTTCCTTTCCCTACTGCTCTTTCATCTTCCACCCAGATGTCCATCAAGTGATGAATGGATCAATAAAATATGGTGTATCCAGTACATGGAACATTGTTGTTTTACTCTTTCTGTGTCCTTCTACTCTTTCTTCTTTGACTGATATCTCTGTTAATTATTTAAATCAGTGGTTGCAGAGTGTTGGCAATTGGCAAGATCAGCACACATGAATGGCTTATCTAGCACAGGTTAAGTGATCATTAGAGATAACTTGAGAGTATTTGTTACTACCTGACATACGAGAATAAGAGACGGCTGTACCACAGTCCCATTTATGTCACACCTGCTAGGATTACTGTAATCCAAAACAGATAACAAAATAGTGTGGTGAGAATGTGAGAAACTAGAACCTCTTACTTTAGAAAAGTCTGCGGGTTTTTCAAAAGGTGAAATATAGAATTGCCATATGAGCCCACAATTTTTATCCTAGAAATATACCTGATACATAAAAACATGCATATGTAAAATTCATAGTAGCATGATTCGTAAGAAACAAAACAAATGGAAATAAGCCAAACATCTATCAACTGATGAATACATAAAATATGATATCTAATACAATGGAATACGGTTTGTCACTAAAAAAGAATGCAATACTGATACATGGAAAGAGATGAATGAACAGTGAAAATATGATAAATGAAAGGAGTCAGTCACAAAAGACAGACATATTGTATGATTTTATTTATATGAAATGTCCAAACTGGCAAATCTATAGAGATAGAAATTATACTGCTGATTGCCTAAGCCTGAGGATTAGTACAGAGGGATATGGTTGTAACTACTAATTGGTATAGAGTTTCCCTTTTGGAATAATGAAAATATCCTAAAATAGTTTGCGGTGATGATTGTACAAATCTGTCAAAGTAGTAAAACAAAAACAAACAAAAACAAAAACAAAAAAACAAAAAAGCCTTTCATTATGCCCTCTAAGTAAATGAATTATATGGTATATGAATTATATTTGAAAACATATGTAGATGAAGCAGCCTTATTCATAAAAGCCAGAAAATGGAAACAAAGCAAATGCCCTTTTGTGTGTGTGTGTGTGTGTGTGTGTGTGTGTGTGTGTACATGTATATAACTATATGTAAAACAATTAGAATATGAGATATGTTTGTATCCTTGTATCTATCTATAACACTTGGTATATGGTTTAATTCCTGAAATACCTCTAAAATCATCATTAATTATTATTCATTCATGATACACCCAAACTTACTTGGAAATAGCAGCTTTCTAAAATGTTTCATCACTTTTCTTAATTTATAAATTTTTTTCACCTTGGATACAAGTCAGTTAGTGTATCAGAAATGACCTATTTGTTATATTTGTGTATAAAAAGCCAAATTAATAAGCTCACTTTTATACTCAAATGTAAGCCAGAGCTGACCTTTACTTCAGTGTTGCCAATTTAAGCAAAAAAAAAAAAAATGCTTTTATTACTGGAATTCTGTGCAGTAATTGGAGCAAACTTCTCACCTTGATTCTACCTAGAAATGATCTGTCACTATATCTTCACACTGTGAACGCTGTGATGAAAGGGACTCTCATGAACCACTATGCAGCAATTTTTACATTTAAATAATTTATAAAAATGCCAGTGGCCTTCTATTCCAAAATGTGGTTTGTCAGTACCACAAAACAGTTACAATTTGCTGAAAGATAATGAGCAGTGAGCATTTGAGAAACTTTTAGATTAGCATAAGTAAAATAACTTTATTCAAAGTCTAGTTCGAAGTTAAGAACATTGATCTAATAACAACTGCATTATGGTTATGGTGTTTGCACCATTGAATGGAGATGGACATAATTCTGGTATTTCATTGTCATAATTGTGAGCTACAGTCTTTCATAAATTACAGGAGCACCTGTTTCCTCTACCTATAAAGAAAACATTAATTAGTTTGGACTAAGTAAAAACAGCTATTTCTGATTCTCATACCTTAGAAATTGTATTTGTTTCTCAAGGTAAAATGAGGCATTGTGAATTGCTAAGGTCATGATGAATCCGTTGGTGATGACACACCATCACACAGTGGGAAAGGGCTTCTTCGCTTCTGAGTGTCCTTAAGGTGGCATGTAAATGGCCAGCTGATTCGTAAGATAAAGTGGACAATGTATATACATGTACATTTTGATTCTTTAGTGCAAAATTTACTGTAAATGTAGATGAGCATGACCTTTCACATAATTTCATAGTGGTTATGAGACTACAAATGGTCTTAATCTGTTTGTAAAATTAATAAAAGCGTGGGAGGGGAGATTTATGAGCCGAATTGGGCCTCCACCAGAACTCATATGTTGAAACTTTAACCTCCAATACCCCAGAATGTGATTGTATTTTAAGAAAGGGCCTTATAAGAGGTGATTAAGTTAAAATGAGGCCCTTTGGGTGGGGCATAATTCATCATGATTGGTGTCTTTATAAGAAGAGAATATTATGACCCACACAGAGACCCCAAGGATGCATGCACAAAGAAAATATGAAGACATGGTGAGAATGTGGCTATGTACAAGCCAAGAAGAGAGACCTTACATCAAATCTATCAACTCCTTGACCTTGGACCTCAGCCTTCAGACTGGGATGGAAAAAATATCTTCTGGTAAGCTCACGTAGCTAGAGAATTTCATTCTGGATATCCCAGGAAACTGATATAGGAAAGGCTTGCCAAGTCACAACATGATTTTTCCAGGTTTAAGTGGCTACTCATTAATTCATTTACCTCTGTGTAAGAGAGGATGGTGTTTGAATTCCTTTACAAATTCTCATCATGTACCTTCTTCATTTTAGGTGCTGTCTGCTCACACAGCATCTATCCCCACTCCTTTCTAAGATTACTCGTGCATTACTGAGAATGGAAGATTAAAATATGCACTTACAGATTTGCATGCATCTAGAAAGGACTGGGTATAATTCAGACTCTGCCTTCTTGATACAGTTGTGTGAAATTCAGAAGGCAGGACAGAGGAGACATTTATGAACCAATGCCAATTTATAGGTGAACTTTAGTGGATGATTCTGCATTGTATCAGGTGTAAACTCCTAGTTCAGTCACAACCTCCATGAATGTGGTGATTCTGTGTCGATAGCCGTGGTATCAGTGACAATAGCAGTTTCATGGCCCAGGTCATGCTTCAGTGATGTCTTGTTTCAGACAATGGACATTTCTTTAGCTCACGGATGATTTGGCAACCATGCAATTTCCTATATTCAATCAGTTTCAGTTTAAAATACTCAGAATTATTTCTGTTTCTTACACAGAATTTTGAATTTGCTATGTAATTTTCTGTTTAATGTAAAAGGAATATTTACTAGTAAAGAATTGAAGATACCCTATAAGACTGTTTTAACACAATCAGTCGAGATTGGAAGAAGGCAAAATATTTCAGCAGCTTCTACCAGATACATTGAGCCTTCCCTGAACAGATGATTGATTGCCTTCTGGTTTCCTATGATATTAAACATCCAGTATGTTTTCTGAGTCAGTGCCAGACGTAGAGTAAATGAATGAACTAAGTAAGATTTAAAAAGAAAAAGTTCTTGGGTGGCTCAGTCAGTTAAGCATCCAATCCTTGACTTTGGTTCAGGTCATGATTTCAGAGTTCACGAGTTTAAGCCCCACATCAAGCAGCTCTGGTTAACAGTATGGAGCCTGCTTGGCATACTCTCTCCCCCTCTCTGTCTCTGTCACTCCCCTGCTGGTGAGCTCGCTCTCTCTCTCTCTCTCTCTCTCTCTCTCTCTCTCTCTCACACACACACACACAGTCAAAATAAATAAACTTAAAAACTGTTAATTAAGAGAATAAAAAGAAATAGAGATGGACAGTGGATCAATAATAACTGTAACACTAACAGTGATTACAACAATGTGAATTTGCTGTATTGTTTACCTTACAAGGAACGATGTATGAAAAGCTAATATTTGTGACTTGTACATAAGAAAATGATCATACACCCCCCCACCCAGTGGGGTTTCATATATGGGGATTCCTGTTCCTGTCAGAGTTTCCAAGGTAAAGAATTTAGGAAACAAGTATGCAAGTACTTCATGACAGAGGATCCCTTCAAAATAAAGGTAAGTATTGCATCTTCGAGCTTCTGCAACAAGAAAGAAACATAATACTTGACTAGACTCTTCAGATTTTGGAAACGTCATTCCATGCTTGACAATGCCGCCCTGACAAGTTTATCATGTGACACATAAGGCTTCTAGTCTGGGGTAGGTGACAGAATAACAAAGGGTTCATGTCTAGCTTGTAATAAAAGCAGTCCTGCTGCTTGGACCGTATGACCTAATAGATACAATAGTTCTAGAGGTATTGGTTGTAAGGACAATGAGTGGACTTTCTGGCAAACCCAATAGGAGAGATGTAGTACATATCCAGGTGTTTAGGAGCAAGGGAAGTCAATCTACAACTGAGAAATCAACACCAAACATAGCTCCTGGAATGGTACTGCATCCTGGTGAAAAGCTGAGTGCTAAACCACGTATCAACAAGAGACCATGTAGCCTAAATTTTCCATCAGAAAGTAATTCTGACCAAGCCACCAAAATTGGAAAGTGGACTGTATTTAGTGAGAACTAAATACTGCCCCATCAGTAATGAGGGGAAGTCCTTCTGGTGGTCAAAAGTTATTAAGGTGTACTTTTTCATTTACACTGGGTGGAAGAGAAGTTTAATGAATTGAAAATATGCGTGAGGTCATAAGCTGTGAACCAGGGCATGCTAATTGGTCGGATGCCTGGAAGTAGCAATTTTGGAAGTCTGATGAAAGGGAGTTCTGGAGAATAGGCATGTGGGTGGTGTAATAGGCATAGGCAAAAAATGTGAGAATATCTGCATCATATGTTACTGTCCATGAGAGATCATCATTTGTATAAGAGGTAATAAACAACCCAGTGGACAGGATGACTCAGCCAAAAGATTGATATAAGTCAGCTTCTATCCTCAGACAAACCATAATTTTCAAAAAGCAGCATGCAATAGTTACAGGCTCTAAATGGACTAATGGTATGGATTACCTCTCTACAAGAATTTCCTAGCTACTTCTAAAGCTGAATATGTGACCTATCTACAACAGCAGCTGAGCTCCTGATATAGAATCCTTTAAGGAGTTGGACAAGTCACGTAGCCACCATAAACCAAGCCAAATAGAGAATGGAGTGTTAAGTATCATACCTAGCCTTATTTATTTTTTAAATTTTTAATCGTTTTTTATTTTTAATGTTTCTTATTTATTTCTGGCAGAACATGAGTGGGGGAGGGGCACAGAATCTGAAGCTGGCTCCAGGCTCTGAGCTGTCAGTACAGAGCCTGATGTGGGGCTCGAATCCATGAACATGAGATCATGACCTGAGCCAAAGTCGGAGGCTTAACCAACTGAGCCACACAGGTGCCCCTTAATGTTTTTAAAGTTTATTTATTTTTGGGAGAGGGAGAGGGAGAGGGAGAGGGAGAGGGAGAGGGGGAGAGAGAGAGAGAGAGAGAGAGAGAGAGAGAGAGAGAGAGAGAGAGAGAGAGATATCTCAACTGGAGGAGGGGCAGAGAGAGAAGGAGACAGAGGTTCTGAATCAGGCTCCAGGCTCTGTGAGGACAGCAAAGAACCCAATGCAGGGCTTGATCCCATGAACCGGAAGATTATGGCTTGAGCCAAAGTGAGATGCTTAATAAATGAGTCACCTAGTCGCCCCAGTATCTGTCCTTCTAAATCAAAAGTTTATTAGTATGCATCCCAGAGAACTGGATTGAAGAGGCAGGAAATCAAACATGGGAACAAGTCACAGAAAAAATAATTCACAAGCAAAATGAGTAAGTTTTGCGACAGCATTAGAAAACTCAATTACATGAGTGACTAGTAAATTCAATACATATTCATATTTCATATTTATAAGATCTTAGAAATAAACAGATAATTTTATCTTTATAATATGAGTAAACATTTATTTATAAGAGGAGCTAGCTATATAAAGGTCAATTAAAGGGGATGCTGTGAAAAAATGCATACTTTCTAACTCTTTTAGTCAACAAGAGGGAAAATCCATTGAAGAGATAATTAGAAAAAAAACATAAAATGATAATACAAAATGGAAAACAAAGTAATAATAAGGAGAGGAAAACTGAATAAAAGAGACTAAGAATATTCAAAATAACTTGAAAAGAAACAAAGTATTATTTATAAGTGGTTCCTGAGGAAACAAATAAACAAAATGAGAAGTGCAAAATATTTGATAAGAAGAAAAATTAGCCTAGCAGAAAAGTACCCAAAAAGCTATGGTATGAAAAAAATAAAAGAAACATGCTAAATCTAAATGAATACTGATACAAAAACAACACAAACCACTCTATTTGAAAGAAAAGGCATGAAGATACATAAGACATAATAACAATCAGGTACATTAAGTGCTTAATTTTTATAGAGATATTGGTTAAAGGACATAATAAACAAGACCATTTAAATTTACAGACAACCTAAAACAGTAGTCCTAAAATTATAAGCAAAGAGTGATAAAATTAAAGCAAATACACAGTTAAATTGGAAGATTTTAAAAGATCTGAGTAACATATAAATCAAGCAGTCAAAAAATTAAAATATAGATCTATCACAGGTAACAATATAAATACAAAATTTAAAACTTGACTATGTACTCTGCAATAAAAGAATTCTTTTCTTTCAATTTTTATTTAAATTTTAGTTAGTTAATATATAGTGTAATATTGCTTTCAGAAGTAGAATTTAGTGATTCATTGCTTATATATAACACCCAGTACTCAACACAAGTTCCCTCCATAATATCCATCACCCATTTAGCCCATCACCTGCCCACTTCCCTCCATCAACCCTCAGTGTGTTTCTATGGTTAAGAGCCTCTTATGGTTTGTCTCTCTCCCTCTCTCTCTCTCTCTCTCTCTCTCACTTTCCTTTCCCCTATGTTTATCAGTTTTGTTTCTTAAATTCCACATATGAGTGAAATCATACAGTGTTTGTCTTTCTCTGATTTTTTTTCACTTAGCTTAAAACACTCTAGCTCTATCCATGTCATTGGAAATGACAACATTTCATTCTTTTTTATGCCTGAGTAATACATACATATGATGCATTATACTAATACATTATATATTATATTAATATATGATAGATAGAGATGTATCTGTCTCTCTATATATAGCTATACATACTACATATTCTTTATCTATTCATGTAAACATCAGGGTTCTGATGTAAACACCAGGATGCATGTACCCCTTCAAATCAGTATTTTTGGATCCTTTGGGTAAAGACCTAGTAGTATAACTTCCGGGGCACAGGGTAGTTCTATTTTTAACTGTTTGAGACACCTCCATACTGTTCCCAGAATGACTGTACCATTTTGCATTCTCTAACAGTGTAAGACTCTTCCCCTTTCTCCACATCCTTGCTAACATCTGTTGTTTCTTGTGTTGTTAATTATAGCTGGTTTGGCAAGTATGTCACGGTATCTTGTTGAGGTCTGGATTGGTATTTCCCTGATGGAGAGTGATGCCGAGCAACGTTTCATGTATCTGCTAGCTATCTATACGTCTTCTCTGGAAAAGTGTCTGTGCGCGCCTTCTGCCCATTTTTTAACTGGGTTATTTATTTTTGGGGTGTTGAGTTTGATGAGTTATTTATTGATTTAAGATGCTAACCCTGTGTCAAAGACGTCTCAAAATATTGCAAGAAATACATAAAATATAGGCTTTATTGTTGGAATTCATAAAATTAGAAATTAACAATAAAAATATCACAAATACATGAAACTTACTATTGGAAATGAAACAACTTCTAATCAATGATGGAAATAATAAAAAAGGTGAGTGAAGCTGATAGTAACATGCAGAAGTTTAAGTAGGCATAGTAACACTTGAAATTATAAACTCAGGATTTAAACATCACATAAAGGTAACATGTGCTGAGTATTGACAAGAAAAGAAATTGAGACAACAGGAAAAGAGATTGAGGAATGGTTAATGAAGTCAGAAGAAAGGGGAAAAAAGACCATTAGATGTCAAAAAAGCATATGCTTTCCATTGAACTAACATAGAATTGAAAAGAGGGGACTTCCTTACCTTATAATACCTAAATTCTGCTTTTTACTTGGGGATTTTTATGAATGATTTACTTTTCTTTCTGGGTACATAAAAATAACAATGTCAATAGTAGATATCGACAAGGGAATTCAGTTCGTTCTGAGAAAGATACGTGGATGTCTACTCTATATTGTAAGCTGCCGGATGCTGGAAATTATAGCTTGTATAAAATATAAACTACTCTTGAATTTTATTTCTTTTGGTACTTCTACCTCTGAATGCCAGCATCAGCCAATAAAATTGGATTCTTAACGCTTTTTGCTTTACTTATGACCGTTAAAATTCACTTCAAATTCCATTTCAACATATCTCTTATTTCTGATATCTTGCCATCTATGCTCTACCTGGTGATTTTAAATGCTACTCTCAAAAAACTAGAGTTTATATTGTTTCTCCAGCACTAACCTTGAGTTCTTCCAACAAATTCAAATTGATTTAACATTAAATGAATTCATCTTCTTAGCCCTTGGTACTTCTCACTAAGTTTGTGTAATACTCATAAGAAGAAATTAGAAAGATTTCCTTTTTGTAAATAAGGGTGTAATTCTCCATAGTTTTTCTGAGGACATAGTCAATAAATGCAAATTTCTAGAAAGCTTCAAAAGACTATTTGATGTACATTTTACAGGTAATAGTATGACTGCATTATATTTGTCTAATGGTTCCAGTAATCTTTTCAATAAGATGACCTACAGTATAAGAAATGAACTATTAATAATTATAAAATAGTATTATAAAATTTGCTGTTTATAGAACTTCTCTTTGCAACGTAGGTTAAATTTAGTTTATGTCAACAAATAGCAATTAAATTCTCAATAATTTGGTAAGTTATGTATATCCATGTGCAGAAAACTTTACCTGATTTTGTATTTAAGTCACAAGTAAAATTTGATCACTGGCAAGCTTACCAGTGATGGTAAACTTGGTTCACCTCTGCTTTCAAGTTAGAAATGCAACCAATACCACCTGCACCCGCATCAACAAATTTCATTAACCTTTCCATTACTTGGAGTTGCCACTCACTACAAAGTTGCTGTCTATAGTTCACCCAGTCTGTAATTTATCACAAAACTCAGCCAAACTCCGTAACTGCTTACTTGCCACTTGAGAAAGTTCTATTTAAAATACTAGTAAGTCTGGCAGTTCCCATTTATCTAAATTTCATTCAGGTTTTTTGCTCAAATGCCAAATCTTGAAAAAAAAACTTTAGTTTAAAATTGCATTGTTTGAGGTAAAAAAAATATTAAAAGAATTATCTTCTTTATTTGATTTCCTTTTCAAGTCACTTGAATGACCTTACATTGTATCATCTAACATATATTTATTATATGCGTTTTTTGCTACAATGAATGATCAGATTTCTTTTCAACAAGTCACTTAAATGACCTTACATTATATTCTCTAACTTATATTTGTTTATTGTTTGTGTTCTCTGCTACAATGAATGATTGTTTATGGAAACAGAGTTTTCTCTGTTTTGTGAACTACTCTTTTTTTTAAATTTTTAATGTTTATTTGTTTTTGAGAGAGAGAGACAGAGTGAGAGCAGGGAAGGGGCAGAGAGAGAGGGAGACACAGAATCTGAAGCAGGCTTCAAGGCTCTGAGCTGTCTGCCCTAAACCCGATGCAGGGCTTGACCTCATGAACTGTGAGATCATGGCCTGAGCCAAAGTTGGACACTTAACCCATTGAGCCACCCAGGCGCCCCTGTGAACTACTCCATTTTCTGTATCACAAAAGTGACTGATGCCTCATAGGGGCTCTACAAATATCTGTTGAATGAACAAATAGAAGAGCAACTGTATAAAGAGAACAATCTGTCCACTAACCTTGGATGACTCTCTATAATATAAAAATCTTATTGTGTTTTGTTTTGTCATAGTCTAAAATGTAGAGATTATACTTGGAAAAATGAGAAATACTTCCACGAAAGAGAAAGGATGAAGTATGTTGAGAAAAAGAACAGAACCTGACCTTTAACTGAATAATAACAGAAGAATTTGAGAAATGAGAAGATACAACATCTCTGGCAGGTATTTATATACATAGAGCTAAGTATATAAAATAGGTAGTATATTCATTATCAGACATGGAAATTCTTCTTATAAAGAATCCATTCCAATGCTATTATAAGAATAATAACGCAAATAATCAATTAACAATAATTATATTGAAGAATGTTAAAATGACAAAGAACAGATGTATCAAGTATCAGATAGACCTGTACCTTGGCTCTACCAGTGTATAGGTTGGTCAAGCCATATAATTCTTTTTTAGGTTTAATCTTATTTATTCACAAATCAATAACAAATATAATAGGGATGTTGAAACAATTATATGGGGTCACAAAGACCACTGGTAAAAGAGATTTGTGACAATTGTCCCAAATCAATGATCTCCCACTATTACTGGCTACATCATCAAACCTACATTAACCATTCTCTTTTACTTAGATGCTCTGTGACTAAGTTCTATTCAATTGAACTGCCAACTGAATGTCAGCCCACGTGATGAATTCCACTTCCAGATATGGTTCATAACACTTCCCATACACTCTTTTCTTCTTCCATCTTGATGGAGAGAAAAGGACATGAGCTCTTGGAAGCCATGTAGCAAAGATCGCCAGTTCTCTGACAGCCTGGATCCCTGAATGACCACATGAAGGAAGGCAGTCCTGCAGATCTTTTGACCCACTCATTACTATAAGAACAAGAGATACATTTAAAGTGTTTTAGTTCATTTTATCTTTTTCCTCCAGAAAATAGTAAATTTAAACATAAACCTTAAAAAATTATATACTGAATATAATAAATACTGGTCAGCTATGTTATTTTAGCAGCTACTTTATGCCAGGACACGTTGCATTTTTTAAGTTGTCTAAGTAATTAGTGGGTCGGTCATTACTTACTTCATGGGCAGAGATGATATGAAAATCTTTGGAAGTGAAAAAATAAATGTCCAGATACTGTCCAAAACTCATGTATTGTATAATATATCATTATTTCATACAAAACGTTTACGTTGAAAATGAAAATTGCCATTGATATGTGGATTTTTAATAATAAGCTAGCATTAGGCTCACTTATGAGTTAAATGATTTATTATTGGACAACAACTTCAGATTTCATGTCATTCAGGTTCCTGGTAAAACAAAGTTTTACTTAATGTATTTAAAGCCACAGTAGAATAGATTTAAAATAAATGATAGGGTCGCGAGAGGCCACTCGCCTGACCCTGACATCCACTGTGGGAGCCCCGGCCAGACTCTCTTGGGAGCTTAGGATATTTCCGAGTTCTGAATGTTAGCCACTGAAAATCCCTGTAGACGATGAAGCATCTGAAGATGACTCGGAGTCAGTTTCGTCAAACATTGAGAGAACCTACATTTCCCAATAAGAGAGTGTAACGATTTCTGTACACTATGGAAGATTTTGATTTGGTGAAACCCTTACGGAAAACTTCATCTTCTATAGAATCTAATATAAAAAATTCTCCCCATTCTTTTGGACTGAACTTAAATATTAGTAGAAGTAGTCCCTTAGTACAAACGGGGTATCCTCTTTCTCAGGGAAGACCAGACCGTCTGTAATTCAAGGCACAGTTGAAGTCCTAACCTCTTTAATGCACGAGCCTCAACACAGTGGAAGGACTGATTCGGAACTTTGGAAAAACTGTGAGGTATCTAGTTTTGCTTTATTTGTGGAATTTTAAAAAATACAATTGTTTATGTGCCTCTACTAAACTCTAAATTATTAGAGGTTTATATTCTAAAGAGCATGATACTTATTGCTAGAGTAAAGCCGTCAAAAGTAGTAATTGGGGAACAGCAGTGAATGAATATGCAAAAGATCAAAAGTATGTTTAGACAAATATCAGTGATTAGACACATTAATTTATGTTTTAAATGTCAACTAAAATAGTAGCGTTGTCGAGAGAAAGGAGAAGTCTAAAGTTATTAAAACTATTACCGATTCTGATGTTTTAAGTAACTCATACAAAAGTGTTACCATTTTGAAAAACGTAAATCCTCTTTGAACTATTTTGAATGTTCTACTTATAAATTAAGGCTTTTGTTTAGTAATGTTTTATCCCATTTAGTTGTGATACATTGAAATATATTGATTTTTCAGGTCAGTGGTTCTTTCTTTGGTCTACAGGCTCAATTGTGATATAAAAATTTCACCAATAAAAAAAGACGTAATATGTAAATTTTGTTTCATAGAATAACACCCAAGTTAGATTTTTCCAAGGCTAAATTTGGTAATGCTTTATAGAAATGTATAAAACATTATTCAATTGTTTATTTAGGCACACCAGATTTTATTTTAAATGTTTATCATACTTTAAAAACCATTATTTGTGTAATTGTCAGAAATGTAAAACTGTAAAATTCAGTAGCAGCCACCCCTCAGCGTGATTACTGGTATTCGTTATCCATAGTCACTGAAGCTACAAGAACGACTGAGGACCAGGGCGCCTGGGCGGCTCAGGCGGTTAAGGTCCATCGCCGGTCTCAGCACAGAGCCCACTTCAGACCCTCTGCCTCTTTCTCTCTCTCAAAAATAAATAAACATTAAAAAAAAAAAAGACTGAGTATTAATGCAAACTTTAAGAAAATTGAGTTTTATGTTTTTATAGTGTTTATGTTTTTTCCATATAATAATCAGTCTGTGATCATGCAAGGGACTGGTAAAATGATGCAATTAAAAATGGAATCTTTTGTAAAATGTTTCCCCTAATATACTTCTTCATTAGCTTATGAGCCTGAATTGCATGCTTTAAAAAAAATAAGGCATTGCTTTTCTAGCAAATTTATGTTTAGCTAGAAATTGTTGCTTTTTGTACTTCGAGATCAGCATATTTGATTCAGCATTTGTTTGCGGGTCTAAGATACAAGTTTTTATAACCCCGCACACCAACAGGCCACTAGCACCTTAATATTTGAGCCAGTTTCTTTGTACCCTTTCTTCCTCACCGGTGACGTAATATTATTTTCATTATGTGTAATAATAGTTGACTACTTAATTTTTATAATGTAGATATGTAGTTGATTATTCAGTGAATAATTTCTTTTTTTATAAAAATCTTTTTTTTAATATAACACAATTTATTTTTTTAACATATGCAATTATTTTCCGTCATTTACAATACAGTAGTTACAATGACACTCCAAACAGAAAAGCAAAGTAAAAAATCAAAACCCCAACTTCTGTTTCATGTAATTAGACTTATACAGAAATTAGAAGGTTAAGTAACAACTAGTTAATCACCTAATTTCACAGCTATCTGAAGTGGCAATCGTTATATAGCAGCTTATCTATGATACATTCAAGATAAATGATAACAATTTATTATTTGCCCATAAGCTACAACACAGCCTGCTTAATACCTTTCCTTAAATTCCACCTCAGTGAATAATTTCTTAAGATATTTCTTTCTTTGACAAAATATGAAATATCCTTCTGGTCATTTCAGTAAAATTTCTCCAATTTATTAGTGTGTTTTGGGGCATACAAAAACAAATCCTCTGATGTTTTAGTGTAGCATTGTAGGGAGAATGGGAGGGGTAAGGATTGTGTGAGTCTATTCCTGACGATTTCTCCTGAATTTTATGTTGTCACCTTCTTCTGGAATAGTAATAGTTGTCTGATTTCTACCATTTGGAAGGGACTAATCTGTGTTATTAAAACCTAAACCTGCCACAGAGCTCAGGGCTCTGGAGTTCTGATTTCTTTAGAATTTTTTTCTAAAAGCTCTTTCCTGAAATTCTTTATTTTTTTTAATGTTTGTTATTTTATTTTTGAGAGTTGGGGAGGGGCAGAGAGAGAGAGAGAGAAAGAAAGAAAGACAGGATCTGAAGCAGGCTCTGCACTAACAGCAGAGAGTGCCACGCAGGACTCGAAGTCACAAACCGTGAGATGATGACCTGAGCCGGAGTCGGATACTTAACCAACTGAGCCACCCAGGTGCCTCATCTTGCCTGGAATTCTTAAGTTTATCTCTGCTTAAACTTGAGAAGGTTATGTATTTTGATTCATGGAAAATAATTGCTTTAACACATTTACATAGAAATACTTCAGTATATTCTTAAAGACTTGCTACTGCAAATATTTCTGTGATGGTAAATTTTTAAAACACAGTATTAGCTAATTTGTTTTATTTGTTATTTTAGCATTCTAACTAGCACTACTGACTACGTATATAAGAGTAATGGTTGTACGGTAATTGTTGTCATTATGTGTACCATTATTGTGTGTCCATTTGCCAAGCAATATACTAGACACTTTCTTTGTCAGTGGCACTCAACCTTCTTAGACCCAAAGCCCTCCTTTTGTAATTTTGCAATTAAATTACCAATTTACAAATAAATTTTACAATTTTTTAAATAAAAAAATAAAAATAAAAAATAAAAATAAAATAAATGATAAAATTAGTTTGGTGTTGTAGGTATCTATTATAAACAATACACCACTACACATCTCACTGACTGACTTATAAAGATTTATATTAATTATAAATTACTTTTATGATGGGAGAAAACTAAGAGATATTACTCTGGTTGCATTATTAATTTAATCCCACCTCAATCATTTATATGCTTGTTTTTTGCACGTATACTTAGAGAATGTAAGAAGCAAACTCAAAATTTCTTATTCTAAAGAATATAAATAAAAATGGTATTTGACTATAATACAATTTATAAAAAAAGAACTATTATAAGGTTTACATAAAAACGTATGGGCAGGAGGACATAGGGATGAGGAAGCCCTACAGGACTTACTTATGTTTTTTTAATGTTTACTTATTTTGAGAGAGCAAGCTTTTGCATGTATTTCCATGTGCACACATGCAAGTTGAGGGGCAGAGAGAGAGGGAGAGAGAATCCCATGCAGGGTCTGCACTGTCAGCCCAGAGACTGACATGGGCTCAACCTCATGAAGTATAAGATCATGACCAAAGTTGAAATCTAGAGCAAGATATCTACCAACTGAGCCACCCAGACTTTCCTGCAGGACGTACTTTTTAAGTGAATTGGGTTTTCTGAAAATAATATGTCTTTATTTTTTTATTTTAATTTATATCCAAGTTAGCATATAGTACAATACTGATTTCAGGAATAGAATCCAGTGATTTATCACCTACACATAACTCCCAGTCCTCATCCCAACAAGTACCCTCCTCAATGCCCCTTGCCCATTTGGCCCATCACTCCACCCAAAACCCCTCCGACAACTTTCAGTTTGTTCTCGTATTTAAGTCTCTTATGTTTTGTTTCCCTTCGTTTTTTTGTTATTCTTGCTTCCTTTCCTTTATGTTCACCTATTTGTATCTTAAATTCCACATATGATTGAAATCACATGAAATTTGTCTTTTTCTTTCTAATTTTGCTTAACATAATACACTCAGGTTCCATCCACGTTGTCATAAATGGCAAGATTTCCTTCTTTTTATTGCTGAGTAATATTCCATTGCATACGTATACTACTTCTTCTTTATCACTTCATCAGTCGATGGACATTTGGACTCTTTCCATACTTTAGCTATTGTTTATAGCACTGATATAAATATGGGGTTCATGTGCCCCCTCAAAACAGCACTCCTATATCCTTTGGGTAAACATCTAGTAGTGCAGTCGCTAAGTTGTAGGGTAGTTCTATTTTCAATTGTTTGAGGAACCTCCATACTGTTTTCCAGAGTCGCTGCACCAGTTTGCATTCTTACCAGCAATGCAAAAGGGTTCCTCTTTCTCTATATCCTCACCAACATCTGTCATTGTCTGAGTTATTAATTTTATTTATCTGACAGGTGTGAGGTGGTATTTCATTGTGGTTTTAACTTGTATTTTTCTGATGATGAGTGACATTGAGCATCTTTTTATGTGTCTGTTAGCCATCTGGATGTCTTTTTTGGAAAAGTGTCTATCCATGTCTTTTGCCCATTTCTTCACTGGATCATTTCTATTTTGGGTGTTGAGTTTGATAAGTTCTTTAGAGATTTTGGATACTGACCATTTTTCTGATGTCATTTGTAAATGTCCTCTCCCATTCCTTAGGGTGTCATTTAGTTTTGCTGATTTTTTTCTTCATTGTGCATAAGCCTTTTATCTTGATGAAGTCACAGTAGTTTATTTTTGCTTTTGTTTTCCTTGCCTTGGGAGACATGTTGAGTAAGAAGTTGCTGCAGCTGAGGTCAAAGAGTTTTTTGCCTGCTTTCTCATCTAAGATTTTGATGGCTTCCTGTGTTATGTTTAGGTCTTTCATCTATTTTGAGTTTATTTTTACATGTTTTAAGGGCAAGAAATTAATCTGTGGTTAATACTTATGAGCACTGAAACACTACATGCAATTTGTTTTATGCTAGAATACTGCATTCCTTCAAGTAAAGCCACCCTCAGTCTTTTGCAAGACTGTCAGATGGTGTTCTGTCCTTCAAATAGCTGTAGAGGCTCAAAGTCATAGGTTGATAACAAATTTGTCAATACGCATTAGTGATAACAAATACACTTAGAGCAAAATGAAATTGTGGATATTCAATTATAGAGCAATCAACTTTGTTGATTTGTTTTAATACTTGAAAGACAGCCCCAACTTTCACAGATTAACAACGCACCATCTGTATCCATGTTTGATGCTAATTGCCAGTAAAACAAACATGAAAGCTCATTTTCCAAACCTGAAAATTGCAACTTGTAATCGAATTCAAGATGGTCATTTTCTCAAAATTTTTACATGATCCTGTAACTAAGGCTTATCATGTTTTCCTTTGAGTTTTCTCCTTTAGCATTTTAGACTGCAGTTGATATTAAAGTTACTATACAACATTTTTATTTCAAACTTCAGTCATTTATGTGTATGTATAGACTGTAACTCTTCTAAATTCAACACGGAAGAATACCTGATTTTCCCACTAATAGTGATTCCTAATTGTCCCCTTATATCTTGAGTTTCCATATGACTACTAAGATGGCAGAATGAACTATTATGTTATTATATTTCAGTTACAAGGAGACTACATTTCATCAAAGTAGAACAATAAATGTTATAATGTGTATAATCACTGAGTAAGAATAGGCATATTGTTTTTAAAATCAGGTTTAAATAAAGGATTAATGCAAGAATCTAGGATAACAGGAAAGTTCTACCTGAATTTTCAGGTAGGTTTGGGATAGTGGAAACCATCTTCAGCCAGGGCTATTGTTACCTTTGAGAACAGTAATAGTAATCTACTAAAAACTAAATAAAAGCAAAGCATAATTCACCTCTTAGAAGAAGAAAGAAACCTTATAGGGAGAACAGATGGGGAGAATGCTGAAGTAGGATGGAACTAGAGATTACGGGGAAAGAAACAAGACAAATGCTATTGGATATGACTTCCTAGATTCTCAACTTTTTCATTTTCTAGGATAATTGAGGAATCTTGAATCTTGATTTGGAAGGGCTCCAGGGCAGAAAATAGTTTATTGCATATTCCTTGGACTTTCTTATTTGATGAGATGACTGATTATAATTAAAGATTTATATCACTTATTCAATATCCATTTTAAAATGCAAATCAACACAATAGTTAAAAAAGATTCACTTGTTACAAATTAATTTGCTCTACTTAAATTTCTAACAAGGCATAAATTAGAGATAGAACACGTGTGATCTTTCAACTTACAATTATGAGAGAAATGGGCAGGTGAGGGATGTAGACTGAAAGTGTAGAAAGTTTCAAGGGGGAGACGAAGCCTAAAAGAGTCACAGCAGAGAAAACCTGAGGGCAACATGGTTCATAGTACAGTTTTAATGAAAGAGTAGGACACTAGTAACATAAGTGAAGAAACAATTCAAAATGGATTTGTTCTCCTGAAATTTTGCCTAAGTTGCAAATATAAAAGTATCACACTCACAGAAATTAGGTGTTACCAAATTCTTTCAATACTTTGGCAGGTATAATGTGAAAGAGAGAGAGATTCTGTATGTCCAGGGAGAGGTTGTGTGAACGAGAAGGTAATGGTTATTTATTTGATGGTTTGCAGCTGCCTTTATCACAGCCTTCCATGATGAAACTTCAAATGGTCTTGCATGTAATCTAAATAGATATTAACTATGCTAAATGTAGATTAAGAAGAAAAAAATCTAACATGAATCAGAATTGCATCAATTCTTACTATTTAGAAGAGTTCAAAACAGACCTGTGAACTGACTGAGTGGGACTTGAAATTTCAAAGTTGTTGAAAAACTGAAGATTTTCTTCAAGTAAAAGTCCTTTTAAAAATAACTGTATAAAGCATGACAAGTTTGCCCACTAAAAACTAGTTTTTATATGAACTGAGAGACATTTTGAATAGAGTGTGCTGTCTGGCAACTCAGTTTATTCCTAAGTTTCTTTCATTGTCATAGAGACAAGAGAAGGGAAGGAAAGGGAGGGGAACAGCAGGGGCAGGGAGGGGGCATTATCCATAAAAATATAAAAAGTTGTGGGTATTTTAATTTTTAAGTAAATTTTCTTTTATAAAGTGTTACTTTGTTAGCTCTCCAGAAAAGATGTAATTTGAACAATAGTAATTTAAGATAGAAAAACAACATTGTTCAAACAATACTGAAATACCTTGACATCTCTAAGGCTCCAGTTCCTTCCAAAACAATGTGATAGAATCTAGCAGAGGAAAATAAAGACAGCTAAACTTAGGTGATGATTGAGTACCTGTAACATGGCAATGTGTTCACTGCAGGAAAGCTGAGACAGGTAAGATAGAAATAAATACGGATAGAAGGGAGGTACGTGGTAACTCACTGGATGTATAAATAAATCTTCATAAATATCCAAGCATTTCTCGGAAATGCTATAAGATTTCTATTAGAAATACTGAAAGGACCCTGAAGCAGATTTCATGGTCGGAAGGTCCCACTCAAGTCTTAACCAAGATGTTGGTACAGGAGAGCTCATCCTCTATCTCCCACAAAGATCTACCGTTCCAAATTTACTCATGAACAAAAATAGCTCTGAGAGAGTCTGGTGTCCACTTAAAAGCCTTTAGCAACCCAGCAAAACAAAATAACCCAAGAAGAACTGCACAAAAAGAGAAACAAGACAGCTTCAGTTTGCTTACATCATCCCAGGACCCAAGAGGGAACTCCCCAGCTCCAAAGAGTTCGGTTCCCAGGAAAAGGAAGAAGAAAGGTGTGAGTGAGTAGCTTCCCCAGTCTTTGGAAGCACTGCACAAAGGTCCCACTTTTTACTTTTTACTCCACCCAGACTGGCCAAACTGGGACATCTAGGAACAAAGAAGAAAAGCAGGGCTACCTAGAGCAGCCTCTGGCAAGAGCCGCTGTGATTCACCCTGACCTACTCTTCAGACAAACTCAGCAGCTTTTCACCACTGAGGAAATCAACCCCCAGCACAGCGGGGGTGCACCCCAACAGATTTCAGCAGCTTTAGCTCCAGGTCTTTGCATTTGCTTGAATCCCTGCTAAAGCCTTGCCTCTCCCAACCTCTCAGAGCCTGAAATCCAACCAGCCTGGGCCTCTGCAGCTGCTTGATGCCAGTACAAGATGCCAGTGTAATCACTGCGGCTGACCCCCACCACCATGTGCTGCTGGGGTTAGATCCTCCGGTTGTACACCTCCATGATCTTAATCACCCTTCTTCACCGCCATGACACCATGGCAAGGCTCAAGGAGCAGAGCCATACACACGGTTCCTGCAGCTACAGTTATGCCCGGAAATGGGCTGGCCCTTGCTGCCGGCTCTAGCCCTCACCACTGTGTGTGTATCTACATCTGGCACCTGCCACTGCTCAGGCGCCTAGAGCTGCTCCCCAGTCACATGTGTGCCCATGACTGGCCCTGGCCATCCCTGCTGCCCGCCCTGGTTCCCAGCTGCTGGACATCTAGATGCTGCTGAGAACAGCATCAGCCCTTGGAGCCAGTAGGGATTCTCCACGGTACTGATCAAGGACAGCACAGTTGCTGATGCTATGGAATTCAGCAGCCTGATGCCACCTGGGACCAGTGCCAGTACCTGCTTGCGCACTTAGTATCCTGCAGCTATAGCCCAGGGTAATAACACCCTCCACCATCTCCCCATATGCTGATGAAAGTTTTTCCATATGAAGTCAATACAAAAGGTATAGTGGAGGTGTGTCCTTCATTACATATGCGGACACTTATGCTTGACTACAGAGATTAGGAAGAATCAGGGAAATAGTATTCCACAAAAGGAGTATAATAAACTTCCAGTAACTGGCCCCCAAACTTTGGAGAATTTGTCAAAAATTTCCAAATAATTGCTCGAAATACACTCTGTGATCTCATTTCTGTGTATATATACCAAAGAAAGAAATCAGAATTTTGAAGCTATAACTGCACTTCCATGTTTATTGTAGCATCTTTCACAATTTCAAGATATCGAAATACAGTAATTGTCCTTCAGTAATGGGTGAATTGATAAGAAGTTGTGTGAGGGGTGTGTGTGTGTGTGTGTGTGTGTGTGTGTGTACACTAGAGTATTATTCAACCGTGAGAAAAAAGGGACTCCTCTATCATTTGCAACAACATGGGTGGCCTTAGACTTTGAGGGCATTATGCTAAATGAAATAAGTCAGAGAAAGACAAATACTGTATAATGTCACTTACATGTAGAGTCTCTAAATGTCAATCTCATACAAAGAATGTGTAGAATAGCAGTTACCAGGGGCTGGGGAAAAGGGGAGGCACTGGCCAAAGAGTGCAATCTTTAAACTGGGTTTCAGAAAAAGAACCAGAGAATCTATTATATTAAAGTCATGAGACCTAGTCTCATTCTAAGGGAAAATCTTAGTGGTGAAATTATTTATTGATAACAAGTGTGCATGGCCTCTCTATGCAATTTTTTGAGTGAAGTAGAGTTGAAAATTTTAGTTCAAATTCCATTATTACTATATTAGCATCTTTATTACATCTCTCAATCTCTCAGTGGCTTTTTTCTGTTTTATATACAAAATAATGTGATTGAAGAAAAATTATTTCTAGTATCCATTACAATGCTTTATTATTTGTTTATAATTATGACCAATACAAACACTGAGATCCATTTTAAGAACTGGATTTCATTTTTTGTCTATAATCAACTAATAAGTTTCCAATTAATTATGACTTTTTCCAGAACTAAAACTTGGAAGAAAACTCTGCTTTAATTACTAATGTCAGGAATACCACAGAGAATGTATTTGTGTATATAGTAATAAAACCTGATGCATATTTTCAATAATCTTTCAAATAATACATTTATCAATGGGTTAAATAACCTCATTGTCCCAATGACAAAAACAACTTGGATGATTAAGCAAAGGAAATACGATCATATGTTTCGCCGTCTGGAAATTTTATAAGAAAGCAACAAAGGAAGTTTTAATTTATGTAAAGAGGAAAAATCACCTTCAACACACATTTCCCAGACTAAACAGTTATCCTGACAAGAGATTAATTTATAAACACAAGAGATTAAATTATTCATTTGTATAATGTTTTTTGGGAAATGCAACTTGATAAATTAAACTCAATTATTTTTTGACAATACGTTTTATTCTCTCCTTCTCCAAATAGAATTGTCAAAATGGCATGCATTTCCCTAAGCAAAATTCAGGAATGGGTGTATATTTTTAAATTCTCATTTGGCTCTATTGTTCAATGGAAGTACCTTTTTACCTAAAGCATGTCATAAATTTCAAAAAAATTATTTGAGGAATTTATGGATTTTCATTTACATAAATGAAATATCTAAGTATGGTTCAAAAATTCAATCAATATTTGATTCCTATAACCAGGATTTACTATATTTCTCTAATTCATTTATTTGGTGCAGAAGATAATATCGACGCCATGTAAAAACCATGGCTTTCTTTGTAATTTTGGGTACAGAATTTCAGAGTAGCCAAACATTGCTGTTATTTAAAATCTAAAGGACTTCTAGAAGCTGCAGACATCGAGGACATGTGTGTTCACAAAGGTAATACGTTTAATAAAACACACATTTATCATTTCAGGGTAGTTACTCTGATATTTATGTTGGTAATGGCATCACTAAACTTCTGTGGTGACATCTCTCCAAAGTTACCATTAAAGGTGATGGCTTACCACCCCTGTGACATATTGCTGTCGGGGTGGTACTCCTCATGTTGACCTTGACAGGGTAGATCTTGATAACCATTTAGCACCACCGAGTTACAAGCTAGTCACACATGGGTTTACGCAAGCTAAACTTGACTTACGGCAAGAATCACACATTGAGATGCAATGCAGCATAAATGAGGGAAAGTAGCTGGTGTTGACACCACAGAATGTCTTAGCAAGTTAGTGTCATCATGTAGGAATAGTTTTTGTTGTTGTTCTGTTTGTTTTTAAGTAGCTCGATGCCCAATGTGGGGCTTGATCTCATGACCCTGAGATCAAGAGTCGCATTCTCTACTGACTGGTACTCAACAGCAGATGTTTACCATATAGCAACTAATTCAAACTCAGTTTAAGAAGTACAACATCTGACCTGTGAATTCTCAAGCTTTTAAAAAATGTTTATATGTAATTATTTTTCCTTTTAACAGTGCACCAATTCTGTGAGCCAAACAGAATTCAACCTTGTGACCCCCTAACTGAAGATTTTTGTTTTACTTTTTGCTGATTTTAAAAATAAAATCCAAACAAATAAGTAAAACAAATAATTACAATGCAGTCCCATCGATCCTATAGTCAATCCCACATGTATCCCTTTGTGACACATATTGACGAGTTTTGAAGTCACTAGTTCCTTAGTGTCAAAACTTGATTATTTTTAAATCCTTGGGAAGTTTTCTGAAAAAAAAGTCCTTAATTTTTTGAATTCTTTAAAAAATATTTAAAATAATTCTTTAAAATTTAAGTACATGAAAATTAGGAAAAACATAATGGTTATTTTGTAGTGTCTTTTGTAAATAATGGGAAGTAAATCTAAACTTTGAAAGGCTGGCTTGAAACCACAGGTGGAAAGATTGCCCCCTGACAGTGACATTTTTAGATAAACCCATAATGAAGCTAAGAAAAGCTAAGCAATCGCCTCAAGACTAGAGGGCTCCCAGGCCAGCAGGACTTGACATTAACCTGATTACAACTACTCACACATCTAAAGAGAAAATATTACTTGAAAGGGGAGTAACTAAATACAGAAATACAAAATTGAGAGTTGTGTGATATTGAATGTTATATAAATATATTTAACCTCCTTCCAGAAGAGCAGGTGCTTAGATACTGATCATTGACTATGTTATTACAAGTCCCAATTTAAAGCCTTTCTCTAGTGTGAGGATAAATGCATTAAGAGACAAAAATGAACATGTCTGGCTCTTTGATGTGGTGTGGCCAATGTCCATTTGATCAGTTGGTGACACCCAATCCCTGGAATTTTATAGAGGGCTGCTGCTAACGCATGAGATGCTGTAACATATTTTGTTCTTATTTTGTTTTTTAAAGGACCAAGGGTCCCCCTGTTCATTTACCTTCACCGGATGCCCACCAGTGTTGACTTACCTCTCTCCAGGTGGGATGACAATCTGACACACTTCCCCTAAAGAGTCATAGGTACTGCTTCCACTTCTCTCAGCTTTACAAAGCCTCTGATCAGCTTGCCTCCCAGTATCAGCTACCTCCCACCTCTCTCCTCAGGGCAGGAACTGACAACTGGTTCTTTTATACAAATGGTGCTCAGAGTGGCTAAGGAGTGCGAACTTCAACTCCCTTCCGCTCCCCAAGGTTGTTGCTGACAACCCTACAAAGTTGACTTCTCCCATGACCCCAAACAGGAACTGAGACAATTGACTCTTTTCTGTCTGTCTGTATGCACCTATTATTTCTTCACATTGAAGAAGACTTGGTTTTACAATCTCCCCTACCTCTACCAGCCATTTTCTTCCAAAAATCTTTCAGCCTGGATATAATGGGTAGCCCACTACCTTTAGAATGTAAAATGATAACACTATGATCGAGACCATTAAGTCTGGCTTTTGATACAAAATAGGAGCTAACAGAGTTTAAGTATATATATTTATTTATTTATTTAAATATATAAATATATATATATATATATATCTTTCATCTATGAAAGAATATTATATTCTAAATCTTGGCAAAAACAAGACATAAAATTTGTGTTTTGTCTTTTTTTTCTTTTTCTACTAAAGCAGTCTCGGGGCGCCTGGGTGGCTCAGTCGGTTAAGCCTTCGACTTTGGCTCAGGTCAGATCTCACGTTCGTGGGTTCGAGCCCTGCGTCAGGCTCTGTGCTGACAGCTAGTTCAGAGCCTGGAGCCTGCTTGCAGTTCTGTGTCTCCTTCTCTCTCTCTGTCTCCCCATGCTCTGTCTCTCTCTGTATCAAAAATAAATAAAACATTAAAAAAATTTTAAAGCAGTCTTTATGTGCTGCCCTCTGGTCAGCAGGGAGATGATTGGATACATAAAATTGCAGAATAAGAGAACACATTACATATTTTAACAAGTACTTCCATTTCATTAATGATTATTTATGGTTTTTATACTACATACTTGAGATCTATACAAGTTATTTTAAAACTCTACTTAACGATAAGTAACCTTATTAGCAGGTTACCATGTGAAATTATATGTGCAAGGCAGAGCACATGTTAGTTTATTTAATCTTTACTCTTTTGATCTCATGTTTAGAATCCAAATGACTATGGCTTACATAAATTCCCCCACCTAAGAGTGCAGAACTTCTAAGTAGTGTGAAACTGGTACCTAAGGTCAGTGAGTCTGTTTCCAGAGCTTGTGCTGTTAGCCATTATTTTATGTATAGCATTTATATTCATATTGATTCAACATGTATCCCTTAAGTATTTCCTGTGAAAAAACATTTTGCTAGATATGTGTGCTGAGATACCTCTAAAGTTATATTAACAAACCTTCAAGGAGCTGTTAGTGTAAGGAGTAGTGATGAAACATATAAATATTACATTTTTAGGCAACCTATGAATAGTCCCCCAAGAGCTATCGACACATCACAAAATACATTTCTTTCTTCCTTTTTTGATTTATGTGTTCTTCTGCCTTCCACTTCCTAATATGTTTTACCTTTGTGACCTCTGGAAAACCCATGATCCTTTTCCTGTTCTATTTTTGGTGAAGAGAAGGCCAGAATGTCCTATTCACACAACTGAAGATGTCAAGATCTTGTTTTCAGGTATGAATTAGTGATGCCATTGAGACCCTGTGGACCTACATTATTTCAAGAAAATGAACATTCACTACCCTCTGGTATTCTTTTCCTTTCAGTGACATTCAACCTGGGGATTATTCATACTATTTGTTAAAACTGTAAGCAGACTTTACTTAGGATTCTCATGATAGGTATGGAGACCACTACAATGCAGTTTTTCACTGGAAGAGAGAAATCAGGCTTAACTGCAAATACAGCAAGGAAAAGTGAAAATTTAGAGCCAAGGACCTGGGAGAGATGTTTGGCGGGTAGAAATTACTGAGAGGAAATATCAGGGATAAAGGAGGATTCTGGCTAAACTGATCTCGAGCATTCTTGCTGAACACAGGCCAGCATGATCTGATATTAGCTGAGGATGGTGGTGTGGGGTAGGAATTTGGCCAGATATTGAGGCTGAATAGATACCAAGAGTGGAGAGCTAACCTGGATTCGCATGATTCTTGAAAAAATTGGGCTCTTGAGGACATTCCCAAGAATGGGACCCAGCTGAAAAAGAGCTCAGAGGAGCCTGACTAGATAGAGTTCAGTCAAGGAGAAAGTTTTTGTCCTGATCAAATGGCCAATATGATGGCATGAATGGAATCCTGCTCTAGATCAGTCTGGAATAGTGACTAAGAGCACATTGTCTTTCCAGGTTCCAATCCCTTTAGCAATCTATGACCCTGGAAAGCTACTGAACCTCTCTATGCCAGTATCTTAATCCAAGAATGGGGATAAAAGCACTCTCTGTGTCAAAAAGGATAAAGAGAAGGAATTTATATACTCTATGCAACTGCCTGAAATGCAGTAGGCATATTAGTATTATTTTGTTATGAATAGCAATAAGCAACTTTTAATTAAATCAGTTGAAAAACATACAGTTTAACCAATAAGTATGTTTATGCATCCTATTATAATATAATACATTTAAAATGAACTGAAAACCTATTCCTATTTAGGTAAAAGTGTTTATTTAAAATAAACAAGTAGAGGCACCTGGGAGGCTCAGTCAGTTAATTGCCAGATTCTTGATTTTGGCTCAGGTCGTGATCTTATGGTTTGTGAGTTGGAGCCCCACTTCAGGCTTTGTGCTGTTGGTGCAAAGCCTGCTTGGAATTCTTTCTCTCTCCCTCTCTCTCTGCCCCTCTCCTCTCTCTCTCTCTGTCTGTCTTTCTCTCTCTCTCTCTCTCTCTCTCTCTCTCAAGATAAACAAAATTTATAAATAATAAATAAATAAAAAACAAGTTCCAATATAAAATTAATACTTGTTAAATGAGAATGAAATTTTGTCATTTCCAACAGGATGGATGGATCTAAAGAGTGTAATGCTAACTGAAGTAAGTTCGTCAGAGAAAGACAAATACCGTATGATTTCACTCATACGTGGAATTTAGGAAACAAAATGAATGAAGAAAGGAAAAGAAAAAGAGACGAATAAAATGAAACCGATTCTTAACATAGAGAACAAACTGACAGTCACCAGGGGAGAGGTGGGAGCGCAGATGGGTGAGGTAGGTGGAGGTGATGAAGAGCATACTTACTGTGACGGACACTGAGTGAGGTACGGAATTGCTGAATCCCTTTGTTATACATCTGAAGCTAAACTAACACTGGATAGTAAATATACTTTAATTAAAATAAAATAAAATAAAATAAAATAATATAATATAAAATAATAAAATAAAATAAAATAAAGTAAAAATATAATTCCCTGGGAGTGGGGAGGGAGAATTGCTAAATGTATTTTTTTTTTTACTTTTCTATTTACTATCAACTTACTCAATGTAGATACATCAGAGCAAATTTTCCTCCAGAAAAATTTTCAAGGTGTGTCTAAACGATTCTTTCATTTTCGCAACCAAAACTTAAATCAACAAAAATAAAACATGGTAATTGTTCCAATATGAGCTTTTAATCAGGTTAAAATTCAGTTAGCAGATGCCTTTTGTTAATATCCACAGAGATCTGAACTAAAGGAGAAGAAAAAATATAAAAAGCACGATGAGAATTGAACTATAAGATATTTAATGAGCCTAAAGTTTTCCTAGAGAAGAGCTGTTCATCCAGTCTTCATTGTTTTCATATAATAAAAGTTCTCAATCTAGCATCCATGATGCAATTTTCATTTATCTTAATTAATTTACAATGAATGATAAAAGCAGAAGTAGACCAAAATGTTAAGGATTGATTATTCAGAAAGAATTGACTTTTGTTGAGTGATATAAATGATCACATGGCTTCTGCAGTGTCCCAGAGTGTTTTTATCTGTGTAAATAGAATTCTGAGTCACTGACATTTTGTAATAAGGGGCGAATTATGCTGGACACACAACACTTCCATCTCCTTCCACATTCAGTTTTAATCAGAACCCCATTTAAATTTTTGTTTCTGGCAATCATTGCATTGCAAAACAAAAAAACAGCGGAAATAAACGAGATGTTGCTTTGCCCTGGTTGATTAAATCATGATTCAAGGTAACATTGGGGTGACATTACATGTTGTCAGAACCGCAGTGAGCTATACTTTGGAACAGAAAAAAATGTGTAAAGAATGTTTATTTACTTTCCCATCTGATATAAGTGACAAGGTTGATAAGCCAACTATGAAAATATATTACCATTTAAAGAATTCTATTATTTGCACAATGGAAGCTCTATCTGGAGAAACTTCCATACGGTGGGTAATTATCACAATCCAGGATGCTAATTGCTTTTCGATCAGCAGGCTGTGCTTTCACTGAGCCTTGGTGAGCACCAGTGAACTGCACCTGGACTGCTACTTAATGAGAGCAGTCCTTATCAAAAGTCTCTGACTTTTTAATCAATAGGACGCATTATCCCAGGCTTTAAGGTTTGGAAACGTTCCGATCAATAGACCCTTGCTAAAATTCCATACGTTTCAGGATCATTCTAGAAACCATCATATTCATTCCCCAAGTCTATGAGTAATCGCCAAAGAACTACATGGCAAAACATTGAGCAAGGGCTGGCCAGGATCTTCTTCCTATTGAAAGGAATGTAAATGCAGTTATACGCAGAGTGCTATTTGGAGTTTGGACTTTCCATGTGTAGAGATATTTTCCCATGACAAGGAGACATTTCAGACACCTGGACATGGATATTGAAATATTGTGAGTTGATTTATTTATGCATGTATGTATGTGCATACAGATGTATTTTATATTTACTGTGTGTAAAACTTTGTGCTTTGTACTGTGTGTATCTAATTTAATTTAGAAATTCTATAGATGCAGAATCATTTCATATTTTTAAAATAATAAAACTGATGTTGAATAAAAAAGAAGAAAAGCAAATTTTCTAAAGTTATATAGTATGCATCAATATGAAGATTTAAATTCATCCCTCTGTGGTTTTATGACTCATATTTAGTACATTTTTAAAATTCTTGTATGAAAAAGTATAATATATATATTTACATACATATGTAAAGCAAAAGTGACAGAAAAAATATATGTAGAGAGAGATTACACAATGAGTAGGGGAGAGAGACAGAGGGAAAGAGAGAGAATCTTAGCCAGCTCCATGCTCATCATTGAATTCATCATTGATTCAAGGCTCGATCCCAGGACCCTGATATCATAATACCTGCACTAAAATCAAGATCTAGAGGCTCAGCCAACTGAGCCACCCAGGCACTCCTTTCTTGACATTTTAAAGAATAAACTCACAAGGGGCCCCTGGGTGGCTCAGTTGGCTAAGCGTCCAACTTCACCTCAGGTCATGATCTCAAGGTCTGTGGGTTTGAGCCCCACATCGGGCTCTGTGCTGACAGCTCGGAGCCTGGAGTCTGCTTCAGATTCTGTGTCTCCTACTTTCTCTGCACCTCCTCCACTCATACTCTGTCTCTGTCTCTCTCTCAAAAGTAAATAAACTTTTAAAAAATTAAAAAAAAACAATAAACTCACAAATGAAAAAGAGGAAATTGTATAAGAACTATCTGATTAATACCTTATTATTAAGCTGAAGAATTATTCACAGTATTTAATAGTACACATAAAAGTTATTCTATCTAATATTGTACACTCCAAAAGCCAGAACTCTTTTTATTTTGTTTTTGGAGAAATATCCAAATTCGATTGTATAAGAAAACTTTTTGGAACCATGACACCGTGACCAAGCAATGACTAAACCTTTCAGTGAAACCTGTTAACTTTCATTACCAAAAAAAAAAAAAAAAAAAAAAATCAGATCACTAAACTCTGTTAATATGAATCCAATTAGATTGACTGCATGTATTTACAGGGTATTTTATTCTCTGTCTTTTGCATCATCTTGTTGTAACCAAAGTTCATTGAGTAATTAATTCCTAAAATGTTAAGCCAATGATCATTAGTGAGAGGATAATTATTGAGGCTTTAATGCTAAATAGTTTGTATTAAACGTGGTGCAATAGTTAATTTAATAATTTTCTGCATTTGTCCATTGAAATGATTGTGCAGCAGATGGGTTAGGCCTTCTCTGTATTCTATGCTTGTGTTTTTCCCATTTTCTCAAGTTCCTGAGGAATTTTTAACTAGGTAAGAAATTCATTCACATTCGCAACTATACCTTTCATGCGCCTCCTGTGTCTCTTTCCTCCTTCCTGTATTTCATATTAATCTAATGTAGGTACATTAATGTAGACATAAAATAATCTGTATTATTTATTAAAATATGTAAAATTTTATGCACAATTGAAATATTTTAAATAACCTGAAATGCTTTGTTAAATCATTACTGTTAACCTATTCATAGTCTTTGTATCTTAATTTTTATATACAGTTTATGTTGATAGGTAAAAGTCATGTGGTTAGAAGAAATGTAATAAAATATGTCATATATATAATATTCCATAAACAACCAATATGAGGATAAAAATGGTTCAAGATTTTTTTATATAAATGTAATTTCTGTAATTCATTTTTCCCACATTTGACATTAGAGCTTATTTTAAAAGTTTCTCTCACTTTTTCTAGGAAATTCACGTTTCGCTCTAAAACTGGGTGTCTTTACTGGGATGCCGGGGGGGGGGGGGGCTCAGTTGACTGAGTGTCTGACTTTGGCTCAGGTCACCATCTCATGGTTTGTGAGTATGAGCCCTGCATTGGGCTCTGTGCTGACAGCTCAGAGCCTGTTGCCTGCTACAAATTCTGTCTCCCCCTCTCTCTGCCCCTCACCTGCTCTCTCTGTCTCAAAAAAAAAAAAAAAGAAAATTTTAAAAATAAATAAACTGTCTTTACTTTTTTTTTCCTGAAGTACCACATGTACTTCATGTGTTAATTACAAGAGCAGAATTGCCTCGGAGTTATATCTGTATCCAATATAATTATTTTGATGGCTCTGTTGCTTTGTATATACTGTTTGTTAATTCTGGAACACTTTGCAGATCGACTTTCCTGGAAAATCCACTCTGACGCAGAGATAAGCATCTGAGAAGTTTCTTAGGATGTGCTCCTGGCATCCACCCTTGTTGGAGGGGAGAAGCAGGAACAGCAGAGGGGAAAGGGGGTGTGGTACAGCCTCAAGGAGACCTCTACTGATGCTCTGGAGAGTTCCGAAGCTGGACAATCTCTAGAGTTGAGGTTAGTAAGTGGGCTGGTACAGAGTAAAAAAAAAATCTAAATCTTAATTGATTCAGGAAACTGCAAACTCATTTACAGAAACGAAATGCGTAGCCCTCTAGATGATGCAAATGTCAGACAATCAAATCTAATTGTGTGGTAGAAATTTCAAAATATTTTCCTGCAGGATGCAGATAAATTGATATAATGAGAGCAGTTAAGCCACTTCACCTAGTGTTAGTCCTGGTTGATTCCCAATAAACAATAGATTTTCTTATTTCACAGAGTAGATATCATGGTTTTTAACTTGTGTTGATTCTCATTATCATCACTATTATTATGGATGGCATCATTTTTATATTCTTTTTTATTTTTTAATGCTTTTTATTTTTGAGAGACAGAGAGAGACAGTGTGAGCAGGGGAGGGTCAGGGAGAGAGGGAGACACAGAATCTGAAGCAGGAACCAGGCTCTGAGCTAGCTGTCGGCACAGAGCCCGATGTGGGGCTCGAACCCACAAGCTGTGAGATCATGACCTAAACTGAAGCCGGATGCCCAACCGACTAAGCCACCCAGGCTCCCTCATTTTTATATTCTAAAAAATATTATCTAGCAGTTTAGCTTTTATAAACATTGTACCTTAAATTCAATGTGAAACAGACATACTGCCGGACAAGGGAGCCAGTGACAATGCAGCTGCGTATATGTAGCTTAGCTATGGCGACAACTAGGCGATTAGTCATGCATATAACTCAGTTTACTTACATGATAGCATTAAAAATGAATGTTAACTGAAATTAGTTATTCATCACTTAAAGTCATTTTAGGATACAAAATGGAAAAGGAAAAACAAAACAAAAACACTGTGTTTGCAAAAACTTCTTGTAACAGCACAAACACAATTAAAGGAAGTAAAAATTGCCAAATCCCTATGAGCAGATCATAAAAATTATGTTAGTTCACTTTCAAAAAATACTGCTTCCTTGATATGAACGTTTTTCCAAAGAAGGCATCCAGATGGCTCACAGACAGATAAAAAGGTACTCAGCATCCCTCAGCATCAGGCAAACACAAATCAGAACCACAATGAGATACCACCTCTCACCAGTCAGATGGTTCAAATTCACACAAGACAGAAAGTTTTGGTGAGGATGAGGAAAGGGGGGTCCTCTGACACTGTTGGTGGGAGTACTACCTGGTGCAGCCACTCTACAAAACAGTGTGGAAGCTCCTCAAAAAGTTAAACATAGAACTACCTTACTGTCCAGCAATTGTTCTACTAGGTATTTACCCAAAGGATATGGAAACACTGATATGAAGGGGCCCATGCATCCCAATGTTATAGCAGCATTATCAGTAAATAGCCAAATTATGCAAAGAGCCCAAATGTTCATTGACTGATGAATGGATACAAAAGATGTGGTGTGTGTGTGTGTGTGTGTGTGTGTGTGTGTGTGTGTATGTGTGTGTGTGTGTGTGTGTGTGTGTATGTGTGTGTGTGTGTAATGTAATATTACTCAGTCATGAAAAGGGATGAGATCTTGCCATAGCAATGACATAGATAGAGCTAAAGTTTATTATGTTAAGTGGAATAAATCAGTCAGAGAAAGACAAATTCCATTTCATTTCATTCATATGTAGAATTTAAGAAATAAAACAGATGGACATATGGGTAAGAGAGAGAAAGAGAGACAGAGAGAAGGAAACAAACCATAATGACTTTTTATAGGAAAACAAACCGAGGGTTGATGGAGGGATGTGGGTGGGGGATAAGTTAAATGGGTAATGGGCATTAAGGGAGGTCCTTGTTGGGATGAGCACTGGGTGTTGTAAGTAAGTGATGAATCATGAAGTTCCACTCGAGAAAACAATATTAAATTACATATTAAGTAACTAGAATTTAAATAAAATTTGAAAAAAAATACTGCTTCCTTCATTCTGTTTGTTATTTTATTCTGAAATCGCCCCGGGCAGAAGGAAAGATTTCTAAATATTTACTGTTTTCTCTCTTTTTCTCTTCTTAATATATATTCTTGGGGCACCTGGGTAGCTCAGTCAGTTAAGCATCCAACTTCAGGTCAGGTCATGATCTCATGGTTCACAAGTTTAAGCCTTGCGTCAGGCTCTGTGCTGACAGCTCACAGACTGTAGCCTGCTTCAGAGTCTGTGTCTCCCACTTGCACTCTGTCCTCTCTCAAAAATAAAAAAGACATTAAAAATTATTGAATATTCTTATATGTTATTAAGCTTTAAAAAAATGTCTATGTTCAGTCTTTGACTCACTGTTCTGCTTTGGCCTGTGAACACCCTGAGGGACACAATGGAAGAGAGAGATGGGGTGACTGACGGGTTGGCCAGGTGCTGTTCTGCCATTAATCACCCTCCAACAACACAGGGTCTTCCAGCCTTTTGTCTAGAGTTGTTGTGTCAGTTTAGACCTCTTCCAGACGACCCTGAACTTCTGTAATAGTTACCTCCTCCTTAGTTGGGATATCATGCTCTTTGTTTGTCTTGTCGTTGCTTTGTTTTGTTTTATCTTCTGACTGGACCTGTAACTTTCTTTTTCCTTATTATTTATATGTCTTCAAACTCTAAGGAACTATTTCTGACATTTTTTTTCTTTTTTTAATAGACATGGATTTAGATTTTTAAAATATTTGTTACTTCATGAAATTGATACAAATATGTTTTACCTTTCATTAGTAAGTAGCCACTCAATCTTTATTTGATGTGTCCAATAGTAAAATCAGATCCCATTATGTAATCTGTTTGGGGACCTTCTGTTTCCTTTAAGATGATAATGAACTTTATTCTATCACATTACTTTAGTAGTACAATGTGCCACTTTATGAGTATAGATTAATGTATTCGTCCAAAGTCATAATGTGTTTAGAGTAAATGAATAATACTAGTTCAATCCAGAAATACTTGAATAGAATTGGATTTTGTAATGATTTGTCATATATGGAGAGTACGTTTGCACTATGGGAAGATCATCACTCAATATTTAATGTTAATCCACCTTCCTAACATAAAGCATTTTGCTTTCAAAACAATAATTTATTCGATTGCAAACATTAAGGATACAAGATGCATAAAAAAGATAATGCACAGTGGTGGTCAGTAACCTAACAATTAAAGACTTGTAGTTATTGAGCCCCTTGGGGAGAGGATCAAACCATTATCTAGTGGAAACTGGATTTTGCCAAAAGTCATAATCACTATTCAAAATTTATTTGCCTTTAAGTCATTATTTTTTCACCTATCTTTTAGTTACACTTAATATATTTGAAGAACAACTTAGAAATAATACAACTCTTTAAGAAGAATATTTGGTGTAATTGTAGCAATTCTCCAAATAGTTGCATAGTGATAGTGAAATAACAAGTACTATATTCATGGTATCACAGGAGAAACAGAAAAAAATGCATGCTACTCAAATCTTGTTTTTAAGTATATTCATCTGCATCTCTAACTACATACTTTGATATGTAATTTATGATATCTTTAATAATTTGTGCAAGTAGTTGTTCCAATATTTTTAACCTTTCTTCAGCAGAAAATTAATCTCCAAAGTATGCTCATTAATCATTTTGTTTCATACCCTATGATTTTTACAATTATTAGCCTATAAAATCATTTAGCTCTTAATATAATCTTATCATATTTGTGTTTTGTGTTAGTTCTTACTGACCTATAGGTCAGTATTTTTGTAAAATTGACACCTTTGTTCTATTATTGGAATACTGGGGCCTGCGACAAAGTTTACCTTTCAGATCTGAAAACAGGAATCCAGCAAGGTGTTTATTAGTTTTATCTGTTTACTGCTGTTTCAAAAGTGTCTTGGGGCACCTGGCTGGCTCAGTCAGAAGATCATGTGACTCTTGATCTCAGGGTCGTGAGTTCAAGCCCTGTGTTGAGTGTATATATAGATATGTATATATCTATACACATATATGTGTATATGTGTATATATATATATTTTTTAAAGAGTGTCTCTCAGAAATGTGGAATATAGTAAGAAAAGCACAGAAACACTGGGTCCTGTTTAATTTCATTGCAGCAACATTTCCCCCTGAATTTCCTAGAACTAGACTTTGATGTTGCTGATGGTGTTTTTCACTAAGGAAAATAATATGTTTAATCTGCCAATGTGGTGTTTAAATCATATTTGTGAGAAAAAATAATGTAGAATATGACATATTCAAGTTTTAGAAATTCTATTTGTACATACTCATATTACTAAATTAATCTCTTTCTATTATATGTAAATATTCTTTCAATATATACTGACACAAGTGTTCATTTCCTAGAAAAATATAACTTGACACATTAGCAAAATGTATTTTTTACATACTACTTATTTTTTACTTGGGTTATTTTAGAAGTTACTACTATCACCAGACTGGATCACAATCTCATTTTTGAAATAATGTTTCAATGTCCCAGCTGCCCAAAGGATCTCGTTTATCATGTGTCTGTTGTGACCCTGAACCCCCTAGCCTGCTTCTGATTCCAACCACTAAGATCCATTCTTGGTTTAAACAAGTTAACTATAAACCACAGTCTTGCTTCCATAGAGTACTTCTCTGTAGACTTTTTTAGCTGAGGAAATATAGTGCTATCCTGATTTTCAAATCCAATGGTCACCTTTGGTTCTTATCTGTCTAGGTCTTTCTTCATGGAAAATTTAACACTGTTAATCAAGGAGGCAGCAATCTACCAGGCATGCTGAGAATGTCTCCTTTATCAAAAGCAAAAGCCTTTGTGGTTCATCTAAAGGGAAGGCCCCTAAACGGTCATTACATGTAATTAGGAGTATAGGTTCTCCTACTTTTCAGCTTTGCTTATCACCAATTCTGCTGCAATAGGCAGGGTCACCTGACAGTAAAATGTATTTTAATATGCTAATTGATGTCATAGGAACTTCTCTAAATGCTGTGAATTTTCTCTGCTAAAGAAAACCTAATAAGAGTGATTTCTGATTTCGAAAATGGCCATATCTGGTTTTGGCAAAGCTGTTGGTAATACAGCTGTGAGCTCCAGGCTTCATGTGAATTATTTAACACCTAAAATCCCTTTGTGTTTTGTGAAAGATAAACTGAATACAATGTCTCTGTGCCCATGTGGAGAGTAACAAAACACTAAGAAAAATAATGAAAATAGGGTGTTTTATGAATGTTTTTTGGAATACAGAGAGTAATATAAATGTTAATTTCTGCTTGCATTTGTGATTTGATTGCCTTTTTTTTTCTAATTCCTTCCTTACCTTCTATGACTTTTTAAATTGTCGGATTAATAGATTACATACATCAGGTCTATATGCATTTTAGTTGTATCTAAGGTATTGGAGATTTTATCGCATACTTTTTCTTTTTGTCTGAAACTTTAAAAAATTTTTTTAAATGTTTTAGTTTATTTTTGAGACAGACAGAGTACTAGTTGGGGAGGGACAGAGAGAGAGGGAGACACAATCCGAAGCAGGCTCCAGACTCTCAGCTGTCAGCACAGAGGCCAACATGGGGCTCAATCTCAGGAACCATGAGATCATGACCTGAGCTAAAGTTGGACGCTTAACCCACTGAGCCACCCAGGCACCCCATCTGAAACTTTTTAAATTAGGTAGGTAACAAAGATATAAAGAATTATGCTGATAGATATTTGAAGAACAAACACATTGTTTATCATATTTTTTCATTGTTAAATGTAAATAATATTTTATTTTCTAAAGTCTTTCTTTACTGACATAGAGTAAAATCTATTTAGAATTCCTAGTAAGATTTTCCCTCATAACAGAGCTAAATGAGTTAAAAGGTATTCAAGGCAGTTCCCCAGAAATGAGTAGTGAATAGCAAATACTTAATCTAAGAGGGATGTCATTAATGTTATTTTTTATGGTCACTGAAAGATTAAATCTAAGAGTTGTATGGAGATATTTGAGGTGCAAGGGGATAGACAACAAGAGAAAGTCATGTTGACATATTTTTTGAATGTATGTATGGGTAATGGAGGGTATTCCCTCATATGTCAATTTTTTGGAGATTCCCAGATCATCCATTTTTATTATTCATTATTATTATTTTATATTTTTAAACTTAGGCTGTTTTCCTCATTGCACTTCTCATTATCTGGAAAAATATTATCTTTTTGCTTATTTGTTCATTGTATATCTTGCTATTTTAATGTGTACTCATAGATATTAGGAATTTAGACTCATTTATGATTCTATCCCCAGCACCTATACTGTATAGCACATAGAAAGCACTCAATGAACATTTCCTGAATGGATGAGTGAAATGGTGACAGATTTGGATAGAATTTGCACATTTTCATTGGTCTTAGGAGTTGCAGTAGAAGTTGCATTATCCCTTGGTTTTCAAGATAGATATCTGTAAGCATGAACATTAAAGAAAATCAAAATCTCAAACCTAAAGATGAATTAACTCTATGTAACCAAGAATATCAAGAGAAAGCACAAATAACAACTGTATTTGAAGGCTCTTTGTCACAAAAATAGGAATTATTCCACAGCTACTTCAGTGAACAGATAGACAGAGAAAAATAGCCATAAATTCAAACTTAGACTAATTTCAATTGTTAATCAAATGAGCCTACTGTGTTGGCATTTCTTAAATATTCTGTTTATTACACAAAATACTACCTGTCTATGTGTGCTCTGAATACCTGTGAGTTACTTTACAGATATCAGTGTTTAGACATACTCTAGATTAATCAATCACACAGTAAAAGGAGTTAGTGAGATTGCTCAGAAAACATGCTGCGCGTGTAGAGAGGGTCCAAAAACCAAATGTTAAGTAGACTTCCGTCCCCTAAAAACAAGGGGAAGCCATTAAGAAATTTAATTTTAGAAAGAACAAACTGTGTTTAGATTTTTTAAAATTTATATTTAAACAATTATTTTAAATTTTGACTGATGTATAGTAAAAAAAATGGAGGTAGGCAGGCAAACAGATTAAGGGATCATTAAGACATCCAATTTAGTGGTAATAATTGTCTGATGTGGAACTGTCATGGTTGGTGTGGGATGTAAAATATAAAATCCAAAGCTATCTAGGAGGTATAATTGACTAGAATTGATAGGTAGATGGACATTGGAAGAGATGAAGATGCTTAGCATAGCAGTCAGTGCCATTTAATAAAGTGAAAACCTCCATTTGAGAGCTGGATTTAATGAAGAAATGTGATAGATTTTTATCTTGAACCATTGAGTCTGACTGACTTACTTGGAGGATGACCTTTCGGAGCTGGCCCTAGGAAAAGAAGGAAAGAAAGAAGGAAGGCAAGTTACCATTTAGGGTGAATGTAGAATATTTTATGACTGGTAATTATCATTTTATTTAGAAACAAATCTGGAAATAAAATGGTGATGTGGGATGGCAGAGAAGAAAGAACTCTATCTACTTAAGGTGTGGATAACAAACCCAATACAAAAGAAAGGAGAGAAAAGAAAGAAAGAAAGAAAGAAAGAAAGAAAGAAAGAAAGAAAGAAAGAAAGAAAGAAAGAAGGGAAGAAAAGGATGAAACATGACAAAATCAGTTACTTAATTGAAATAAGATCTATACTTGAAGGATTTTCACCTTTTTTAGTTTGAAAAATTAGCATTACAGTGTTCAAGTGAACCTCAAGTCATAAAACACTTTTGACAAAGGCAAGGTTACTTGCACCTGCTGTAAAATGTGAATAGCAAATGTAAACAACTTCTATTTTAATTGTTAGGAGGGAACAAAAACACATTTTCCAAATATGTGTTCCTATGTATTTGTTACTTTTTGTTTTGAGAACATTAATCCATGGCTCCCTTATCACCATATTTAACATTTATATATCGCTAACACTGTGCTAGGCACAGATAACAATGTGGGTCCTTAACATTAAATCTCTTCATAAGAACTTCAATAAACAAGTGATATTATTATCTGCACTGTATAGATGAAGACAATGAATAACAAAGAGGTAGGAAATTATTGAGTAAATTCTGGATCTTGTTTCAAACACAGTCTGGTACCAGGACCCATGCTCTAACTACTTTGCTGTGCTCTCTGTATACATATTACACTTTATGTACACTTCGGTCTGTTGCTTGTCTCCCAAAACCACCCCCTTGTTGTATTCAAATGTTTATAATTATGAACATTTTAGTATAAGCCCATTCTGGACAAGAGGTCTGATCTTTAGTATAAGCCCGTTCTGGACAAGAGGTCTGATCTATTAGGTTCATGCTTTAATGATACTGAAGGTTAACATCTCCAGAAGCATTCACCTGCACCCTGCTATTAGTTTACTGAACAAAATAGTAACAACAACAACAACAACAATAATAATAAGCACTTGCAGGAGAAAGGAGGTTTAAGAAAAGTAATATATATCACAGTTCCCATTATTCTGAATTGAACGATACCCATTGGAGTTATTTATATATATCTTGGACTGGCTGCCAATGAAAAGCAGTTTAAAAATGTAAGGAGGGGCATTGTAACTTGGTAGTTATGGAGTTAGGGTTAAAATAAATTTTAGATTTTAGTTTCATAAGTTTCATGATCTACTTTATAAACTTGTGGTATGAAAAGTAGAGGAATAACATATATGCAATGGTGTGAACAGAATACAATGGCTTTAGTACAGAAACCATGAATAACTTATTTTTAACATTTTTTATTAAAATAGACAGGACAGAGAAGTTTCATTTCATAGATCATTTCCTCATATTTTACTGAACTTAAAATTGAGTTAGAATAGTTCACTCTGCTCCAGATTCACCTTGAAGACCATTCAAAGCTTCACTTGTTATGCAATGCAAGGTCATATCATACAATTTGAAGACAGTCAGTCATTCAGGTCCTTCCCTACTTTTCAACTTGGTTAGTCTCCATTCAATTTCACCATTAATATCAACAGAGTTTGGGCAAGACTAAACCACACATATATCTAAAGACTCGGCCTGCTAAAGGATCTTCCTGGAAAACAGACATCTATGCCACCCACTTTCATAGTAAATTATCAGAAATATGCTGAGAATTTTGTTTGTATTCCCACTGTTATTTTTATCTTATGAGGGAAGCAAGTACAAAGCAAAAGTCTCTAAAAGAGTGAGGCACGGTGGGTGGGGATAGAAATTCTCATGGTCAAGGGAAGAGGGATTTTTTTTTCCCCAGTGAAATCCTCACTCAAGATTAAGGGGGTCACCCAGAGATGGCCTTTCTGAGGAGCTACGGGGCTTTAGGGGTTTATGCTTTGCTATTCCCTTATTTATATAATATTCTCAATACATTTATACAAAATTTTCTACAAAAGAAAATGTACTTGTAATGTTTTTGGTATCATTCCGTTGCCCCATTTTGATAAATATGCATTTTGAAACATACTACTTGTTTTTGTAAGGGAGCATATGCACATGTGTGCTGCTATCAAAAATTAAATTGAATACATTTTAGGTCATTTATGTCTTCGATGCACATGCTCATTGGAAATTTGTCACATAGAATATTTATTACAAATAAGTTAAGAAACTCTGTTTTTCAGATGTGAATATTGCATGGTAGAAAATGATCTACAAATTGAGCGGCTTTGGGAGTTTGCAAAATTTTAATGCTCTAAAATTAAGATATAACTTGTTTAGTTAAGTACTTTCATCAAATTGCTTTTTTTAATTAAGATAAATTAGATTTTTATTAACACATAAAAATCATAGAAGCATCATCACAATTTTAGGTTACTTTTTGAGGAATCATAATGTTAACAAACGCCTTATTATGTTGTGAAAACTATGCTATAATATCCATCCACATACTCACTTATGAAACATGAACTATGCTACCTCACTGAAGATATTTTTATTTTAAGAATAATAGAATAGATTTTTAAATTTAAGAATAAAATGCAGTCATATTTAATTACTTATTTAAGTCTTGATAAATTTTAAAACCTTGTCATTTGAAAATAGTATCACATGCTAATTTGAAAACATAAGAATCGAGGCTGGACTCATTTATATAAATACCAGTGGCAGAATCAAGCAGCAATATTAATTTTTACAAATGTCTTTAAATATTTGTAGCTCATGGTATCCATGTATACAATGGGAACAATATTAACATATATTCAGAACATTGTCATAATGGTAAATCAATGCAAGTAAGATGTTTAACACAGTGATGAAAGTACTACTAATATAATTATTAAAACTAGTAAAACTTGATGTTGACCTTCTTCTACTAGAACTAATCCTGTGCTTATTTCCTGTGCATTGGAGACAGATTCATTTCCATAATAAAGTAAATATTGTAAGAAAGCCTCCTGTCACAGGAATTAAGATTTCAAGTAATAGGCTGACCTAGAAAAATATTAATTTATGAGCGAGGCATATATGTATTGAGGTGTGGGTGACTCAAAGAAATTTCTTCTCAAAATGATGAATATATCCCTACTTCCTAGTCAATGAAACTAACAAGTTGAAAATTTAGGGATAGAGAATGTAAGTATATCAAAGTCTTCTTCAATTCTTTGGAAATATATTTGTTTAAAATTCATTGAAGTTATTTTAGTGCAGAGTATGTAGAAGATAAAATGCAGTCCAAGAATGTACTTCTTAAACTTTTTCACTGATACTACATTAAAGCATATATCTTTCTTTTTGCAATAACCAATTTCTAGATCTTGGCATATTGTCTGTCCTCTCTCCTCTATAAACTAAAATACAGAAGCCACTTTTGATCCTTTTGTTGTATCTTCATAAGCAATTCAAGGAAAAATTTCAACAGATTTTTCAAGCACTGGTAATGGGATATCTAAAATAACAAAATACATCATATTTTAGTAGAATTTGTATCCATTGAATATTTGTGTCCATTTCATTATATTATAGTGAAAGAAATATTTACATCTTCCTTTTTATCAAATGGGATTGTAATACAAATAAACTTTATTTAACAAATGCTTGCTAGCTAAAGGAGGAGGAGGAGAGAAGAAGAAATTAAAATGTGGGTTAGACCTTTTTCTGAAAGCTTCAGAGAAACTGCATTTTTCTAAATTTCAAAGGGGGTTCTATTTTACTTTATTTCCCTCCTGCTATTATGATAGCATTTGATTTAACTAACTTAAATAATATATTAAAAGTTTGTTGACAAAGACGGCTGGTTCTTATGGGTAATTAGGAAAAAAAATCCTCTAATTTAATAATAAAGTACCTTGCTATAATAAGGGAAAAACCTGTTCTATAAACTATAGTAATTTGATTAGAGAAGACTGCATTTAACATAGAAAAGTAAATGGACTCTAAAGGGAAGAAGTAAAATTATAAACCAATTCCCATCTCTTTGACAACAGCTCACTTTATTAAATTGTAAACATGCACAAGAGTCTGAGTTTGTATTAAAAATAGTCAACTGTCTTATAGTTTCTTTTCTCTTATATATGTAATTTCTTTCCCACTTTTAATATCCTTCTTTTTCTAGGCTATTTGTTCAATATTTCCCCAACATTCACATTATGTATATTTCTAAAAACTTTAAGATTATTGTTGATTTTCTCCATAATGGGCACATATAAAATACAACTAAACTTATATGAAATATGTCCTACAATATTATATTGAATATAAATTAAAAGTAGGAATGGCCCAGTTACAATCTTCTAATTTAGACCAACTCAACAGAATTTGACAGTTTCAGGTTAATTGTTGCTAGAAAAATATCCCTGCTAGATAATACAGAATACGGTTTACATTAATCCTTGCCTTTATTATAGGATTCTGCACAGAATCAAATTTGTTTTATTATAAATAGTTGCAATGTTTTTTTACATATTTTGTATGATAAAAAACCCTTTATACAATGACCATATTTTTAAGGGCTAAATATTTCAGCACATTCCTTTTAACAGGGGTCATTGCTAAAAATAATGAATGTGTATATGGAGATTTCAGTCTTCAATAACACTCCGAGAGGAGATTTGCTGGGTACACTTGTAAGGAAAAAAAGACAGATGTAAATTCTATCATAGGAACTCAAGAAATATAAAGAACAGTATTTATACTTCATAATGATTTTACCAAGACAAGAAAATTACAGTAGAATTGTGCTGCTCCATTTTGGAGCAGTTTCCCTGTCCCACTTTCAATATATTATAAATTGAGACAATTTGACTCTCAGCTCTTAAGATACAGTGATGTTATATTGACTATATGAAATGAACATGTGGTCCTTTATACCTAATTATAACTCCCAAGGGTAATTATCTTTGTGTTTACGTGATCTATTGATAGTATTCTTAATGATGACAATAACGATACTGTTAACAACTAACTTTTTATCATTCTACTAAATCTAAAATATGATTGAGAATATGAACAAAACAATTAAATATTTGTAAAAATAGTTTATAATAATTGAGAAATAAATCATATGATTAGGTCTAGTAAAGGAACATAATATAAAAATACAAAGAAATGATCTATATAAATATCACTACAGTAACAGATGAGTACCTTTTTTTAATCAACTTCTTCCATTGGTTTATTGCCACAATTCATTGCCAAAGTCCATTTCCTCTTTGAAATGGCCCCCCGACAATCTCTACCTTGTTACCTAATTTTTAAATTTTCCATTTCCCTACCATCAAAAAAAATTCAGAAAGCAAGATTTTATTTTTATTTTTTCCAGTTATCTTTGAATCAATTCCATAAGGCATCAGTACAAGTACCTGGTCTACAACCCTACTAAGATTTGCTTGGCTTCTCCTTTCCTTTTTTTTTTTTTTTTCTAATTCTCATCATTATAGATTAAAGTGAATCAAATATACTACATTGATTTAAAATGAGGGGAAAAAAGGCAGGGGCAGAGGGAGAGAGACAGTTGAGCTTCTCTTTCCATGACAAATTAACTAGTCCACCAATGATTTTATACATCAGAAGTAGCAGGAATAAGTTTGTGTTGATTTAAGCCACTGAGTTTAAAGTAGTTTGTTACAGTAGCAATAGGAAACAAATAGAAGGACAGAGGTCACATCTGACTTGTTTTCTATGGTTTTCCTGGCAGCAGGAACATTATGTGGAGTGTAGTAAAGTGTCAAAACATATTTATTGAATGAGTTAATTTGTGAATGAATAGTTGCCAACTAATTAAATAATCATTGTAAGGCATGGGGGAATAAATCCGTGTATGGGCAAAACTGTTTCACAAACTTTTGTCAGCAGCAGTCAGGCTATGAAAGCTTCAGCCTTATTCCTAACACTATATTTGATATCTCAAAATTCAATGTTTCCAATAAGATAAACACTTATTTCTTACTCCTAATGTTCAAGAGGAAAAATAGTCCAAAGTAATAGGCATTTTTACTTCTCAGGGTCATACAAGGTTCAAACTCCTTTCTTTCTTATTCCAACATTGATTTGCACGAGTCTTGAATAACTTAAATAACTAGTAAGTAATTCAGACTGTCCTCTGAGAACTTGTCTAGGGCTGTTGAAAAGAATAGGAATCTATGCTGTCTCCATGTGGTGTGGAGGTTAGGTTCTAAAAATGGAAACGCTAGACACAGAATAATAGCCAAATGGAAGCAGTTTCTCTCTCTCTTTCCTTCTTGCTCTCTCTCCTTTTTCTTTTCTTTTCTTTTTTTATAATGGGTTCATATACCATTACTTCTACCATACTTCATCAGTCAAGATAATCATATATCTCAAATCAGATTCATAAGGGGGGAACATAGAATCCAGCAAGTATTGGGAGAATTGCCCATCAAATTGTAAGAAGATCATGAGGGATGGGTCATTTTTCTATGTGCCATATATGAAAGATACAATCTAACAGACCCAACAGAAGAGGGAGGAGAGAATGTGAAGAGCAAGCAACCTTTTTAAAAAAATATGCGCTGAAGTTGCATACTTCATATCTGTGCATATTCTTTTAACTGGAATTTAGTGACACATGCCAGCTAAAGCCCTGGAGGAAGGGGTAGATATTACTAAAAAGAATATATAAAAGTCTCTTTCACAATCTGCTCCACAGGTATCCATATACATCCCTCTTTGAAATGTTTGTGACGTATTTCACTGGGAAGACAACGTGTCTTCCTATTCAGTCATTGCATCCAGATCAGATACCAAGATATTTGGGTGCCATCTTCTCACCAAATACCTATCATTCATAACACCTGTGTAAGTTACTTGGAGTAAAATATTTTTTAATTATAAAAAAATCTTCCATTTGGGAAAGGGAAGAATGACCAGGCAGTCAGAGCAGCAATATTTTGCTAGGTAAAAACTACAGAGACTCCCTGTCCTATGAGTAGAGTAGATTTCCTTCTCAGAACTCATTTCTGCTTATTGGAAAGAATTTCCTGTACTCTATCCTTTGGGGCCCTTGGCTTTTCCTTTGAAAAATGTGTTCTTGCTGTATCTCCTCCCTGGCCACATCTGCATGGATATTAAAGAGATTGTTTTTCTCAGGAACACAGCAGTTTTTATAGCCTGCTTCTGCTCCTACTGATTTGGGCACTAGAGATTTTTTGAAGGCTAAACATGATTTTCTTGGTAAAACAATTGTTTAGAAAGCTCAGTAAGATTCTGGTCTAATTCCTTCCAGCCATTGCCATGTGTTTGAAACCATATTCAAGTCTGTTTTCTAGAAATAAGTATTAAACCTGTTTATATAGAGTGGCTTTCTTGTTTAGCCATCATCATGCACTCTCATTTTAAGGATGGCTCTGTTGAAAATGTAAAACCATACAAAACAATAAGCCCACTTGAAAAGCAATACCCTTAATCCGATCATGGGCACAGATCATCTATAGATTCATTTGTTGGGCTGAGAATTCTTAATGGGTACAGTTCAGAAAGGCTTTGAGCAGCAGGGTTATCTCCTACTGTTGGGATGATAAAGCCGTTGGCTTTTCCAACCTTATCAGATCTCACACTTCTGAACTCCTTGTATGCTCTTCAATCTCTGCTTGAAAATTGTCTACTTCTTGCTTGAGGTCATTAATTCTTGAAATAAGCAAGCTAAATGCTGCAATAAACAGCTAACAACACATGGTAACATTTGGCTCTTTCCAATAGCTTCTCTTAGAGCTGTAGTTTTCTTTAGGAAAGTGTTTTGCTCTTCCAGTTACCAGAGGTGACATTGTAAATAAATATTCCACCTTCACCCTGACTGCAATGTCAACTTTACATTTTTTTAGGTTTTGATGGCAGGCAGCAAGCCTTCCAATATGCCAATTCTTTATCACCTGGAGTAAAGGCCGAGTTGCTAAAGCTAAAATACCCCACCATTTCTGTGACTAAACACAATACAAATATATTCCTCATTTACATTATGAGTCCAAGAAGTCTATGCTTCATAAAGGAGTCCAGGAATCCAACAAATTGGCTTTGCTATCTCAGCATAAACTCTGAATGTTGCAAGGTCATTGCAGTTTCCATTGGGAGCCGGGTAAATAAAGAGTAATTCGTGGGCAATTGTATTTAAGATGTATTTGATGTTGCCAATATCACATATACTTACATCCCTTTACTAAGAACTTTGTCACATGGCATACCTCGCCACAAGAGAGGCTGAGAAATAAGGTCACTATAGCTTGATGGTCATGAGCCTCTACAAGAATACAACTGATTCGAATAAGAGCCAATAGGTTGCTACTGGTGTGAATGCAATATATTATATCTAATCTTTGTCATTGAACTATCTCATATTATCTCTCTGAGAATATTTAATGTTCTTGAAAAAGACATTAAATGATAGTTGTTTCTCTTTGTTATTTGGAGTACAGCAATAGTTGATTTTTCCAACATTACAGGAGCTCAAATTACTAAAAACACAGGCAGTTTAGATGATAAGGTATAGACAGAACATTGTTATCAGAGCAGTATTTTCTTCTATCTCTGTTTGCACACTAATCATTTCCAACCAGTATTATAATTATTTAATATGCTTTTACTGAGAGAGCTGAAGACTGAGCAACCAACACACACTCAGATCCTGATCTTTGAAAATTACTTTCCAGGGGCACCTGGGTGGCTCAGTCGGTTAAGCATCCAGCTTCGGCTCAGCTCATTATCTCATGGTTAGTGGGTTCAAGTTCCGTATCGGGCTCTGTGCTGACAGCTAGCTCAGAGCCTGGAGCCTTCTTCAGATTTTGTGTCTCCCTCCCTCTCTCTCTTACCCTCCCCTGCTCTCTCTGACTCTCAAAAATTACTTTCCCTTAAGTTATAGGTTTTGTATACTACATGGTTTACTTATCAAATATGATCAATATCTTTCTAGCTTGAATTATCTCCCATATTGCTGGGAGTAGCCATATGATATAACCATGGATGGTGAAAAAGTAAGGCAAAATCTCCTAGCTTTGCTCATCTCATGGAAACAACGTGGCTCACAGAACTGTTTTGTCCCATGTACAGCTTCTCCATGTAGATAACGACTTGACACATGAAGATAAATCAGCCTTTTCGCAATTGTTAGGTAGTGAGAATAAAGATGAAGGTCAACATGCTGAGAATCACCACCTGGAAAGAAAAAGAAACTGGGTCTGTGAATTATCATTGAGACCCTATCCCAAGCCTATACGGTCTCCCTTTGGCAGTATCTTGTTTATAAGGTAAACTGTTAATTTAGCTATCATTACTTGATTTTAAATTGCATTCATCCCTGCTACAATGTGGCAGTAGTGTGTAATATTTAAAGTCCCACTATTGGTGAACATTAGTTTGCCTACAATTAGATGTTGCCTGCGATTTTCACCCAAATTAACCATGTGTCCTGGTATTTGTGCTTCGTTTAGTTCCTTCTACCTGAATGAGGGCTGACCTCGGAATTTGTATTAACCAATGGAATGGGATGAATATGATATTGTACCAGTCGCTGCCTAAGCCTTAAGAAGGCCTGTCAGGTTCTGTTTTCATGCTTCAGGGAACTCAGAGCTCTCATGTAAGAGGTCCTCCCGCTCTGATGAAGAATCCCCAGGAGAAAGCAATCAGAGCACTCATGGGGAAAAGGAGAGGACCTGAGATTACATGGAAGGCGAGCCGAATCCCTACAACTGGCAAGAACAATAAAGGCACACAAGTGACCACTGACAAGACAAAAGAATGACTCTCCAGATGAAAGCCTGCTTCAGATTCTGTGTCTCCCTTCCTCTCTCTCTTACCCTCCCCTGCTCTTTCTGACTCTCAAAAATTACTTTCCCTTAAGTTATTGGTGTTGTATACTACATCAGTCTTATCAATATCAAATCTTATCAATATTTTTCTAGCTTGCATTATCTCCCATATTGCTGGGATATTATAGTAATTATAAGATGGCTGTTATTTTAATTCACCAAATGTCAATATGGTGTATTTCACTGGAAGAGATTATTGCAATAGAAATCAATACCTGGATGGGCGATGCTTCTGTAACAGAAATCTAACAGTCTGTGGCATTGGTTTTGAAACTGTATAGTGAGCAGGGATCTGAAGGCCTCATGGAAACAGCTAATAAATTCTGAAAAGACAGTGAGAAAATTGCTAGTGCAGACCTTAATTAAGTGGACCTGAGTTAAGTGCAGAATAATCAGCAAAACTGCTGCCTGCATTAATGTTGAAGATAGAAAAGTCCTCATATTGAACTGGTGGATAGGGCCATACAATTTCCAGACAGAATGTGGAAAGTGCCCACTGGTTTATTTTCCTTACCTAAAATAAAATATTAGAGGTGTGATTTGAGCTCAGGAAGGAAGCATTCACTGTTAAAGCATAATTTAGAGAAATGAAGAAGCCAGGGATTACTAGGTTTACAAGTAAACTGTTTCTCATCCACAATCCCTCCTGACAAAAGAGTCTCAAAGTAAGACCTGTCATTAAAACATATTAAATCCAGGGCACTGCCATTAATAGTATCCTCAAATCACAGCACGGTTCTTTGAATCTTTGTGATAATCAGAAAATGTCAACTGGATGCCTCGTAGACAGTTTCAACAAGAGAATAAATGATTTACAAATATTTTGGAGCCAATTAAATGTCCAACTTTTGATTTCAGCTCAAATCATGATCTCACAGTCATGGGGTCAAGCCCCACATCAGGCTCCATACTGACAGCGTGGAGACTGCTTGGGATTCTCTCCCCCTTCCACCTCTCCCCTGCTTTCTCTCTTTTTCTAAGATAAATAAATAAGCTTTAAAAATGATCTTCAAGTTGTCCATCCTAGACACTCCCTCATAGATAATAGTTGTCTAAGAATCTTGATGGCATTGCACCATGATTCTTAGTCCAGAGTAGAAGGGCATGGATTGAAAACAGATGTTACACGGTGCTGCATTTGTGTAATGCAGCAAATTATTATTTGATGTCTGAGATACATAATTTTGTAAAGGAGTTATTTAAGCTTTAAAAAAGTAACAAAACAAATCCCAAAATAAAGAGGTTTCAAAGTCCCCAGAAGTCTTTCTCAGGCAAGAATCAAGCTGAAAAAGTGGAAGAATTTTTATGAAAAAGGAAAGAGGACTCAGAGTGGTCCAAAAAACCTGGAGCAGAGCTGAGCCCTCATCAAGCACCTGGCAACATGGACCCAATTGGATTTCAGAATTACAGGTGACAGTCCCTGCTCTGTGCCTCTCATTTTCTCCCTTTGGGAAAGTGGCTTGTTTTCCCTGCTCCAGTCTCAAAGCTGCACACTGAGTAGGTATGTAGGTGTGAGTTAACTTGTCTCCTTCTTTTAAGGACTTCAGATGAAATTCTCCAGCAGCTGAAGATCCTTATGGACAAATGCACCTGATGAAACCCCAATTTTCAAACCTGATTTCAATGATGGAATGAGGCATCTTGTCAGAAATGGAGTGGCAAAGAGGCGTGCATTTTACTTTTGGGAGGGCAGGGAGGGGCAGGGAGGGAGGGAGACAGAGTATCCGAAGCAGGCTCTGAGCTGTTAGTACAGAACCAGATGCAGGGTTCAAACCCATGAACCCTGAAATCATGACCTGGGACAAAGGCTGACGCTTAACCGACCAAGCCACCAGGCTTCCCTGAGGATATATTTTAAATAGAGGATAAATAGGAATTTATGGCGGGCAGATGACCTACCCATGATTAAATGATAGTCCCAAATGAACTCTGCTTTCCGAGGTATTTGATTCTTGTATATCTCCTTTGGAATCTGAGATGGGCGTGGGGTAACGTTTAGGAGGAGGCAGCCACAGAAGTGATGCATAGCTGAAACCGTTAGAAGGCTTCGCAATTATTGCACTTGGGCACCTGCGAACCCTCAGTGACCACATCAAGGTTTTTTCTACCAGGCAGAAGAGATTGGGTCACATGGATTAAGGGACGGGAGGAGTAGGAAGAGGAAAGAGATACCATCCAGGTGAGTCTCCTGCTGACCCTCCAGTTTTCAAGAGCAGCAGATCTTTTCAGGTGAGCTTAGCACAGATCGCGGTTCCTGAGAAATAAGCCGTTATTTGTTCTAATAATTGTAATGATAAAAATAAATAATATTTAAAGCGATAAATTTTAGGTAATTTGTTACATGGCAGTAGATATCCAGAACATCTTGTCCTTTGACCCTTTTTTTGCTGGAGCCTGGACTTGACACACGGTGGCACACAGATTATGCTACCCAGGAAGCAGCCTTAGGGTGGATAAATTCAACAGGCTGAAATTTTAAAACCAGGGGGAGACAGAGACGCTGCTTCTGCCTTGATCCTGGGGACGCCTCTGGCTCTCTAAGAGAAACTCGTTGCTACTGAAGCCATATTAGGTCAAGTTTTCAGTAGGTCACTTTCCTTCCTAAAATAATGTGCCTGTGCTGTCTTCTGTTTAAAGTTCCCTGTTATCGGTGCACCTTAAGTTCTGCCTTCCTTTTGCTATGAATATAAGCTGCAAAACCTACTTCAAATCAGATTCCAGGAGCAGGTTGCGAAACAGCAATCACAGATTCGGATTAATGAGCCTACCTTTGAAATATTTGCTAGTAGGGCAAAATCAGTGTATCCAAGTGCGTTTGGGTCTCTAGGCAGATTTGGTGAACAAGCATATCAGAATGTCACACTGGACCCATAAGGGCCTCGTAGAAGCTTTAGGAACTGTCACTCTTTTCTGTATTGAAAGGAAGCCAGAACAATATTGGTTTTCTTTTTCTTTTTTTCTTTTGTTTTTAAACCTGTTATTGTCACTGTGCCGCATATATACCAGCCGCTGTATACGCAAGAGAATTAAGGAGTGATGAAGAAATGCCAGAAGACTTCCAACTACATAGGATTTAAAAAAAAACATTAAAATAACATATTATGTAGGTAAAACTAAAACATTAAAATAATGTATTATGTAGGTAAAACTAAAAACTAGTTATCAAAATAGGATTTTTCCCACATTATAGTTTTGCTTAACAGCAAAAAATAAAGCACTGTGAGCAAATATTCACTTTCAAAAACCTAGGTAATTAGAACATAACCCAAAAAGCACTGGTTTGCCAAATGGTAATATGGGTCAACATATTTTAGGTTTTTTAATTATAAAATATTTTGCCTGTGAGTAGATATGATAAAGTTTGTGAAGTCCAAAACAATTATTGAAATCAGAGATTCTGAATAGCAATGACAGTTAGCTTTCACCAGCATCTGAGAAAAAATGTATCCATTATAGTCACATTCATAAAAGAAATTTCTTTTGATTAGGCTTTGTGATCTTCAATGGAAATTTTTAGTGCCATTGAAAAATCACATACACTTTTTTTCTGCGTCATTTTAAATTCTTCAGAGAGTAAATAAGGAAAGTGAATGACTCTGTTAGACATTCCTCAATCATCTTTAAGTGGGTCATGGTTTTAAATAGGATGTGGCAAATTGGAACGATGTGAACTGAATTATCCTTAAGTTTCCCCGTACCATCTGCTTAATGAATTCTTTACAGGGGGTCAGTGAGTCATCAAATACTAATTGCAATTCATCTTTCAAAGCTTCAAAGTCAATGTATAATTTTCACTAAGGTGAAAGCAAAAAGCCAGCTTCAAGAAATACTAAAAAAGAGGTAACAGAATAATAGCTGTCGGTATTCAGGGTCTTTAGCAAACAAGAAATTCAGTTAATGTCTGATGCATCACTTACTGCTAAATTCAGCTCCTTTTTGATTTAGTTTCATGAACCTGGACATAGACCAAAGATATGTGCTTAAAATAATCAAGGCACTGTGATATCTTTGACCTTTCGAATGTTCCATAACTCATGTGTTTATAAGTGCAAAGAACCTGTATTTCATATAGATATGTTATTATAAAGCTGAACTTCCTTTGTTATCCTGATGAAGTTTTATCTTAATTTTGGTTTTTCCTTTTCCTTTTACTATTTACTGATTTGAAATTGCACGCTCTATTTTAAATGTTCAGTTTCACCTTTAATGTGCATTTGATTGAAGAAATTCCATAATAATAAATTTCTGTTCTCTTGTGAGCAATAGAAAATAGTTTTGATATTTTATGATTTCTGGGCCATGTTTCTTCTAACATGCCATTGGGTTTTATATTTTAATTCCATCTTTCTTTCCCCAAAACCTCCATGATCAAATATTTATTTATTATTTAACACTTGTTTAGATTCACTACCAAGTTTTGATCTCACCAATCCTTCAGAGATGTCACCGTAGGATATGCCTACTTTTTTAAATGTCATGTAAAGAAAAAAAATTGTTCACCGAAGTTCCATTAGTGTTGGGTTCTCTCCTCTTGTTATTTAGTATTTTTTTCTTTTTCCCTCAAGCTTGATTTATTTGCGTGGATAATTATTGGCTAAGAATTATTTTCTTCTGGCTTTCTCTCTAGGAAGTTGTCATCAGATCAGTTTTAGCAACATGGAAACACTGACCTTACCTACATTTTTTTCCCGCCAATTCTGCTTCATAGTCTCCATGGACACAGGCTCTCACTGAACTAAATAAAGTGCTGTGAGTGGGGTAGAGGCGGGGGTGGGGACAGTAAGTCTGCTCTCAACACCCGAGGTCTCACAGAAACACCCCGTGTGACCTGTAGTCTCTGGCAGGGCACCCACTCATTTCTGAAGTCAACTTCTGGTAACCAACAACCTTGGTTGATATTGTTGTTGTTTCTTTTTATTATTTTTTTTTTTAGTGATTTGTTTGAACTATTTCTGGGAAATATTTTTCCCTTGCTTAGCGCTGCCTCTGATGTCTCTGTTCTGTCCCTGTTTTGATCTTTTACACTGGCTGCCTAGGGTGTCACCACTGGGTTAGCACTGAGCCCTGCTGGTGAAAAGTTTAGCCATTTAAGATTTTTACTTGTTACCATTGGTTGGTTGTGTGGCTTTGTGGCTGATACCTCCTGTCCAGGGAGTTTATATTTTTTGTTTCATGTTCTGATAGTGACTTCTAGCTTAGAGATTTGCTTTCTGATCACAGTCTGAATGCCAGGGATATGTGGAATTTTATTTTTCAGTCTGGCCTTCTATGAGTTGTCCTTGGATTAAGAGACGTTTATTGTTCAGATAGTATTTTTATCAGCAGTTGTGCTCAAGGTCCTAGTGGTCTGTGTGTACTTGGGAAATGCTTTCGGGTCTACTCTGTGTCCTTCCCTACTTGGTGCTTCCTGCTTGTTTTGCTGTCAACCTATCCCATACATAGTTTTCCCAAACTCCAGGGGTGGGGACTCCTTGGATACTGTCCAGCACTGATTTTCCTTGGTTGTCTTGGTTCTCTGTTGAACTTCCGGCTACTCTCTCCTTTCACTTCTTGCCACTAACATTACGAAGCTACCTTCTACTCATTCTTCACCAAGGTATCCGTTGCTATTGACAATGTCCTCAGGTACAGCATGTTTTGTTACAAACAAAGTCGCTTCTGGCATAGATTTGGACCTCTTCTTCCTACTCATTCACTTCTCCTGGAGTGAAGTCCTGCTCAATGTGCAGGCATCCTTGGTAAGGGGGAGAGTAGAAAACCTACTCCTCAGGTTGTTCTTCCCAGTGTCAAAACTGCTCCCTACAAGCCAGCTGGGGCAGGGACAATCAGGTCTCCAGGATTCTTGCCCTTCTGGGCTTGGGAATGGAGCTTCTCCTCTACTAATAGGCCCTACGTAGGAAAAAGACCATTTGTCTTTGACCCCCACCCACACAGAATCTCTTTTCTACAGCAGGGACTTGGGTAGAGGTATGGCTGAGAGGAAATTAGAGATACCAGCAGACTACCGCTCCTAATGTAAGACTCCAGTGTCAGGCTGGAGAGAGAGGGGGAGACGCCATCCTTCTTGACTATTCTCACCCATGTTAGAGTGTCAGGAGGAGAGGGTGGATACTATAGCAAATGGACAGGGAACGGGTTGTGGCTGACAGGCTATACTTAGCAAGATTTAGTAGATTTAAAAAATAATAATAATGTTTCTCTATGTGCTATATACCCTGAGGTCAACTTCCAGAAAGTTACATTAATGTATTTTATATAAATAAATAATAAATAGTTGTTTTTCTGGGGAGAAGGTCTGATGGGTTCTTCACTGTATCTGTCCAGAAGTCCTGCATCAATATCCTTTCATGTAAATTTCTTACCTGGGGGATACTAGTTCCTTGCAGGAGATTATATTTCTCTATAAGCCTCTGTGAGTGATTTTATGTTCTGAAGCCCTGAAAGTAAGACACTCATATTTTTTGGTATTTTTTTTTAAATCAGGCCTGTGTTCTATTTACCTTTTCAATGACTTCTCGAGGGTCTTCTCTATGTGTGGAACACTAGGTTTCAATTTGTCCCACTTGGAATGAACTCAGTATCTATTAGCCCTTCCTTATGCAGGTACAGATATCATATTCTTTGATTTCTGGGAGATCACTGTATTGCAGATAAAGCATCAAATCTTCACACAACTTTGGTTTTCAGTTTCCCTTTGTCCTTACTTTCCTGACATGATAAGAATTGATTTAAAAAGGGCACTTATTGAATCTCACCCATTATTTTATGTTATGTTGGTTGGAGATTTTCTGATTGCTCCATTCAGATTATATAACCTTTCATGGATCAGCACATGATTATAACATATTGCACATGAAAATGTGAAAATGTTTACTCACTTTTTCTCTTTTCAAACCCAATTACTCTTTGAAATTTATTTTAGAAAATTAAGAAAGCTAAAAATAACAGTATTTACTTAATTCATAAATTTATTAGAATAATTATAATTGTTTTGTATTTTTCACAGCATACACATATAAATTTCATGGCTTATAAGTTACATGGAAACAAAAATACAATTTTAAATTTCATTTATCAAATGTATTTCACCTATTTTGCATTGGCAAATACCTCAGTGTCTCCCTAACTACATCCACACTTCAGGTTTAAGGACTGAAATTTGTTTATGTCTGGGGCATGCAGTTGGCTCAGCTGGTTAAGCATCCAACTCTTGGTTTCAGCTCAGATCATGATCTCACGGTTGAGGAGTCTGAGCCCTGCTTCAGGCTCTGCACTGGTGGCATGGAACCTCCTTGGTATTCTCTCTCTCTCACTCTCTCTCTGCCTTCAGCACTCAAAAATAAACAAATATTTAAAAATAAAACAAAATACAATTTACTTATGTTCGGTAAACCCTCAGTGAAATTCTCTCTGCACACATCCACCCACGTGTTTTGCTTTTCCACTTCCTGTTGGAAAAGATCTTGGTCATCACTTCGTGGCACTCGGACAGTCCAGCTGGGTCTGGGCACCTCTCTCCTGTCTTCTGTTGATAACTGTGAAGGTGCGCTGGGGTGGAAGGTAACGGCACTGTTGATATCTGTGAAACTATGCTGGGGTGGAAGGTAATGGCAAAGACTGAGACGAGCAATTTGTCCTCCAGTGGCTGTGGGTCACTACCCATTCTTGCCCTCTGGGACTCCCCACACACCTGCATATGGCTTTCGCTCCCATACCAGAAAATCAGCTGTGGGTTGCAACCACCTCACACTATAATTACACCCTTAGAAAATCAGACACTTCTCTGTCCTCAGTACCTTCCAACCTCCAGGTTAGTGTGTAAGAATGTACTGATTCTCCCCCTGGTACCACAGAGGAAGGAAAGGAACATCATAGAAGAAGGAAAGGCAGCTATTTCAGCCTTTTTCAGCCTCACTCTAGACTTGTCTAACACACAATTCTACTCAGAGAAGGCTTCATGGGTATGAAACCTTTATGGGTTCATGGCCCTGCATAGGATCATATGCTTGGAAGAGGCTCACACCAGTTTCTGTGTACTGCTCTCACCATCCTGAGATTCTGAACAATTTTTGAACAAAGACTTACACATTCTTGTTTTGAACTAGACCTTACAAATCATATAGCTGGCATTGATTCCACTTGTAGCCAGGTAATGCCACTAAAGGTCCTCAGTAAGGCTACTTTCTGGAAGCTTCCTAGATGCCATGGATCATGCTCCCTCTCCATTAAGAAAGCCAGTAATAACCTGTTAATTCTTCTTCTAAAGACAAAAAATAATGACAAACTCTGTGGTCTTGGTTTCCTAACTGTTATCCAGTTGTATCACATTACACTTCCCGAGAGATTTGGCCCAACCAGATTTGAAAATATCTCTTATACCTTCAGCCTCTTCGGTTCTCCTTCTTTCACCTTCAAGACTCCATCTCTGGAAGTACTTATTTGATCTCACTGGGGAATTGCTTCCCATTCTATCATTTGATACTTTTCGCTGTAATCAGCATGTTTGTGCCTCTGCTGCAACCCATAAACACACACATACATCTTCACATACATATACAAATGCATTTGTATACAGTCAGTGACTTCCAATGACTCATGTGGCATTTAGGGCAACAACAACTACAGAACCCTAGAAAACCCAGAAGTGGTAAGTTTTTATCCCTATTAATATCTCTCTTTTTTTAAGTTTATGTATTTATTTTAAGAAAGAGAAAGGGAAGCAGGCATGGGAGAAGAGCAGAGAGAGAGGTAGAGAGAGAGTCCCAAGCAGGCTCCATGCTGTTACCTCAGAGCCTGATGCAGAGCCTGAACTCATGAACTGTGAGATCATGACCTAAGTTGAAATCAAAAGTCAGAGGCTTAAACTACTGAGCCATCTGGTGTCCCTCTTTCCTCAAAAAGAAAATGAAACACTATGTACACTTTTGATCTCCTACATTACATGCCATCAGGATTGTTTGAGAATGAACTTAGAAAGTCCAACAATTCAAACTCTTAGTTTGATCAATATGTTAAGTCTCCTAGTGTTACTCTCCTAAGAAAGAAACTTTATGTTACAATGCCAAAATGTCATCGATCCTTGATATTAAAAGCCACCACATCTCTCTAAAGAAGAGAATAATTCCAATGATACTGCAAGATTTTTCCATCTTATCAAACTATTTACTGCTATAAAGATTAGATCTCAGGAAAATGATGCCACAGAGATTTCTCCATGCCGGTTCCTCTAGCCAAACATAAGTAACCCTCTGTATCACACTGTGCTTGCTGATCTCTCCATTTAATCAGTATAGTATTAATTTTCTTTTGCTGCTATTAGAAATGACCACAATCCATGGTTTAAAACAACACACACTCATTCCTTTACATATCTGGAGTTCAGAAGTCCCAAGTCAGTCTCACCTGGCTAAAAACAAAATGTCCACAGAGCTGCATTTGTTTTAGAGGCTCCAGAGCAGAATCCATTTTCTTGCCTTTTCTAGTTTCTGGAGACTGGCTGAATTCTAATAGTCATGCTCCATTTCCATCTTGAAAGCCAGTAAGGCTGGTCAAATTCTTTCTCACATTGCATTTTTCTAATACTGACTGCCCTGCCTCTCTTCTCCTTTAAAAACTCTTGTGAACACACTGTGCCCATCCAGATAATCCTGGAAAATCTCCCTATTTTATTTTCTAAGTGTTTATTTATTATTGAGAAAGAGAGAGAGAGCAAGCAAGGAAGGGGCAGAGAGAGGGAGACTCAGAATCTGAAGCAGGCTCTAGGCTCTTGAGCTGTCAGCACAGAGCCCGATATATGAGTCAAATCCACAAACCGTGAGATCATGACCTGAGCCGAAGTTGGACGCTTAACCGACTGAGCCACCTAGGTGCTCCAAATCTCCCTATTTTAAAGCTAGTTGATTAGCAACCTTGTTTTAAGGTTATTTATTTATTTATTTCAAGAGAGAAAGCACACATGAGCAGGAGTGGGTCAGGGCCAGAGAGAATGGGGGGAGAGAAAGATTCCCAAGCAGACTCCATGCCTGAGCTGAAATCAAGAGTCAGTCATTTAACCAACTGAACCACTCGAGAGCCTCTACAATCTTAATTTTATCTTCAACCTTAATTCCTTGTGCCATGTAACATACTATATTCACAGGTTCCAAGGATTAAGAGGTAGATATCTTTTGGTGAGTGAGGGTGTTCATTATTCAGCCTACTAAAGTACTTCTGTGACATCTTTTTTCACATATTTTTCTGAATATAAACATTAGAATCGATTTACACTTGGGGAATGGATTGATCCTGATCTTCTTACTACCTCAAGTGAGGGTCCCATTAAGGAAATTCAGTAATTTTACCTTGCAGAACAGGGAGCCAAGTGGTTCAATATACAGCTTGCAAATTCCTCTTTGGCACTCATGTATACTTTCAGAGTATGCATTTTGAGGACTTAGTAATTCTAGTCCTGTTTAATATTTCTGGAGTTGATATTTTTTACTCTAGGGTATGTCACAGTTAGTTGATTTTTTTTAAGTTATAGCCATTTATTTTCTTATGAAATTTTATAACTTACCTTTTTTCAGAATGGAAAGCAAAATATACATATTTGAAAATAAAATATAAAAAGGGTGTTGTGGAAATTTGACACTGAATACATTTAGAGAAAATGACATATTCTTATATCTATATGATATATATTACATATATATAAATATTACATACCACCTTTTGTTTAATCAAATATATATGTTTTCAAGTTATGTGATATAAGGGTGCCTGGGTGGCTCAGTTGGCTAAGCGTCTGGCTTCGACTCAGGTCATAATCTCATGGTTCATGGGCTCGAGCCCCACATGGGGCTCTGTGCTGACAGCTAGCTCAGAGCCTGGAGCCTGCTTCAGATTCTGTATCTCCCTCTCTCTCTGACCCTTCCCTGCTCTCGCTGTCTCTCTCTGTCTCTCAAAAATAAATAAAAAACATTAAAAAATTTAAGTTATGTGATATGGAAAAGAGAATGATTGAATAAATGAGTGAATTTAATAAAGAATGATAAGGATGTGGCTCCCACTCCTTGTCTAGGGAAATTTCATTATTCACTGGATCTCATATTCACCCAGTTTTTACTAAAGCCAGAAAGTCTACAATTGCTTGAGAATATCTACAGCAGAAGTAATTAAAATCAAGAAATTTTTCCACGTCTCCTTTAGTCATGATTTGTGTTCTGATGAATGTCATTGCTTTAAGTTGTGGCTTAAAGGTAGGCTTTGGAGATGCCATATGTGTGTGTGTGCACGCATGTGTGTATATATTTTAGGATTGGCACACTAAAAGGGAGATTTTCAATTTTATTTTATATTATAACATTAATATGTCTTGTTTGAAGGCATAAATGTCAGGCTAGTATTAGAGCTCCAGGGTCATGCTTGCTGTCTTTTTTAACAAACAGACTTACATTTGTGAAGATGTGCATTGACAGCATGAGGAAGGTCTATACATCTATTTACGACTTGGAAAGTTAACTGTTAACTCTTATTGTTGGCTACTATCTAGTCAAACTGCATAGGAAGTAATTTAAAAATCTCAATGGCATAAAAGACGGACATTTATTTCACAAGCGTGCTGGTCGGTTGAAGCAGCTCTTCTGCAGCCTCCTAGTTGACAAGTGATGATTTATGCTAAGTGTATCTTTTCTTTTTAAAAAACATGGAAGTGTTTTCTAATTCTTTATTTTTTATTTTTTAATTATTTATTTTTCAAATTAATGTACAATGTTATATGTATCTTATCCTTATACTATGAACTAGGGTGGACATGCTTTTCTGGGGTCAATTAGAGAAGCTACAGTTGTCACATCCAAATTCACAAGCACATCTGAAAACTCTTTTTAAATCAGTGCTATGCTATGATTAGCCAAAGCAAGTTGCATAACTGATCCAAAAGTTGGGTTAAAGGGAATTTGCTTGAACCTCTAGGTTACTAAAAGGACTGTAAAATCTCATGGCAAAGAATCTGAATAGAGAAATAAGTAAATAATGGGAACCAATAATTTATTATAATCTCATTTCATTTCTTTGCTTTAATTACAAAGATAAAGAATTTCATGGGGAATGAATTATATTATACAGTCAAAAAGAAAATTTATTTCATTGAAGGATACTTCTACTGATGACAGCTGTGTAATTTGTTATTTCTTTATGAAGCACATCTACATTTCACAATAGCGTTTGAGGTGATGGTAATAATGACTATAGAAAGTCATTGAACAGTTTCTGGGTAGCAAGTAATATTTCAAGTGCTTCGGATTGGTTGTATAATTTAATCTCTTCAATGACCTTATGTTTCTCCAGCAGATATAGATCCTGAGGCTTCTATATTTACACGTCCAGTGATAACCATTTATTATGTATTGGTGCTAAAATATAAATCTATGCCTGTATTGATGACTGAACATTTAAAATAACATTTTAAAATATCTTATCTAATATAGTGATGTGATTTATATGATTTTATTGTGTGATATTTCCTCTTTTATTCTGTTCTGGTGATCCCTCTCTTAGCTGTATAGAGAAGGGAAAGAAAAGGAGAATAAAATAGAATATCTTGTGAAAAGCCCCCTCTAAAGTATTCCTGACAATCATACCAGGGAGAAATAGACACATATTATTGCTTGAAACACTGATTCTTGAAATGTGCAGGCAGGCCCTTTGTTTAATGTGAGAGTTATTCGCCTTGTCTCCATATGGGATTCAAAACTATACTTTATTGCTTAACACCATCCTTTAGGGATAGTAAAATATATTTCAAGAAAAAACAAGGCTTTTGTTTTGCTTTATTTGCTTCTTCACTTCTCCATTTTCCATATCAGATACTCATATTGAATGTTAATTTTATAATATACCTTTAAATCCAAAACAATAATAATAGCATTTATTTATAGCATGCCAGTCTTTTAAGAACATTAATATTTTAGTTTTGTATTCCTTACTTCACAGCAAATGTGTGAGATATTATGGCAAAAATGTTAGCCCACAAATTAAGTTATTCCCTCAAATATCCTTCCCCCCCCCACCCCGGAAAGTGGCACAGCATGCTTTCAGATGCAGGGAGTTTAATTCTGTAGTCCAAGATATTAACTACTGTGCAGCATAACCCTTCTAGAAAATAAAACTTTCCAGAAATGACAAGGTGTTCAATTCCATCATCTTCTACCAGTTGCCAGAAAAAAAAACCATGTGACATTATGTAAATTCTTAGCACTATTCTTTTTTTCAGATTACTTCATAAAATTATATTCAATATATCAAAGGTTTTAAACGGTAGAAATTTCTGATGAAAACAATGGATATTAAAACCCCATTTCCAAAATGTGAAGAAAATCTACCTTATTAAAAAAAAGGGGGGGTATTGAAACCTTAGGTAGAAGGTGCCTGGGTGGCTCAGTCAGTTAAGCTTCAGAATTTGGGTCAAGTCATGATTTCCTGGTTTGTTTCAGTCAAGTCATGATCTCCTGTTTCATGTGTTTGAGCCCCGCTTTAGGCTCTGTGGTGTCCGCTCAAATTCTGGAGCCTGCTTCAGATTCTGTGTCTCCCTCTCTCTCTGCCCACCCTCCAACTCATATTCTCTGTCTCTCTCTCTCTCTCTCAAAAATAAACAAAGGTTAAAAAATAAAAATAAAAAATAAAAACCTAGGTAGGGTTGGATGGCTACTTAAATGGGTTCAGTTTTAATTATTATTCTTGCTGAGAGTTAAGATACGCTCAGATATTATATAATACTCCCATCAACTCTGACGTAGCTTACCCTTAGGAGCTGAGGACAGAGGCAGACCCCTCCTTGAGGAAGATCAAAGGTTTTACTACACACAGAGGAGAGACTGAAATTAGTTCCATTTGTCCTTTTGCTATACTTTCTTCTTTCCCACTTGGGTAGTAATCTTCTGCTATTACAGGCTCTACTATACTATACCATTTTATTCTCTAGAATATTTAGAAAGATGCAGCCACAGAAATTTTGGCCATTTTGCCTAGAATGAAAATTGAACTTTTGAAAAGATTAAAACAAACCATTACTATAGTCTCTGTTTTTTTTTTTTTTATGGTAACCACACAATTACCATGATGAAAAGCCATATGATATTTTAAGTAAGTGAATCTCACAAAAACACATTCACCATTCCAAGCAGAAAACTCCTATAAAGCAAAATACTAAAATATCTGTGTTTATAACTTGCATTTTTGTTTTCTTTAAAATTGAGAACACTAAATTCCCAAAATCTGACACTATATGTACATGTGTACATACATACATACAAATGTGCCTACATTCATATACGTATTTCCCACATATATGAAAATAACATACATTTTTTAGCAAGTATAAGTTTACATTTTAGCTATTTACATCTTAGCTCAGAAATTTGGACTGCAGTAGTCATTTAAAACCTGGTTTTCTATCTTTTTCAAGTTTTTATTCCCAGAGAAACGCTTTAATGACCCAACCCCTGGTTGATATGCCTGGTTGGCATGTTTTCAGTGATTATGTTGTTGTGCTGCCAATTTCCAGGACAGTAGAACAAATGTGCCTTTTTTCCCTTTTGTTTTATAAGTGCTAAAAATTAAAATTACTGGTTTAAAACGGTGATCACATTTTGGCTTTGTCAGAATAATAAGTAACTTCAAACTGATGCCACAACTTTTGAGTTTTTTCATACTTAACACATGTCTCATTCTGCCTGCAATTTTATTCTTAAAATATTTATTTCTGAAAGAAAAACAATTAGAAAGCCAGGTACGTGAGCATATCTGACTGTGTGTGTTTAATTTTTTTTTTTTCCCAAAGGAAGGCTTGTGTCTCAATTAAGTGTTCTTAATTTTGTGCTTGAAATATGGAAATAGACGTTTGGAACCAGATACCTGTTCTAAAACTCTGAAAATCCCATTTTTAAACCCAAATCATTTTATAATACCTTTGATCATACCATGCTGCTAAAGGTCACAGCATTTATAGAAATATGGGCACTTTAATGTCAAGTCAGAAAGAGGCATTCTTCCACATTAACAAAGAGTTACTAACACATAAAATAACTCCCACACAGACATCAAAACATGTTCTTATGATCAGCCATCCTTTAATTAATCAATTTTTCCTTCATGCAGAGATGGTCAGAACCCTGGATAGTTCATGAACTTTTTAGAACCATTTTCACCTATCATCACATCCAACAACAGTCAGATAAGAAATTTTCTGTTAATTTAAACAATCTTCCTTTTAAAGATAAAATGAGGACTGGTTCAAATAGCTTTTTCTCGAAGTAATCTGGCCTCTTTTGGGAAAGGCATGAAAAATTCCTTAAATAATTTGGTTGATTCCTCATCCAATTTCCATAGTCTCTCAAATTTAATTTGTTTAGTGTTTCTTTATTTTTGGGAGGGAGAGAGAGGGTGAGGTGGCAGGCAGGGAACACAGCTGGGGAGGGGCAGAGCAACAGGGACAGAGTATCTGAAGCAGTCTCATGCTGACTGCTGAGAACCCAATGTGGGGCTCAAACTCACAAACCGGGAGATCATGACCTGAGCCAGAGTCGGAATCTTAACTGACTGAGCCACCCAGGTGCCCCCAGAGTGTCCCAAATTTTAGAATTAGGTGTGTTCTATCTTCAAGGCATCACCAGGCTGCCAGTCTCCATCACAAGGCAAGGGAGGGGACGAGGCCTCAGGCTCTCAACACCACCAACTGTACCTTCTTGTCCCCAGAGGCGAGGGAGAGGCGAAGGAGAGGGCAAGCAGGCAAGCATGACAAAGTTCCTCTACCTGCAAAGACATTTTGAAACCCCAGGAGGAGGAACTCCACTATCTTCATTGGCTGAATGAGGCGGCTGATGGTTTGACTACCGGAGAATTACAAAACATCTTTCTCACTCCGTGTACTTGTGACCTCTCTGCTCCAGCCGCCTCTCCACAAAATGACCCTGTGCTCCACGTCCATAACTAGATGGGGTTTCAGGGTCTCTGTGCTTACTTCCCATGTCTTCATCAACAAGGTATATGAACTACCCTCCAAAAGCAAAACTAACTTCTCTTGTTTTGTTGTTCCTTAAAATAATTACCAACATATACATTTTAAGAAACCAAGGAATAAAAAATCATTAATTAATTAAAATGCCTATTTCTGGGATGCCTACATGGCTCAGTGAGTTATGATTCTGACTTGGTATTGGCTCAAGTCATGGTCTTGGTCTCATGGGTCTAACTCTGTGCTTTCAGTGCAGAGTCTGCTTGTGATTCTCTCTCTCTCTGTCTCTCTCTCTCAAAACAAATAAGTAAACTTAATAAAATAAATAAAACACATATTTCTGCACTCAAAATAATTACATTAATTTTAACACACTTACTTTAGCCGCGTGTGTGTGTGTGTGTGTAGAACTTTCCTTTCTCACAACTGTAAGGGATTATGGATACCCACCTTTTCAGAAGAGGTGAACCTGGTTTCTGCCCACAACCTTTATTTTTTCTAATGTTTATTTATTTAATTTGAGAGAAAAGAGCAAGCAGGAATGAAGCAGAGAGAAGGAGAGAGAGAATCCTATGCTGTTGGCATGTACCTGATGCAGAGCTCTATATCATGAAGGGTAAGATCACAACCTGAGCCAAAATCAAGAGTTGGGTACTTAACATACTGAGCCACCCAAGTGTCCCAACAACCTCTAATCTGCTGCCAAGTAAAACATGTTGTCTGCACATCTGTAACTATTCATGAATCAAAATCCTGGGCAGCATGGGCATCTTTTTATATCTTTTAAGGTAGCTTCTGCCTTAGTAATAACTTGAAATATTAAGCAGATAAGTTTTTTACTTAGCTCACCAGAGAGCTGTGAGCATAGCGTATGTCACATATTTGTAATAAGTAAAATATATCTTTTAGGAAAAGGTGAATAATGATATTCGTGTGACTTTCTTGAGACCAATAGGAACTGTCAACATTATTTACTTTTTATTGTAGACTCTTTTTTCGCCTTAGGAAAGAATTATGAAGTTACCAGTGAGTCTTAAGAGACTTCAGCCCCATGCATGGTCATTGTCTAAGCTTAATTCCTCTTTATTTTTCCTAGAAATATTTTACATGGAATTAAGAATATCTGCCTAACAAAAACTTAGAAATTGTTCTTTTGTACATGGAAACGATACTATAAAGTCATCTCCCTTGCCTGAGAGAAATGTTCTACGTGGGCAGAGAATAAATGTTTATCTAAAATATATCATATTTAGGGGCAACTGGGTTGCTCAATCAGTTAAGTGTCTGACTTTGCCTCAGGTCTTGATCTCACAGTTCACGGGCTCAAGCCTCAGGTTGGGCTCTGGGCTGACAGCTCAGAGCCTGGAGCCTGCTTCAGATTCTGTGTCTCCTTCTTGTGCCCCTCCCATGTTCACACTCTGTCTCTCTCTAGTTCTCAAACATAAATAAACACTAAAAAATTTTAAATATATCATATTTATAAATGAATTGAATATAAAATTAGCAATTTACATTTCAGTAATTTTCCATATTAAGTCCCAATATTTACTTCTATATTGCGTTGTTGAAGTAATAAGAAGCACACACAGCTACAAGTAATCATGTTCATTGAGACTTCATTGTCAGCTCTATAGCCAACCTTATTACAAATCTTGCATGAAGAATCTCAATGTCAATTGACACAGAATGACCATCTGATCCAAATATTAAACGACTGTACTAGATGGAAGATGTTTTGTTTTTCTAATTCAGAATTTATATATTTGTAAATATATAAATGTATCTATTCAGATGTGAATGAATCTATATTCTGCATTGAAAACTATATAAATGACCAGTATAATTATACATAATGAAATATAAATGCTATACTGAGCCTTCTGGTATCACTCTCTAGCTCTCTTCTGGCTAAACAACTGGTATTAATCAGTTTGCCTAATGAAAACACATTTGTCCCATCAACAGTTTCATTAGACTCAGTTTCCTTGTCTTCCATGAGGTCCTATTTTCATTCAAAATATTTTTGCCAAACTTTAGTTTTTCACATGCACTTGTTTTAAGTATATTTTAAAATATCTATTATTTAGCTACTGATTTCTATGGAAATTTTAATTTCCCTCCTAAATGGTTACTGGGAATTTGAAGTCTATCTTTCTTTGCTTATTGCTGTCTCTCTTCATTTATCTTTTTTCTGATCACTACACTACACTTACTTTTTTTTTTTTTTAAGCATGGAATTAAGTCAGTGTCCTTTAGTGAATAGAGATGGGATTTTTAGGTTTAAATACTTCTTATGAGAAGGGTAATTTTTCCTATTGAATTGTTGCTGAAAAATGATTCCTCTGTTCTATAGCCCATTATACTTCCAATATAGGGGTATTAAATTGAAATCACACCATGGCAAGAAACAAGTAACAATACTATATATTTAAGATAGTAATGCCATGAACTTGAGCCAAAGAGTAGGCTGCTCTGAACCCTGGGCTACAGAGAACCCTTTCACTGGCCATGGCCCTTCCTATAGGTCAAGGAGTTCATGAGACCAAGGCAGTAGCATTAGTTGAAACTGATAGCACCGACTTTACTCCTGCCTTTTAATTCATGCTGTGTTACATAGAGACCAAGAATTCCATCCTCAAAGGTCTCTGAGTCTGCACTGCTTTCCTTTAGCTCTTTCAGGAGCACTTGTATAAACAAAGGCCATCAGGGAAATGGGAAGTTTTTTACATGAGCACAACGGAAGACTGAGCTTGGATAAGTCAACTGAGTTGCCCACATGTGTGCAGTAAGGCCTTTTATGGGACAATGGCAGGAGGGCACCTCTCCCCATATTCCCCGAAATGAACTTTGAGAATCTAGGAATCTTCATCTAAACCTTCTTTATGAAAAAGGCACATTTGTCAAAATGAGAAGATAGAGCAAACTTCATTTACCAACTTAACAGATTTATAACTTTTAAATATTGAAACATATATGGGTCTTGATTTCTATTGTTTCCTGGATCCTAAGAATGTTCTAGACTGATTTAAGTATTTCATTAGATATAAGAAAACAACCGGATGCATGTGCAAAAACAAATATAAATCTCAAGCCAATCTCTAATTTTAAAATATAATTACATATTCCATTTAACATCTTATTTAAAGTGGAGCCCTTGTGACATCTTTGATGATTTAATTACATTCACTATTCTACAAGGTTCATTTCTTCCCAGAACAAAGCTTCTGTTTGCCTATCAAAGATTTATTTTTCAAACTGTTTTAGTTTTAAAAGTGTGGAGCAAATATGTCTCACCCCGAATTTTTTAAATTAGATTAAAGTCAGGTTACTGTTCATCGGTAAAAACGTAAAATTTTAGCTCAATTTTTATAGCTATTTAGTTATTAACCCAGTATATACCTAACGCACGCACACACACACACACACACACACACATTTATTTCAAATACAAAATACAAGAAGTGACTGGATGAATCAATAGTTAAAGTGGCATCACATGATAACTTGACAATACCCCTCTGAGTATTAATATTAGTGTAGCTGAACCCAGTTAAAAATGGTAACACTTTATGTGTTTCCTCCGTCTAAACAATTTAAACTTGAATAGAGATAATCAAGCTGGTGGCTATTTTATACATGGACTCCTATCTACTTCTTCCAAAATATATCAGTATATCAAAATAGATCAATAGCAGTTCAAATGATCTTACACATTATTTGCCAAGTCAGGACTTTGTGCCTTTTTTTAATTTCCATTATGTTGAAGGCATATAGTGAAATTTTTAGAGAAAAGGTTTTAGGATGTCACAGATACGTTCTTTTCCCCCAGCTATGGATCTATAACAGTTACGTTCAGAAATAATCTGGAACACCCAAGGTCTTTTTTTAACAACCTTCCACAAGAGACTGAGAATCATAATGAGACACATTAATGAAGCCCAGTTATTATCTGATAATACTGTCATTAACACTTATTATCACATAATTAGATTGGACATTGGCTATCTCAGAGCCAATTTAAAAGAAGAAAAAAAAACACTGCATCTAAAGGAAATATATGCAAATAAAACACTGTAAGGAATGTCTGAATTATGATATAGTTTCGGAGAGAATGAGATGTCTTATCATCTGGCCTATTGGCAGTTTGAAATGGCAGTAATCAAATCACTCCCCCCTTCCCCTAATCTTTCAGGTATCAGGTACTTGTTAAATCATCTACTTTCTCAAACTGGAGCAGTTATCTCAGCAATGACATTTTTTAGTGATGGCAGAAAACCATAATAGCTGTGGGTAATTTTTAGGAAGAATCAACACAGCTCTGAACTTTATAGGTCACGATATCCCTATAGCTTGTGGGTATAGCTGCATTTTGAAATAGATAACAGTGTCTCCTTTAGCTTCTTCCTTTCTCCTGTTTTTTTCCTGTGTGTAAGTTTACAAAGGTCAGATGCCAATATGATCTAGAATAAGAGCTTTTGTGGCTGACTTTGAAAGGTTACATTAGAGAAAATCTCATGAAGCAGCAGTACCCCAAAATGCTGCAGGGAATGGAGCTAAAAGCTTATTTCTTCCTAATAGAGCTTCGAATACATTGGAAGTATCGAGTGTTGCATCCCTGAATGTGTCTGGGGGCTTCGGTCTCTGTTTACTAAAGAGGCATCTCCAGCCCATAGTTATACTTCTGAAGTCATGTCCATGAGACATCAAAAACAATGGTGATAATCAATTCCACCATAATAGCAAAGCCTGAATTCCTCTTTAATGATTTATTAGAATAATAATTGGAGAGCAACAGATTTGTAATCGTGAAGAAAAGGTCACAGCCCTTGTTTTTTTAGACTACGATACATACCATAGTGTATTGGTTATTCCAAAACCTAGAAACTTTTTATTGGTTATTTGTCCCAGGAACTAAGAAGTACTCTGGCAACTACTTTCAGGAAAACAGAAAGGTTTAGAATTAAATTAAGGAAATATTTATGATATATTTTTCTTTATCAGGTCGATAGCTGAGCAAGTAGTTGGTGACTAATATAAATATCTATAAGGACTAACTGGACATATTTTAGCTGTGAATGACATAGGGTGATTATAATTAAAGCAATGTGAATGTGTCTTGTTTGAATGTGATCAATGATATTTACTATTTCCTGTGTAATAATGGAATATATATTTAAGTAAAGCATGGACTAGTCGTATTCTTGAGATATGCTTACTATTTAGGTTTTCAGTGCTAGAGACTTGCTGCAAGTGACGGGTTACTTTATTCCTTTCTATTTTGTTATTTTTTGAAACACGAGAATAGGGCCTGGCCATGGAGATGGACTGTGAGCTGGACTCTCTACCTAATAGTGTTTTTACTTTTAGGACACGGTGATAACATAAGGTGCCTTTATAAATTAGGTGTTCTGAGTTAATTGTGTGTGTCAGAGTGAAAGAGAGATACAGAGACAGGTTTCTGGTGGACATATACATGTAAGAGTGCTCAGCCAATAGATTTAATATGGAAAATTATGTGTGCTAGATTCTTTTATCTTGTAATTTTCCTTTACTTTTATCGGGAAAACATCTCAAAGAAAATATTATTTTTTAATATAAAAACACTTACTAAAGGGCTGTTCTAAGTTTCAGTTTAGGAGTTATCCTATCCAGGTTTTGGTTGTTGGTCTATGTGCAATTCTCAGATAATAAAAATATATTTACTTACTTACTTTAGTATCCAGATTACAATAAACCTTAGCATTCATAGTCAATTGTCATTTTAAAATTGAATTATCTTAAAGGTGTTTCTGAGACTTTCTGGATGATGTGTACAAAATCATAATATCTACCCAGGTGTTTCCTTCTTTCTTCTGTCAGAACACCTTATTTCGGTACTGCTTCAACATACTGGGAGTCAACACTCATATATAATAGATTCATAGATTGTGCTGTTTTGCTTCATACCAACTTTTCGCCAAAATTGGACACAGGTCACTTCCATTACTGATCAGAACTTCGTCTATACCTGGGTGCAATTTTTGCACAAAACTTTTCTGGAGCTTAAGAAATAAGCAACATATAATCCAAAAACGTGACTTCCCCTGGTAACAAAAGTGATTTCTCTCCAGGCCCAAAGGCACAAGACAAATATCAGGATCCCTGGAAGTTTTCATATGTTCAGGGTCTGCTCGAGAGCACTCCATCAAGTTTTTGTTGTTGTTTATATTAAGCCTGAGTCCTCAGTCCACCAGATTATTCATTTCTTTATCCTCTTTCAGTAATGAGGGAAAGATTATACTTTCAGGGATCATTTCTATAGTTCGTTGCTAGAGAAGTTTCTCTGAATGTGTAGAGTGCTCAGTGATGAGGGAAATCCTTTTAACATTATAAAAGGACTCTCTTTCTCTGTGACAGCTTTGGACTTAAAGTCTATTTTGTCTGATGTACTTATAGCTACCTCTGCTCTCTTAGTCACCATTTGCATGTAGTACCTTTATCCATCCCTTCCTTCTGCCCTGTGTGTGTCCTTACACCTAAAACGGTCCCACGTGTCTCCCTGACTGAGGTAATGATTCTACAGGTGTGTGCACATCTCCAAACTCATCAAATCGTATACATTAAATATTTTCAGCTTCCTTTTTATATCAATTGTACTTCAACACAAACTGTTCTTAAAAATTAATGTGGGAGATTATCTTCTCTCAAAATCTGTACATAAATATAAAGGTGGGTGGGAGCACAAATATTCATTTATTTCTACGTCATATCCTCCCTAGTCTCTGCTGGGGATTATCAGGACCTCCAGATTGAGGAAAGAATATCCTAGCACTAAACAGAGTGTGAAACAATCCTTAATAACACTATATGTGGGTCACGGGCAGTCTGGTCTAACTCCATGTTAAAATAATAAAATTATGTTTTCTGACTTGTTTAAAGACAATTTTTTAATAGTTTATTGTCAAATTAGTTTCCATATAACACCCAGTGCTTCTCCCCACAAGTGCCCCCCACCATGACCATCACCCCCTTCCCCCCCTCCCCCTTCAGTCCATGGTTCGTCTCCATTATTCAGTAGTAAAGCACACAAAAGCACATGTGTTTAGATATATGGCGACTTTATAGATTTTGTTTTTATAGATGTTTACATGTAGGTGCCCACGAATATTCACATGCAGAGATAAGTAAAATTATTTTACGTTTGTATCAATACAGTACCATTCTGCTGATTTTCCATTAAACAATGAAGATTCCAAGTTGAATTGATACTATCTCTACTTAAAAAAAAAAAGCAGAGATGAATAAAATGCCAATATATTATGGGTTGATTTTTGTCCCCTCCTCAATTCATCTCTTGAAGATTTAAGCCTGGTACTTTAGCAGGCGACCATGTTTAGAGAGAGGATCTTTGAAGATGCAATTAAGTTAAAACGGACTCATTAATATGGGCCCTAATTTAATATGCCTGGTGTCCCTAGAAGTCGAGGAGATTAGGATACAGACAGATACGTGTGCACATAGACAAACAACCATGTGAGGATGTAGCAAGAAGGCAGGAATCTGCAAGCCAAGGAGAGAGGCCTCAGAGGAAAACAAAACAGAAATGAACAAACAAAAAAACATGTTGACAACTTGATCTCTGACTTCTGGCTTCTAGATCTGTATGGAAATACATTGATGTTGTTTAAACCACCTGGTCCTTGGAGGTTTGGTGGGGAAGTCCTAGCAAATTCATACACAATGTTTAAGAGATGTTAAATTGCAATTCTCCCATGAAATAACAATAATATTAATCGTCATGTAAACACATTCTGTTTCCAACAGTCACCTTGTTCCCCCGTATATAGATAATAATATATGAAGATATATCGAAGAATTATTCTCCAAATTCAAATATATTAATATCATAATTGACTTTAAAATATTAATGAGTATTTATACCATAACTTTGTTTCTAGGTATGTTAGAAACTTGAAACTAAGACAGGTTTGCATATTTTGATACATTTTAAAATTTAATTGCCATCTCAAAGTTCAGAGAGATGCTTTGAATATGACATGATTCATTTTACACCTGAGTTTTATGATGTTGGCAAGGACAATTGTAATTTTCCCATTATACATATTTCAAAAATAAATATACATATAAATAAATAAGTAAAGAAAACTACCAAAGGCAAAACTAAGAAAAATATCTACAAAATACTATCTTTCAGACACTCTACTTGATCTTACTCATCAAGTGCCTTTTATATTAAATATGCATAATATAAAATTTCCAAAGAAAGTAAAAACATTTTTCAGCATTTGCTGTGTATAAGATCGCATACTAGTCCCCATATAAACACCATTGTATTTAAACATCACAACAAAATGTTCCATAGATATGTCTCCTCAATTATAAGTGTGGCAAAAGTTGTTCAAAAAATAAAATGATTTGCCTAAGATTACATAATGAGTCACTGTCAAATCCAATATTAAAAGCTGTCAAATTCTAACTCTATGCTTCTAAGTAGCACACAATATTTTATTCAGAAGGATTTGCCTGAAGGTGATTGCCAAATGATAAATTCTAGACCTGTTGTGTATGTTTACTCATATATATTTATGTATATACATATTTATGTCATACATACATTCATAATGTGTAGGAAAGGATATATATACATGTATGCAGACATATGTGTGTATATGCATACATATATGTGTCCATATCTGAACATTCATATACTTACATTAATGGACTTCTTTATGTAAATGTGATGTGTTTTGAAGACTTGAGATATGTTCAAAGGAAAATATCCTAGAAAATTAAAAAAATTAAAAGTCAATCCAATTATTTCACTTGCATTTTTTGAAGTACCTTAGAAGATGCTTTATAAAATAATGCAACATTACATAACTCTTTCCTTGTTCTCAAATTTAGAACACTTAAATTTCTCTTAAGACCTTTTTAGATAGCCCAGGAAATAATGTACTTTATCACTTCAATTAACTAAAAGAAAAAAATTATAAAATTCTATGCAGATTTTGATGTAAAAATTTCTCATTTGCACAAAATAGAACAAAATATTTTTTCCATAATATTTTATTGTCAAATTGTTTTCCATACAACACCCAGTGCTCTTCCCCATAAGTGCCCTCCACCATCACCACCACCTCAAATTTGACTAATGGGTCCACTAAAACCTACACCTCTTAAAAGTGAAATGATAGGAGTATTTTCATTAGGTTAAACAATACAATAAACTTACCTTCTATTGCTATTTCTTGCAGCATTGTTTTGGAGAGGCTAAGCAACAAAAATTAAAATGAATTGCCAAGATCTGATCGCCCACTTATATATAAGATTTTATTGATCTGGATCATGATAAATAAAAAGAATATGAATACCTGAAATACCTTTTATTTCTGGCCAGAAAATGGACCAAGCACAGAGGTATTTACACATGGTAAACCATATGCCACAGAGCAAAACCGGGACATAAATCTAGTGGAACAAATCGTCAACATCCATTACTGGGTGTAGTGTAACACAGAAATACCAACGGCTTGCCATTTGATTTTGTGCTTAGTGCACCTGCATGCCCAAAGAATTGAGGGCACACTTTTCGTGGAAGTTATTCCCATAGACAATCTGAGCCGATTGCTCTGACCCAGAAGAAAGATGAGGTTTTGAGAAAAGTTCATTTGTTAAGCACAGAGCTGGAGGAAATGAAAGAAAGAATAAAAATGTCTCACATAAGGGGTGCCTGGGTGGCTCAGTCAGTTAAGGGTCTGACTTTGGCTCACGGGATGATCTCATGGTTTATGAGTTCGAACCCCACATCAGGCTCTGTGCGGACAGCTCAGAGCCTGGAGCCTGCTTCAGATTCTGTGTCTGCCCCTCTCCTGCTCATGCTCTCTGTTTCTCAAAAATAAACTTAAAAAATGTTTTAAAGAAAATGTCTCTCATAAGAAAAGAGGAGAATCTTCATTCTGGGACTGGAATAATATATTAGCAATTCCTGAATATTGTTTGGGACATTGGCTTGCTTCAAGTCTGAGTCAGGTGTGATACCATTTTTTTTTAAAGGAACGGTAGTCTACTGTCCTGAGGGTGAATCATGAGGACTTTGAGTCCTTAAGGAGCCAAAGACAATTTAAAAACATTAGGATAATAATGCTTTTTATTAAAAATTATAGCAATGTTAATTCTCAATTATTAACTCACCTTACCATGTTAAGAATGGAACTTGTTCAAGATGATTAATTATTGAGAGATTTTCAGATGAGGAATATGTCAGACCATGAGAGATGATACATGTAGGTCTACATTATATTTGTTACTCAACATTTTGTCCAGCACTTGTCTTGATGGACAACCTTATTTGGTGTTCACATTAATTCCCTATGGAAATTAGAAAGTCTCCATTTTCAATGGGTGGTAAAAAGGAAAAGAAAATATCTATCTCTTACCTGTCTATCTGTATGTCTGCCTATCCATCCATCCATCCATCCATCCATCCATCCATCTAATTAAAGTTAAAATGACTCAAACAATTTCAGTATGTTTCCAGGTTAATATTTACAGTATCATCAGTTATACATCCCTGATATCTATAAATCTCCATTTTCAGCTAAAGGATGAAAGATTTTTATCACCTAATACAATTTATTTTCTAGGACGACCATAAAAAAGTGCCATAGGGTAAGTTGCTTAAATGGCAGAAACTTTTTCTCTCAAAGTTCTGGATACTAGAATTCTCTAGAAGTCAGGATTTTCGCAGGGTGGATGCCTTCTGAGGTCTGTGAGGAAGACTTTGTTTCATTCCTCTCCCTGAGCTCTCGGCAGTTTGATGGCACTCTTGTGTTGCTTGGTCGGCAGACTCACTGCGGTTGTCTCTGCATCCACCATCATGTGGCATTCTCACCACGGGCATGTCTGTCTCCAATTTTCTCCCTTTTGCAAGGACATCAATCATATTGGATTATAGCCAACCCTAAAGGTCACATCTTACTGTGTTATCTCTATAAAGACTCTCTCTCCAACTGGTCACATTCTGAGATATAGTGTGCTAGGACTTCAAAATATGAATTTTTAGAGAACACAGTTCAATTCATAACATCTATTATGCTCATAATCTAGCAATCAGTGTCGTGTTGTGTGGTCGCAGGGGGTGGAGTAAAGCAGCTTAATGAAAGATAAAGGAAAAGCATTATGTCAACAGAGTGTGGTTCCAGGACAAGGAGAGAGGGGACTCGGTTACCTTCAAGGGTTTGGACATCAGGTGATGGCACAGTTTGGCTAATGAATAAAAAAGAAACCATATTTAGTTTATAAACTGAATCCATTGTAAAGGCCCAGATGCTACCTTTTGGGTTGCTTATGGGGAAGAGATCATACAGGCCTGGAACTCCTATTAATCACTATGAACAATCAGTACTCCAAATATAGTTCTTGAGTTTTCTTCTCCCTGTCAGAAATGCACGAGGGTCATCAGAGGAAGAGGGAGGAGTATGAGAACAAAGAATTCTAGTGGGATTTAGCATGTTAGAGTCAGGACACCCATATTCCCATCCTGGAGATGATCAAGAATCCAATTTAAAGATCTTAATTTTGAAAATGGTATTTTTTAAGATAAGGAATAAACCATCACTTCTTTATTCAGTCATTTAAAACTTAGACACTTTAATCTGAAGAACCAGAGTTCCCCATCGATGTCACTGAAGAGTCTCCCCAAATCCATGCTAACATATGATGAAGTGAGCTTGCCTACCAGGGGCCCTCTCCAAGCAGCCAGATACTGATGGTGCTCAGGACTGAGGAGTACCTGCATTTATCCATTAAAAAAAATGATAGATACATTAGATGCACATTCAGGAGAGTAATGTCAGCCTCAAAATTTTCTAGACAAGGGAAAATGATGTCTGTACAGTGCTATGATCATTTTAGGCTTCTAAAATTTATTAGGTTATTGAGTGATCTTTGTACATCTCTAATCTTCTAATTCTTTCTCTGTCAGTTATATATTTTGTCTGAGTCATAAGCAACAATTTTGAAAGTCAAAGTAAATCCTAAGGAGAAATTATCACTTACAGTCCGATTAAGAAAATATCTCACGAAGTCAAAGAGTACTTATTAAAGATTGACCCCTGGTGCTTTTGAGAGAATGCTAGAATTGGAATTCCACTAATCTCACCTTTCACCTCCAGTTAGAATAAGTAATTATGAGAATTTTACATGATGGTCTTGGATTTCTTGGAACAGGGGTTTTTCTGTCAGAGTTCTCTTGAGTTTTCCTGAAGAAAATACCTACACAAAATGCTCTTTTGTTGGACACACAGACTGGCTATGGAGGATTTTTTTTTTCAGTTATATAATTATTTCCTGGGTACTTTATAGACTTTTCATATAAAACAATGCATCTGCTATGATGATATTACTTTAAAAGTTTAACTTCTGGTAATATAAAACACATCACAGTTTACCAAGCAAGGATCTTGGTCTTAACTAGAAAAACTGATAGGGACCCTGGGGCAATGTATGTGACAGGCCCCAGGGAAGGTTCTTGTCCCCAGGCAGAAGCAAGTGACTCATAAATATGTGGCTGTTGTCAGTACCTGTGTTCTTCATGGTTACTGGTGTAGTGTCCTTGTTGTGGTAGTAGTGGTGACAGTGGTTAGGGAGAAAGTGACAGACTAACCACAATCCTTTCCCCATGCCCTGTCTGTCACAGTTCACTGACCCTAGAGAGTTGTCAGTGTGGGTCCTGCTGAAGGAGTGACCTCTCCACCAGCCATCAGTTTCTATATTCACTTTGCGTTTTGGTACAAACCTGTCTCTCTCTTCAAGGATTTTACAGAGTTCTAGGTGTTTCGTTCCCTCCTCATAGTAGGGCATAGAGGCACTTGACATGTTTTACTAAGAAAATAAATAAACATTAAACTCATTTGCACTGAAGCATCACCTCATCTACATCATTTATTTAAAATCTTACTTTCAGATTTTTGAGATTTAATTAGCACATAACATTGTCAATTCTCAAAATAAATAAATATAATCATAACTTTTTTAAATATTTATTTATTTTTTAGAGAGAGGACTGGAGGAGGAGAGAGAGGAGACAGAGGATTCAAACCTGGATCTGTACTGACAGCAGAGAGTCCGACAAGGGAATCAAACTCACAAGATCATGACCTGAGCCGAAGTCAGATGATTAACCAACTGAGCCACCCAGGTGACCCAATCTTGATTTTTAAGATGTGAGAAAATGTGACATTTTTTTCCCTTAGGATTTTCAAGAAACGGGAGCACAGTAGAGCAGTACTGAATTCACCAACAGTAAGGCAAACAAATCGCCATCCTGTCTTTATTTTCCCCTTCTGAAAGGGTTGCGAATCCTTTGTCTCCACATGCCCTCCAGCCTAAATCTTCATAATCCATCACCAATCTGACTGTTCTGAAAGTTCCTAACCTTTTCTCTGAAAAGACTCTTGGGCTCCCAAACCTAGTTATTTTATTTCATGATTTTTAATCCTTTGGAAAACACATCCAGCTAGGTAATGTCTTCCCTATTTTAGAGATGAAGACTAAAGTCTAAAAATATCTGAAATGCATATGATCCAACTCATAATTTACAACAAAGTATTAGAATCAATTTAATTTTCTTAGTTCAAAGTTTTGACACTTTCCACAAATCCTTCCCTATTTCATATAATTTTGCTTATGAAATTTCTGATAAGGAAGTATTCCACAGAAATATAGACCTTGTAGATTCAGGTACAACATTTTTGACTGCACATCTGACCTGTGAAATCAGCTATTCTTATTGAATAATGAAAATGTCATTTGGTATAAATAATATAAGGGAGCAATGGCAGTAGTTTTCTCAAGTATAGAATTTTGCCAAATGTTATGAAAATCTTCCTTCCTCTATTGTGAAGCAGTTATATGAAATTGAAAGTTGCTAATTATTGTCATTTTAATCCTATTTTGGGAATAGAAAGCATAACGTTTTTTTTTGTGCCTTTCTAACTCACCACAACATACTGTAGCTGGGATGAGTAGGAACCAATATTCGTTCGTTTATTCAAACACTTACAATTCTCCTAAAGATTTTAAAAACAAACATAAGTCCCCTTTCCATGAAGATTATAGTCTCGTGGGCAATGCTCATCCATGTTTTTTTGCTGTTCGTTGGATTAAATAAATGCATTCTCTTGTCCTGATCTCAAAATGTTATCTCTGTTTACAACTTTAAATAGGAACGAGTTTTCAGTTAAATCAATCAGACACTAGCATTTTGTGACCACTGATATTTCACTCTGTCTCTCTGTTTGGTCCATTTTTACCTGGGTCACTAGACTGGAGGGGGAGCAGAAAACACTTTCTGGGTACAAACTTGACTGTCTGTATTTTTTAAAATCTTGCCAGGCCAGAGGCACCTGCATGGCTCAGTTGATTGAGTGTCGGACTCTTGATTTTGGCTCAGGTCATGATATCATGATTATTGAGTTTGACCCCTGCATCAGGCTCTGCACTGATAGCAAGGAACCTGCTTGGAATTGTGTGTTCCTCTGTCTCTTCCCCTCCCCTGCTTGCTCTCTCTATCTCTTTTTCAAAATAAATAAAAATAAACAACAAGAGGAAAATCTCGCCAGGCTACTCTGACTGACAGTTGAGAACCATTGGTATGTAATTGGAGTGATGCTTCATCGATAAATGAATATTCTGTAATTATATATCACCTGTTACATGGGTAAAACCACATACTTCCTAGTTATCAGATATAGCTCTTAGTGACTGCCTTTATCTACCTAACACAGATATCATGAGAATTATTGAAAGCGCTTGCGAAGTTACCATTAGAACATTCCTTTAAAATTACAACATACAGCTTGGCTATAACCATCAAGATAAAAACTAAAAAGAAAATAAAAACAAATTATGGTTTGGAATAAGGGAACAGGAAATTAGAATGTAAAACAGGCACTTTTTGAGGCAGTTTTTAAGGAATCACATAGTCTATACGCAGGTATGACTCTACTTCTGGAGGTTAAATAACCTGCAAATAATCCTTATCCCAAACCATAGTGCCAAGCATTTTTTGACCTTCATATCAGCTCTACAGTGAATAGCAAATTGGTTTACACGGCTGGGCATATTTATGGTAGTATTTTATTTTAACTACTCAACACCTGTTTACTCAGACATGATTTTAATATCAGAGTATCTGTGGAAGGCTTAATACAAATCCTTTTAAGAATTCTATTGACAGGATTTCCCAGTGGAAAAGTTAGTTCAAAAATAACAAGTCAGCAGAGCAATAACGACATCACTATGCCTGGATTGGAAAAGGCAGAGAAAGATTCTGAATTATTCATAGGAAAAATTTAAAAAAAAAAACTCCAAAAAATTGTTAAACGTAAAAATGTGGTAGGTTTTCATTTAATCATCAAATCATTAAGGAAGCTACAAATCTTGATTCTGTCTTCTCAGACTGATATGGTACAGTAAGCTAAAATATTAAATTATAATAACAAATATAGCTCCTAAGTGATCATTATGAAGAGATAAAATTAAAGCTGAGTAGACATATATTAAACTACTGTTAAATATACGATAATAGAATCAAACAAATTTAAGTTTCTCTTTGCCTTTTGACATTGTAAAAAACCTTTACATTTATCTAGTATTTCAGTTTTTCCACAAGGTTATCATGGCTCTCCATCTGCTTATTGTGATAGTTTTATTATACCATAAGGAATTGGATTTCTTCAAATCTTACATGATTATAATAGCCCTACATAATAAATCTGAAGAATACATTTCAGCATTTATATTGTGATCAATTTTTTAATCACTTTGTACTCTCAAATGGAGGGAAAAGGTCAATTAATGCAGTCACACATCTAATACCATATATTCGATTGATCCTTCTCCCACCCTTGATGCAATTATGTGAATGAAGGCTATATGATAAATTTTAAAGAAATCTAAGTACTTTGTTCACATTTAGAATTAATTGGATTCTAATTACTAATAATAGTTTAACATAAAATTCTCACATTTTGATGTTACTATAAATTTTATGTTGTGTAGGAAAGTGCTTGGTGATAAATAATAAAAGCAAAACAGTTAATAAAGTTGGTGAAAAAGGAATGAGAGAGGACAAAAACTATGATACTATCTGATATTCATCACATATTTTGTTAAGCTTTTTTAATGTTTATTTTAGAGAAAGAGGGAAACAGTGTGAGTGGGCAAGGGATAGAGAGAGAGAGGGAGACATAGATTCCAAAGCAGTTTCCAGGCTCTAAGCTATCAGCACAGAGCCCAATGCGGGACTGGAACTCACAAACTGTAAGATCACGACCTGAGCTGAAGTTGGAGGCTTAACCAACTGAGCCGCCCAGGTGCCCCAATGCTTTTTAACAAAATTTCTTCTCTGACTGTTTGAGCAAAGTAGTCTTTAGTCCTTTACTCATGAGGTTTAGTTTACTTTACATTTGACTTTACTTTTTACTTTACTTCACTTTACCATTTTACTCATGAGCCTGGTGAAGTCGTTCTGTGCATCAGCTCTGGAAAAGGTGGTTACATGATTTGTTTATAGTCATAATTTCAGAAAGCAGCAAATTTGGATTTTTCAGTCCTTTTCCAAACCTCTTTTTGCTACAATCCCATTTTCTTCTTTACATTAAAACATTGAAGTTTGATTGTATTTGTACCCATGTTTATAACCACTGAAATGAGTTAGGTTTGCCATAGATAATTATTTTATGACCAGGGATGGAATTTTTGACATACTGTATGTAGAAGTTTTCTTTTTGGATCATTGGAATGTAATCTTCAGAATTTCCCCGGATTGCTCATGGCAAGGTGTACATACTCCTAATGGCTGCTGGCTGAGTTTTCTATTGCATAGCTGTCACAAGCATATATATTATATGGCTAGCATGTTGAAATCCATAACCAATTTTCCTAGCGATGATTAAATCAGTGATATTTATGATTTTACTCATTTAGAAAGTATTATAATTTAAAATATCATGATTGAGAAATATCTCATTGTGAATCTGTAGTTAATATTACTGACATTGCACACCATGGTAACAGAAGGATGGCTCCCCAAAATGTCTGTACTGATATCTCTAGAATCTGTGAATATATTACCTATGTCACATGTCCAAAAGGACTCTGAAGATGTGATTGAATACCTTGAGATGCGGAGGTTATCCAGGATTATTCAGGTGGGCGAGGTTTAATCACACATACCTTTTAAAGCAGAGATTCTCTCCTGACTGTGGTCAGAAAGGGAGATGTGGCCATGGAAAATGGTCAGACACATGCCACTTGGTTGGCTTTCGTGGAGGAAGCGGGCAAAGGGCTGAGGATGAAGGTGGTCTCCTATAGCTGGAAAAGTTGAGGGAGTCAATTTTCCTCTTTATAGACTCCACAGAGAAACACAGCTTTGCCAATACTTCAGTTATAGTCCAGTGAGACCCATGTCAGACCTCAAACCTATAGAATTGTAAGATAATAAATTTGTGGAATTGCAGCTGCCACGTTTGTGGTAATTTATTATTGCATCAATAAACAATGCATATATCAAATACTTAGGTATTTAAAATTATTTCTATCTGTATCCTAATTCTTCTATTGCCTTTCAGAACCCAGATGTGCAGTGGACTTTACCATCAACACCCTCTCTATCTTCTTTGGTTCTGATGAAACAAGGTATGGAAACTAATCTATTTAAGAATCAACTCAATCTGGGCAAAGCCTGTTCTTTGCCATTCAGTCGAGGTCCATTTTGAAATATAATGCAAGTTCTTTGACTTTTGTTTAACGATATAAATCTTGCACCCATGACATTTTTATCAATGTAAGGAAAAATATATGTTTTCTGTAAAGCAACGCCTTTTACTGGGTGGCCATTTCTGCCCAAACTTACATCCTTAAATATAATGACTATTGTATAGTTTCCCAAAGGCAATACAAGTTCTCACAAAAGAATTTATTTCGAGAATGACAACTAAGTGACTACACATGCAAATAGTGAAAAAACACTACACCTGAATTTCCTACCATATCCTTCATGAAACTGTCAATGTACATTATCCTGACACATTCAAAGAATAATCGATTTCATCTGAAGTTTCCTTGGGTTTCTCTAAAGTAAAAACTATGTTTAAGAAATATCACAATCTTAGATTTTACACAGAAGCTAGCATGAGTTTATTATGAATATCAACTCTAAATATTGTACTATTGAAAAAATAAGTGAAGAGAGAGGAAATTAAGAGAAATATATATACACACCCACACATGTGTATATTGGTAAAGCTATGGATATGTAATAAATTACATATGTTTAGAAATTTAAACAGGAATTTTATTAGTCATACTTTTTTACACATCTTCTTGATAACCCTAATCAAGTCATTCTGTTTTCTGTATCTGTTCACAACTGTTGTTTTGTTGGTTTGAATATCAGAGAACTATATATTTCAGTTTGAAGTTATCAAAATAGTGGCTGCTGTTTGACCATTTCTATTAAAGGATTCCAAACTTTAGAATGTCAAAAACAATCAATAATCAATGCTAATTAATATTTATTAATGACTAATATCAAAATAATTAATTTTTAATAAAAGTATTTAGAAACTTATACAGAGACCTGGAACTTATTCATGAAGAATGAGATTTGTTTCTCTCAAGAAACAAATTTTAATGTCCTCATTTTAATTCTAATGTCCTCATTTTTACAAAATTTTACAAATAACAGATTTGTTATATGCAAATAAGTGATTGAAATAACATGACAAAATCATAATGGCCTCTAAAAATTGTGACAAGCTGCAAACAAGAATACTCATTAAAGAGCTTGTACAATTAATTTTGTAAAAATGTTCCAAGCACAATTTGGCAGAAGAAAGAAGTAAGGATTCCAAGGACAATTTATAGTGTTCATTTAAACTTGTATTCTTTCCAATTAAAGTCCAGTAATGAAATTTTTAAAATTTAACTTTTGAATATTTTTCTAATTTATTACTTAATTCTGGTCTTAAAAATAACATTGAAAAATTTGGGAACTTGCCAGGTAATATGCTGTGATAAGTAAAAATATAGGGATTTATCTCTGTACTTTTCTATGTAAACAACTAAGGCAACGCAGATATATAAACATTTTTATAATTTAAATATTAAACATTTGGAAACTAAAGTAAAAAATGAAACAATAAAACACAAGTATAAACGTAGAAACAGTGCCAGAGTTCTCTAAGAGAGATTGCCAGTAACACACTTGGGAGTATACTATGAAGCAACATGAGTAAGCCACGTAAACAAAAGATCATTGTTATGAATGAAAGTTAAGCGTCATGAGGTTAGTTCCTACCTTTGGATAGAAAAAGCTAATATAATTAGGGGCATGGAAGAGAGAAGAGTCCAGAGTTCATCAGGTAGGTATGACTTTTCTTCAAAGCCATATATCCATTTCATTAATGTGGTTTCTTCTGTCTACTTTTGAATACAGAAAGTCAACTTGACTTTGAACTGTTTTACTCTACACTCTACCACCTGAGGTGGCTTGAGACATGACTTTTGAGTTATTTTATTTTTCATATTGTACATTAGGAACGTTAGGAGATAGGCTGATAATCGGTTATCAGAAAGATGGTCATTAATATTAAATAGAATCATAGGGGATATTTTCCACCCAAATTTGACAATAAAGGAATACTTCCTTAAAAAGCATAAAAGTAAATGCCATCCTTTTCCTCAGCTTTTGGTGACAATGTCTCAGCAAGAATTCAAAGACAGTAATGATTCAGGTTTTGGAGAAAGTGGCCCAGTGAAATAAACAGGCAAATACTTACCATGTTTAACAAATTAAATCAGTAGCTAGTATGGCAGAGCATAGGGTAGAAAATAAAAATCTCTCCAAATTTACAAGGCGAAGATTCTTCAGGTATCCAAATGGGCTTAAAAAGAAAATCAGCCTACATGTTGCTGATCATAAAACAGTGACTGTGGATAAGAGAATACAGGGTGAATGGAAAGAAGGAAAGAAACCGCGCTAGTCTGGGGTAGACCTTGTCTTTGACAAGGCATCCCTATTACGTTCTAAAATTAAAAGTTGTAGTTATAATTGTATACATTCGTTCTATGGATGTCTATGGAAATTTGCATTCTCTCTGTTTTTCAATTTACTTTCTTTTCATTGGACCTGATTCTTTTTTAATAGAAGTAATAGCTTGTTAGAAGTGGCTAATTTGACCATCATAAATATTCTTCCTCAAGCTCTTTTTCCATGTCTTGGCTATTCCTAGTCTCTGCTTCTAGAACACCAGTCACCACACTCTAACTTCTCCCTCTTCTCCAGAGCCCTGCCTCATCCATTTCATACAATCTTTTTACTCAAGCCTTCAACTAAAATACAGACTCTACCTCATGTTTCAGGTTAAATGTATCATCTTAATTCATCTTTAAGCTCTGTCCCTCCTACAAACTGCTACCTCTCTCTTATTACTTACAACCAAGTTACCTAGAATTCATTAAGTTGTTCAATAAGTCTACTCTTTTCCAGCCATTGTTTTAAGGCAGAAAGATACAGTTCTGAACATAGCAAAATCCCTATGCATTGTATTTGCAATCAGGTCTCTGGTTAGCTTGCTAAAAGACTGTCATTCTACTTATGTAGAAATCTCTTGCCAAACTACTCAATATCCAGCAGATAAGTCAGTGGTCCCTTGGATCAAATACATAGGTTTAACTAATCAACTTTGGGCAGAGTAGCAGGATTTTGTTCTTAGCTTTTCTCAATGGAGAAAATGAATATAGCACAAACAGAAACACCATATCCCGTTCCCAAAATGTTTGCCTTAATAATAAACAGGAGCTTCCAGTAAAATATAACAAGTTGATTGCTTTTAGAATAGACCTCTATGTTACTTTCTCTTAGTTTGACTTTTAAGATATATCTTATGTGTTTTTGATTGGTTTAACTCAATACCTCCTTAAATAGATACAAAATAAATTTCACTTTGCCTATATGGACTGGGGATATGAAATAATGTTTTGAGATATATCGAAATATTCAGCCTTCAAAAAAAAAAGAGATTCTTCAGAAATAGGAGTGTTCTCTCCTCTATAACTCTGCTGGATTCTAAATTGAAGAGAAAAAAGAGTCCATATAAATATTTGATGCAGATATCATTTTATACATTAGAATTCTATAAACAGTGTTTATACTTTCCTTTCAAGGCTTTTATTTTTAATATTCTGTGAAGCACATTTTAAGCATTATGAATTATAAATTTGGATCCATTAGTGATTTGCTAGTGATAATACTATATTTAACCTACAATAGAATTATATATATAAATATATATATAATAAATTATACATATTTATTGTATATAAACAATATGTAAATAGAATTTACATATACATGTATATTCATATATGCATATACATATATATTTGTTTGCACACACACGCACACACACTTTTTTTCCTCTGAAACTTATTAGCAAAGGTAAAGTTGTGATACCTTGCATCTGGCAAGACCAGATTAGATTTATAAGAGATTTATAGTAAAACACACCTGATTTATAAAACAAAAACACCTTGCAAGATGCAAATATACAGGGAATGTCTTCAGCCATTATACACTCCTGACCCTTGTTAAAGAAAGGAAGAAGGAAGGAGGTTGGGGTAAAATGAGTCACAGACAGCACAATTTATTTTATTTTTTTATTTTGTTTTTTTTTTAATACTTTATTGTCAAATTGGTTTCCATACAACACCCAGTGCTCTTCCCCATAAGTGCCCTCCTCCATCACCACCACCTCTTTTCCTTCCTCACCCTTCCCCTTCAACTCTCAGTTCATTTTCAGTATTCAATAGTCTCTCAAGTTTTGCATCCCTCTCTCTCCCCATCTCTCTTTCCCTCTTCCCCTCCCCCTGGTCCTCCATTAGGTTTCTCCTGTTCCCTTGTTAGACCTATGAGTGTAAACATATGGTATCTGTCCTTCTCTGTCTGACTTATTTCGCTTAGCATGACACCCTCGAGGTCCATCCACTTTCCTACAAATGGCCATATTTCATTCTTTCTCATTGCCATGTAATACTCCATTGCGTATATATACCACATCTTCTTGATCCACTCATCAGGTGATGAACATTTAGGCTCTTTCCATGTTTTGGCTATTGTTGACAGTGCTGCTATGAACATTGGGGTACATGCAGACAGAACAATTTATAACATGCTTTGACCAGGACATGGCAAGTTCTCAAACCAAACGTATCCTCCCATATCAGGCAAGCTCGCCTTGTAGTGCCCAGTTATGAGCCAGGAACATGTGGGGAAAGTGGCTTCGGGTCATTTGTGGTGGTGGATCCAATGAGAAATCATCCAGAGTGTCAGTCAGCTGTGTCCCAGTACCAAGTGACATCTGTGTGGCACATTTTCATGGTAGCTGCAAGCCTCAACTTCCCACTTTATGCTAAAGTAAAATTAATTTAGAATGAATTTAGAATGAAGACTAGAAGTCCACCTAGTTTTGATAAACCAATCATAAGAAAATGATCTATATAACTTTCAAGTTCCATTTGGTAGGGTGAATAGTCTTACAAGAGAAGTGATGGATTCAGAAGTATTCCTTAACACCATGAAAAATATACCAACTACAGGAATATATTAATGACATACAGACATTAGTTGGCGAGTTTGCTTCAGGTGATTGAATATCTCTCCCTAAATTCATCATATAAGATTTAGATAATAATCTTTAATACCTAATGCACTAAAATGATATCATTCAACTGACTTATTTAGATTTTCAATATCTATGTGTCCATAACTCAGAGACAGAATTGAAAGCTTCTTAGACTATTTTCTCACCTGTTGCAAGAATTACATTTTTGATGGTTTCTTTTCAGCCTCTGCTTGCTAGGTTCAGTAATTTCTGTGGCATTATTTTTATTATTAGATACTTGATTGTTAAAATACCTATCATTATATTGAGCTAACTAATTTCTCATTTTATTTTCTGATTTTTCACTCCAAATTTTGAAAAACAAAACAAAAGCAAAATAAGTCTATTCCATTTATTTTTCTTTTTAAAAAAATCCTCCAAATAGCAGAAGACAGAGTACCTTACACTTCCTTTCCTCAAACTGAACATCCCACTCCTTCCATGTTTCCTTTATTTAAAATGGTTTGCAGACACTGAGGTCTCCTGCAAATTCTTTTCTTTTCTTACAATCTTCTATGGGTGCCTGGGTGGCTCAGTTGGTTAAGCATCCAACCCTTGATGTTGGCTCGGGTCGTGAAGTGAGGGTTATGAGCTAAATCCCTCCTTTGGGCTCTGCACTGCCAGTAGGGATCCTGGTTGGGATTCTCTCTCTCTCCTATTTCTTTGCCTCTCCTGTCACACACACACACACACTCTCTCTCCTACACACAATAATAAATAATAAACTTTAAAAATTAAATAAAATCATCTAGTCAAATTTGTGCTTGTCTAATTCTGAACACCACAGTGTAGCTTTAGAGTTACAGTATCAAATTTCCACCAAAATGTCTTCATTTAAAAACATCCTAAAATGAGTTTTTCCAACTGAAATTTTTTCAAGTCTTTTTGTATTTTTTGTTCCTTTTGAAATTCCAAGTGCCAAGCTTTCTATAAGTCCTTAGTCAGGTTCATTAGAAATATATTAGTGTAAATCCCTGATCTAGAATTCTACTTTCAAAGTTTAGTGTATTATCTAATTTTCCTTAGTAAAGATCTCCATACATTTCTAAACCAAATATTCTATTCTGCCATGTGTATCAGTTAGGAGCAGATATACTGTTGTAATAAATACTCCCAAACATAAAAATTTCAATTTGACTTAGAGTCACTTATGGATATAGCTTATGATAGCTCCATTGTGACTCCTATCAGTAGAGCTCATAAGACCCTTTTAAGGAACCTTGTATAAATCTCTTCTAAAGAAATGTGGTTAGTCAAAACAAGTGATATATTCTCATCTAAATTTAAGCACGGTGGGGTACTGTCATCTTATTATTTTGAACAATAAAGAAAAGATAATGGTGCACCTGGGTGGCTCAGTCGGTTAAGCATCTGACTTCAGCTCAGGTCATGATCTCACAGTTCGGGAGTTCGAGTCCCGCATCAGGCTCTGTGCTGACAAGCTTAGAGCCTGGAGCCTGCTTCGGATTCTGTGTCTCCTTCTCTCTTTCTCCCATGCACTCTCTCTTGCTCTCTCTCTCTTTCTGCCTCCCTCCCTCTCTCAAAAATAAAAAAAAAAACATTAAAAAGTTTTGGAAGACTGAAGTATTTATGAGCAGACCTAATATTTACATAATTGATAAAATTCTTATTCAGAATAGTATCAGTTATAGAACCCAGAAGTATATTATTTTTCCTTTTAAAGAAAGTAACATGTGTAGACTTATTTATTCATCCAAATACAAAGCACCTAATACTTGTAACTGGTTTGCTTTTTCCTATTTTGTACATTAAAACAAGACTTTGCCAAATATTATGATAAAATCTATAAGCCCAACCACATAGCATTTAATTACTTAAAGCAGTCATGAGGTTTAAGGGATATATTAAATGCTATCTTCAAATGACCTTCATGTACCTTCCAAAGTTTTCAAAATCCTAATATTTTAGTGGCTTACCTGTTCATTATTACTGTGACTTTGGGTTCATTACTCAATCTCTGCCTCAGCTTCTTTGGCTATACAATGAGAATGTTAAAAATCTTCACATATGACCAACCTGAGGGTTAATTTTGGCAATGCCTATAAGTCCCTGAGAAATGCTTGACCATGTTAGCTAATACTCCAGGAAAATGAGATTATATCGCTTACATTATTTTTCAAACTCCTTTAGCCAAAAGTGTACACTTAAGCTCCTGCTTCACATCTGCATCCAAGAGAAATTAGGAAGGGTGAAATAAGGGCACAATGGCTCCCTTACAAAGAAACTTTCTAGAAGTGCGCCTGGTGTCTTAGTCAGTTAAGCATCCCAACTCTTGGTATTGGCTCAGTTTATGATCTCATGATTCATGAGTTCAAGCCCCACATTAGGCTCTAAGCTGAGAATGTGGTGCCTGCTTGGGATTCTCTGTCTCCCTCTCTGTCTGCCCCTCCCCACTGGCTCTCAAAACATATAAAAAATAAATATTAAAAAAATACTTCCTGGAAGTCACACATATCACTTTGATATCTTTACCCTGAACTTTTATAAGACTAAGATTATGAGTAAGGGAAATATGGAAATTCAGTCTTCATTTTAAGTGGAAAGCCATTGAGCTAAATATTGTGAAATTTATCACCAAGAAAGTTGGGTAGAGGGAAGACAGTTAGAATTGCCCGCAATCTCTAAAACAGGTATTTAGAGATGTACTCCAGAATAGAATAATGCACTGTGGATTTTTTAAAATAATAAAATAGGGACCTTAAAAGAAAGATTAGAAAGGATTCTAGAGTAGAAGAAAAATTTAAGTATTCTGTGGCTAGAGACATGAGGTGGGTACTTGAAAATCTCATAGGATTTAAAATCCCAAGGGTTTCAAAATCTGAGATGTGGTTCTGCTCTTGGGTCCTGACTAGATAGATGCACAATCTTTAGGCACAAAAAGTCAATGCTCTGTAACTGTGTTCTGATATATAAAATAGGTGTGTCAAACTCTGAAATGCTTAAAGGCAGTTTGAATTATTGCAATACATCATTGTTTTTGAGATCAAACAGATCCCTATTTGAGTCTCTGGCCATAAATTAATACTTCATTACAAATGTTTATAAGGCCAAGACATGATGTTGATGTTGTAGAGAGGGATAATTATTCAATATTCCTGACTTCGTGTCAAAATATTTTAAATTGCTATGTTGATAGAGAAATGACATTGTGGAAACTGTAGATTATTGAAACTATTTATAGCTTTCTTTTATGGCATCCATATCAATTATGAAAATTTGATTACCTATCGCTGAACTCTAAGCGCTAATTATAATGTTTAATGACAGTAAGGGAGTCAAAATCATGCACAGTTCATACAGGGGGACGGGAACCATGAAAGGTAGGAAACAGATGTTATAAAAACGGCAGGGATTATCCAAAGTTTTTGAAAAGACTTTTCTGTTTTTTTCGAGCTTAATATGAACAGAGCACAGTTTTAGGGTGACATCAAATACAGAGTAAAAGTTTTCTTAGGAAGTTAGCTAAGTCAAACCAATTAAATTGGCCCTAGACACATTCTGCTCCAGAGCATCTTGACTAGAAATAAAAGTGCCGAGACACTCTCAGTATTTTTAAGGTGAAATTGTCTGGATGTGTATTTTATGGACATGACCTTATGATGAAAATGGCCTTTTTAACACAGTTCTTTTGAAACACATTTTGTACTAAAGGGAATTATTACCATTTTGTTCCTTCTCATTGGCTATCTGTGTACAATAACGTTGTGTTGATGATAGAATCAAAGCTAAAACTGATCTGATAAGAACATCTATTCCTTGTTTCCATAGAAATCCACCTCACCAAATCCCTGAGAGAAGAAAAATGAGCTTCCAAGATTTAAGAAACCATTGAATTTAAGAGTCAATATAATTTTTTCCAAATGGATTATTTTTCAATGCAAAGTATAGTTGAAAGCAGTGTCAGTTCAAGTGACCTTGAACAGTTAGATATAACATTGCAGAAAACGTTAGACAATAAGGCTATTAAATCTCATAGATGTAATATTCTAAAATGTCCTAAAGAAACTATATTTTAAATCTTAAACATATAGAGGAATCCATCTTAAAACATTTTTACGTAAAAATGTATAATTTTCATTATTAGCATTTGTTAACTTCTAGACATAAAATAAGTTAATTCATTGTCTTGTCCATGGAAGTTTAATACTTAAATTAGAACCATCAAATAGCCATTAGACCAGGTTCCTGCAATTAAAAACCTGGTAAATTAAATAGCAAAACATTCAAAATCTAAAACTTTATATACAAAAGCATTTTTTCTCTGCCCTATGTCAGAAATGGAATTTAATCGATTTCCCTTGATATAAGGGGCTCCTTCGCTTGAGAAGGGTATACCGTGTCTGTGTGGGGCAGATATACTTGAGAACACAAGGAAAGCCCTACCGTAGCCTGACATTCTACAGTTCCAGGCTTTGTTTACAATCCTATAAAATGTTAACACCATTTACTCTTCACTTCTATAATCAGACATTTCCTGCATAAACTGGGACAAAATCCAACCCACATCATAGCCAGTTTATGTTAAAGACCAGGGAAAAGTACTACAGTAACTGAACTGCCTCATGTATGTGAAGAGACAGGCATGGAAGTATCAGACTCTAATGTGATGCTTTTCTTTACATAACAGAATTACTGGTAGCAGTCTGGCTTCCAAATATGAATATCAAACAATTATGCTTTTCAAAGCGTGTAACAAATTGTGTTAGAAGTCAGAAACCAATATAAACAGGATTATGCATTTTTCTTTTTTCATTTTTCATTTTTTTTGCATTAACATTCTGGGTCCACACCAGATTGTCATTGCATCTTAAATTGTTTTACTTCAATTAACCTTACAAGTTGTTGATTATTATCTATATCTTTATGTATGTATGTATGTATGTGTATATGAATACTGTACATAGTTCACTAAAAAGATCATGGCGTCTGGTAAACGAGTTAGAAGTGTCTAGGGTTTTCATTAAGGAAAGGGAAACCAGGAGCAAGCTGAAACCCCATAGGCATGAGCTGAACTTTCTTTTCACAGGCAAGATGGGAAGATCCAGAAAACAGCCAGTTGCTATTTTGGTGTTTGTCCCTGAGGGAGGGCCTAAGACTTCCTTCAAAGTCTTTCCAACTGATTAATTCAAGCCAACCCCATGAGTAACTCTCTTTTATTTAATGTGAAGTAAACAGATTAGAGATTTTATTCATATCTGCAAAATCCTTTCACAGCTGCATGAGGTGAGCATGTGTCTGTATAACTAGAAGGTAAATATGTGATACAAAATGACCTCTTCATGGCTTCCATCTTGCAACTTTCACAAAAGAATATCACTTCTCACCTATCCTGGCCAGAAACAAACTAGAGAATGAATGAAGTAGTTCAGCTTCATAAAGTGGATATTTAAAAAAGTGATCACAGTAATTCTGAGGGGTATAGTATTAGTATAAAACATCAAATACATTTCAATAAAAAGCAACAGACACTTGGAAAATGAAAGATAAGTGCTTATTAACAAAGGCATGTAAAATATAATATACTTAGAGATTACTTAAATATATGTTAAAGGGGAGAACCTGGGTGGCTCAATCTGTTGAGCATCCAACTCTTGGTTTCAGGGCAGGTCATTTCACAGTTTTGTGAGTTCAAGTCCTGTATTGGGCTCTGTGCGTGGTTTAAAGACTGCTTGCAAATCTGTATCTCCCTCTCTTTCTGCATTTCCCTGATTTGTGTCGTCTGTCTCTCCCAAAATAAGTAGATAAACTTAATTTTTTTTAAGTATGTTAAAGTACACTGAACACTGAAAACAACAAATCATTGCTGATTTGAAATTGAAAAAGGCCAAACTTAATGTCCAGGGATTGGAAGATTGAAACTGTTAGGATGCCACTTTTTCCTAAAATTGTCTATACATTCAAATATTTATAATCAAGATCCCAAATTCTAGTTAGTAGAAATTGAGAAAGTATCTCTAAAGTATTACAGAAAAGAAAATAATCAGAATAGCCAAACATTTTTTAAAAAGCAGAATAATGGTTTATACCACTGGATTTGAAATCATAACTCAAAGTTACAATAATCTATTCAATAGTATAGACATCAGTATAGACAAAGAGATTTTATATTTTCAATACCTACATTTGAATAGAGACTTCCTAGACAGAATATATAAGAACTGTTACAACTCAATGAGGGGGATGCAAGCAAGCTCAGAAATGTGAAGTGTTTTACAAAAGAAGAAAAGAATAATCCATATGAACATAAAAAACACTCAATGTTATTAATTTTCAGGGAAATTCAAATAAAAACTACAGTGATATATCATTGCCCTGTAATTGTCCTGATTGAAATTTAAAAGCTGAGTGTACCAAATCCCGTGTTAGTTGTCTGTTGCTGTAAAATGAAACTACAGCCTCTTACTCTCTCAGTTTGCATGGATAAGAAATTTGAGTCAGAGTTAACTTAGTCCTCTGCTCAGTCTCAAAGGGTGTCTGTGCTCATGTTGAACTCACGGTCCTCTTCCAAGCTGACATGCTACAGCAGAATGCATCCCTGAGGTCTCCCATTTCCATGGTGCCAATATGTTAGGATCGCTCTCAGGTCCTGTGAGTCACCCATGTTTCTTGTCACTTCATCTTCAAAGCCAGCAATGAAGACTCTCCCTTGGATCAAATCCCTGTCACATTTATTAGATGATGTTCAGTTAATATAAGTTCTCTTTTAATATCACTTAACATAGCCTAATCACTGGAGTGAAATAAACCATGTTCACAGCCTGAGGGATTATATAGGGGTTGTAGAGAGTGAGTGGGAATCCTGAGAGAAATCTTAGAATTTTGTTAACCACATACTTTGGACCGGATGTTTGGGTCCCCCTCACCACCACCAAATGTATATGTTGAACCTCTAATTCCCACTGTTATGGTATTTGGATACAGGGCCTTTGGGAGGTAATTAGATAATGAGGGTGAAGCCCTCATGTTGAGATCGGTGCCCTTAAAAGAACAGCTAACAAGAGTTGGTGCCTCTCTCTGCTCTGCACCATGGGAGCACATGAAAAAAAGCTGTGTGTGTGCAAACCAGGAAGAAGGTCCTCATCTGACATGGAATCTGCCCGTGCCTTGATTTTGGGTCTTTCAGGCTCCATAACTATGAGCAATAAATGTTTGCTGTTTAAATCTATGGGAATTTGTCACAGTGACCTGAGCTAACTACAATAACACAGATAATAAGGATGTGAAGTCACTGAATCACTAATACGCTGCTGTTGAGAAAACCACCACATTACCGTTACTTTCTTATATAACTTGGCAGTATTTTCTATCATTGCTCATGCATCTATAGGTATTTACCCTAAAGAGAAAAAGGAATACGCTCACGCAAAGTTTTACAGGTGTATGTTTACAGAGCTTTATGCACAAATGCCTTCAAACTGGAAACAGCTCAAATATCTATAAACAGATGAGTGAATAAACCACATATTAAATAGCTCTATAATGGAATACTATTCAGGAAGAAAATATTAATGAAGTCCTAGTACACACAATAACATGTATGATCTCTAAAAGCATTATTTTAAGGGAATGTTTTATTTCATTTTATGGAATGTTAAAAAATGAAAAATAGCCGATACAGAAAGTAGAGTATGAGTCTGAGATGAGGCAGAGTTTCCCCAAATAGGCAGGATGAAATTTTGTTGTGAGTGGAAATGTTATTTGACTTTATTGTTTTTTGTGGATCCTTGAGTTTAAACATTCATAAACACTTATACTGTGTAGATTAAATGGGTGCAGTTTATCAATTCAGTTGATCAAAGTAAATTAGGTACAATAGAAGTAATTCTTAACAATATAAAATTTTCTAGTTTTCAAAAATTTTAATAAGACCTATTCATAATTTTGACCAAATATGGATTATGAATAGTCATCTAATATCTTAAATGGATTTAAATGGGCTTAAGAAATCTCCCTCCAGAGATTCAATCTCCTTCTTGGTCTCACCTTCCTTTTATAACTTCTTTATTTTCAGTTGACTCACCAACTTGAAGAAAAATGATCTTACATCAAAAGTTTCATGACATTCATATATTTAAAAGATATTTTTATAATTTTAAAAATTTTACATATTAGTGTTTAACAAATACTTCATTTGGAAGTAAAAGAAGATATATTTTTTCCAGATTTCTACTTTCATTCTCCAAAATTTATATTTGCAGACATACTTTCTCTGATGAAAAATAATTATTCTTTCCTGAATGTTTTTTTATTCTTATCTACTTTTTGAAAATAGACCCAAGAGTTGTATAATGTTAATTGCATCATTCCTTTTAAATGTAATGAATTACTAATATAATTTTCCTATTTGTAAGTACTTATTTCAATTCTATATGCAAAGAAATGTACTAAATCTGCAGCAACTTTGATCCTAGACTTAACAGATCATGTAATATATAGAATAGTTACAAAGACTAATAACAAATTATAACCCAAGGGAAAAGTCTCAAACCACAGGCTAGAGGTACAAATAATTTATGTATAAAGGACATAGGGATGTGCTGATATCAATTATAAATGGAGTAATATTTTTTAATCATTCAGGAAAGGAAATCCAATCAAATTTTAGCAGTAGGTAGTTATTTATTTAGTCTAGCCTACAATAGTAAAATCAATGATAAAAAAAAAATAGCCTCAAGAAAGTTACTACATTAAATGAAATCCAAAGTCATGACTAATTTGTGTATTATATATTCATTACCTTCAATTTGTATATTCTTAAAACTTAAATTCTTAAATACTTAAATATAATTCTTGTAGAGGCCAATATAAATTACAAAATCAGACGATTCAGTGCGAGAGGAAAAACACTCCATCTCTTAATAAGAAGAAGACAAGTGTCTTAACCCGGGGCCTGGGGCTGCTAGTCCGCCTCGTCCGCTTCCACCCCAGGCTGGGGCGGCACTTGAGGGTGCCGCGGTGCGCTAGCTCGCCAGGTCCAGGCGCCCTCATCCCTGGCTTTGAGTGCGCCTCTGTTGTGGGTCCTTCACCTGAGGGAGGGAGAGAAAAAGTGGGCAGGAGAGGGAGACGCAGAGAGTACAGACAGAACTCACGGTTTCCGATCAGACAAAAGAGAGAACTTTATTCAGAAAACTGTCTCTTATAAAGGTTTCAAGGAGGGAAAACAAAGCAGCTGACCTAGGTCGGTTACCAGGTAAACAGAGTCAAATGAATATCAAAAGAAACGCCCAGACTCGCCTCAGCAATGCTGGGAAGGGGGGAGTTAGCACTGAATAATCCAAAATAGGGTTTTGATCTTTTGGGCACCTTGGCCACTCTACGTCTGGCCCAGCAAGACAGACGCCAAAGTTATTTTGACCAGGAAATAGCAATCTCCAGCCTCCAGAAGCAAATCTTGTTTACTGGTTCACTCTCTGTAGAGTGATAATCCTTGCCTGAGGAAGCCAGAAAACGTGGCGGCCCCCAACAGACAAGCATGCATTTACAGGAAGGGGTAGAATGGTTGCTACCCAAACTTCCAGGCAACATATCATCAATACCTTTCTTTATTCTCCATTATTCTGGCTATAGAATGTTCCTCAACTTCTCTAAAAATTAAAATGTTATATGCATTGCTTATATGTTTATTTTTCATCCTTTTAAGCCATCATTTATCTGTGGAATATGAAATAATGTATTGTTTTAAATTATGTTTCAGTTCTGCCTCCCTCTTTCTTGCTATTCTTTTAATTCACTCAAAAAATATTTTGCTTGCTGGGGTGCCTGGGTGGCTCAGTCGGTTAAGCATCTGACTTTGGCTCAGATCATGATTTCAAGGTTCACAAGTTCAGTTTAGAAGTTTGGCCCTGCACTGGGCTCTGTGCTGACAGCACAGAGCCTGGAGCCTGCTTTGGACTCAGTGTCTCCCTCTCTCTCTGCCCTCCCCCACTTGCACTCTTTCTCTTTCGAAAGTAAATAAGGATTTAAAAAATAATAATCTGCTTGTGTTGTTACAAGAGCATCATAGCAATCTTCTTTTCCTCTAGTAGCATCATCACCTGATATACTCTTCCCCATTGCTTAAATGTTGCTGCCTGAAACAAAAATTTCATTAATTATTATTATAATATATTTTATCATCTTTCTTGACCTAAGTTCATCCATTTGTATATCATAGAGGGTCTATAAATCTAGTTCCAAATGACATTTCCACCTTTACTTTTCGCCAAGAAATCCTTTTAACACTCTATGTGCCAGTTGCAAAACACAACTTTCCCTTTCATGTATATCAAAACCTATGTGACTCCTTGACGCTTTATCAACTATAGAATCTTCTTAGAAACCTGTATCTTCTCCTTAAAATATACTGACCCTTTAAACCGCAGCTCAGTTATGCTGAGTTGAGATAGTTATATCCTGCTGTCCAGATCCAAGCACACTTAAACACCATGTCACCGTGGAGAGCCCACTATCAAAACATTTATCATGCTGTACAAAACATTTATCATGCTTTCTAATTTATCTTCCTTTGTCCACACAAACTTTGAACTTCATAAGATCAACACTGACCAGTACCTGGCAATCGACCTTTCATAGGAGGCATTCAATCAATGTTTATTGGCTGACGAGTATCTAATAGTCCATAATGTACATAAGAACATATTTTATATTGAATATGTATTTATTATATTAGCCATGCTTCTTTGTCTTTTATTCAAAATATACTAGTGATGTATAAATTCTATGCACTAGGTAAAGCAATTCCACTGAGATTTTACTTATAGACTGAGAGAATATTAACACGATTCTTTTATTAAAAGTTTCATTTATTTTACAAACTAGCTGAATGTAAATATTCTAAAATAGAATTTTAACTCCACACACTGGTGACAGTACCATGGGAGAATTCCTGTTGTGTAAATTCTGTATCTCGATAGAAGAAAAGAATCATTTTTTTTCTCAAGATTTTGTTTTTGTTTTTAAGCATTTACTGAGCTCACCGGACTGCAAAATGCAATAAATGTCTTCATTTCACTGCCAAGCTATTCATCTGTGCTAGAGAGGGAAGAGTGGGGTGCTAATTTCTTGATAGCTCAACTGCTTTGTCAAGAAGTAGAAAGTACTGCCAAATTTGCATTACAAAATAAAACATGTTTAGCACTGATCTGTTGCTAGAGAAAAGAAACTGTTTTCACAAATATTTATGTTTTAACAAGTCTCACAAGGAAAAGTAGCATATTTCCAGAAAAAAAAAAAAACACAGGGGTACCTGGGTGGCTCACTTGGTTGAGTGTCAGTCACCTCTTGATTTCAGCTCAGGTCATGATCTTAGGGTCTGAGAGATCAAGCCCTGTTTCGGGCTATGTGCTGACAGCCTGCTATGGATTTGCTTTCTCTCTCTCTCTCTCTCTCTCTCTCTCTCTCTCTCTCTCTCTCTCAAAATATATAAATAAAGCTTTAAAAAACACAAAGTTTTTAATATCTCCTGTCCACTTGTATTCTATTTTATCTTTATTTTATTTAAATTTTTTTCAGTATCTTATTAATTTTGAGAGAGAGAGAGAGAGAGCCAGCGTGAGCAGGAAAGGGTCAGAGAGAGAGGGAAACATAGAATCTGAAGCAGGCTCCAGGCTCTGAGCTGTCAGCACAGAGCCTGACGCGGGACTCAAACCCATGAACTATGAGATAGATCATGACCTGAGCTGAAGCCGGACGCTTAACCGACTGAGCCACCCAGGCACCCCTCTATTTTATCTTTAAATCAAATCTCCATTACAGGTTATTTGTGCTCTGGAGTTGATCTTTCTTTGGTTGGGCTGCAAATGGAATTGACCCATGGCCCTTGGTAGTGGAAGAACAGAAAGAGATACTGTGGATTTTAGGAAATAAAATCTCAAAAGATTGGAAAACTTGGCAAATCATCACATGAGAACTCAATGAAAATAATTAGTCAAGATGGGTAGAAAACAAAATAAGATAAAGGAGTTTTGACGAAATGAGAAAGAAACCGTGGAATCCAATCTAACTGAGAGATTAGACCCTGGAATCACAGCTTTAAAACTGCACTGGTCCCTGGGCACCTGGGGGCCGCAGCCAGTAAGCATCCAACTTTTGATTTAAGCTTAGGTCATCATCTCTCAGTTTGTTGTTGTTGTTTATTTGCTTTCTTTTAATATTTATTTATTTTTGAGAGAGAGAGACATACAGTGTGAGTGAGGGAGGGGCAGAAAGAGGAAGACACAGAATCTGAAGGAGGCTCCAGACTCTGAGCTGTCAGCACAGATCCCAATGAGGGGCTTGAACTCATGAATTGCAGATCATGACCTGAGCTAAGTTGGACACTTAACTGGCTGAGCCACTCAGGTGCCCCAAGATCTCCCAGTTTTGAGATCAAGCCCTGTTTGGGCCTTCGCGCTGACAGCAGACCTGCTTGGGCTTCTCTCTCTTTCCCTCTCTCTCTACCCTTCCCCCACTCATGCTCCCTCTTTCTCTCTCTCAAAATAAATAAATAAACATTAGAAAAAAAAAAGATTGTACAGTTGCCACCCGCAGAAGAGATCGATCTTGTAATATGGGCAGTGAGAAAATTACAAAGGGCAAAAAGCTGGCCTGGATAATTGATCAACCTGGCCTACACAGGTTTGGAATTTAACAGGAGAAAGATAAGTCTAGGTAATACTTAAAGAACAAAATGACTTAGATAAAATTTGATTTTTCTTTCAAAATTGAAATGTAATTCCAGTATTCACCAATGTATTTTTCATGATGTGGACATTTTCTGGAAATTTGTTTATTGTGGAAACTATATACTATTATTTAGTTGAATGAAGAGTTGAAACTTATCTAAATGTAATATATATTTATAAAAGATTTATAATATAATTTTTGAATTCCCACAACTATTTCAGTAAGTGATACTAAGGCATTTAATGCATTAGTCATTCATGAGCCTAATGAGATCATACTATGAATGTTTTCAAGAGAGCAACTCCTGCAATTTCTACTAAAACAGAAAATGTCAAGGAAAACAAATAGGTCTTTTTATGTAATAGCAGTTAAGTGCTTCAAGAATTTTTCTTCTCCTGCTGAAACCTATCACATTTATGATGCAGGCAATGATACCCTGAAGTCGCAAGCTCAGTCCTAAGAGTACCTTGTACCCAGTGAGGACTTCGGCCCATGAACCAGCAAGGTCCATGACTGGTGTATTATCGCCAACACTTCAGAACTTGGCAAGCCTGCTATGGTTAATGAACTCTACGTTGCAAAGAAAGCCAGTCTTCCTGTAATGCAGTAATCCTCAGTTTAGAATGCAAGAGAAAGCATCTGGAGAGACAGTTATAAATGCAGATTTACAGGTCCGGCCTCTCTTCCAGTTATTCTTACCCCATAGATGTAGAATAGGACCCAGTGATGTGTTTACATGCAAAAGCACCTCAGGGAATTCTAATGGAATCATCTAAGGATCATACCCATACTATAAAAACTCTATTCTTAATTTTCTGTGAGTTTTTAATTGTGATTCCTAATATTTTCACCGATTTTGAAACCTGTCATTTCTATAAATATGTCTTCTAGGCAGGGGACAGAGTGTGTCTGTTGTGCCCACACCTATTCTGAATTGAATGAGCCACCTGATAACAAGAGATGGCCATTTGTTTGATTATGAACAGAGCCGGTGAATGAGTAATGACAAACGTTTTTGCATTACAGTTATGTTTCTGATGAAAACTGCATAAGTAGAAATAGCTGTGTAAATCAAACTAAAATTGCCTTAAGATATAATGGCTGATGATGAGTTTCTGGACTTTTGCTCATTTTCTCAAATATCACTATCATTTATAGTCAACACCCATCATGATAGTACATGTAATACACAGCAGTGTACCGATAAAATGACAATGTCAGTTCTTCACTAGGGGGCTGCCATTCCCAAAGTTACTCAGGGCCTGACAGATGGAACTGTGGAGTAGAATGAGGATGATTACTCATGAAAGAAAATAAAGAAAGAAAAAGGAGCAATAGTAGAAGAGAGAATGGCAGAAGAGAACACAGAGTGGTAAGTTCCATAGAGAGTTATTGTCTGTGCTAGATCATACTGATCTGAATGTTACTCAGGTTTTATTTTATTTTTAAATCAAAATATTGTGAACTTTATACTGAGTATTTGGCTTTTCCAGTAGATACACATGTAGTTGGAATAGCTCCGGTTTCTAAGAAGGCTACATTCAGTAATGTGTGCTCTGTAATTTATGAAATACATAGTTAGATAATTCTACATGCTTTCTACATTATGAAATACATTGTCAGGATATTTCATGGGCCTGGCCTGTCTAGAAGCCTTATCTTTTTCTTCATTTCATTGTCTTATACCAGTGGATCTCTAAGGTATAGGTGGTATCAAAAGTCAAGTGACCTGTCTGTGAAATAACACTTTGCCGGTCAACCTGCATGACCATCCTATGCTGGTCCATTATGGTAAATGATGGTATACTTTGCAATAAAGGCAGGACATAAGACCCTTATTTCTTACTAATAAAATTTCCTCTATCTTTCCACCTGTCATGCTGACTATAAATTCAGTTATGAATTAGTCACAGATGATGTTATAGCTCCATTGTTTATTCATGTAAGTTTAGCATATCAGATTTCTTTGCAAGAGTTGTTAAAGTCCCTTTTTATTTTTTCTTAGTATCAGTTTCTCGAAAGATGTAGAAATGTCCCTATCTCAAAGCAAGGCAATCTTGAAAATTATGCTAAAATATTTTGAAGGATGAGTAAGACAATATATGTGTTAGTGAGAAAAAAAAATGAGAAATTTTAGGTTAATTCAAGAAGATATAAAGTGTTAAAATAAATTATTTTAAAAAAGAAGACAAAAAGTATGGATAGTAATCATACCTTTATAGAAATCATATAATTTACACTATAATGTAGTGCCGGCCAGCGTTGGTTTCTGCTCAGTTTATGACCCAAATATTCCAAAACAGCACCGTGTGTGTGTGTGTGTGTGTGTGTGTGTGTGTGTGTGTCTAAACCATATAAGCAAGATGTATGTTTCATGAAACTTTCTTACATGAAAGCAGCAATGACTCAGTTAACTACAGCCCTACGGACAGGCAGTTTTCAAAATCCTCATCCTCTATTTTTCCCACCACCTCTGCGGATGTAGATTACCTAATGATCTAAATAAGAGTTCCTCAGTCCTAATCTGCCTTTTGGTGCTGGGTTTTGAATATATTTTCACAAGTCAGAGTGAAATAAGGAAAATATAATGAGTTCGTCATACAAATAAATGCATCCAATTTATAAAACGGCTGCTCGTTTTGCCATTGGGATCTTCTAATCTTTATCTCTCAATATTCAGGCTGACTTTGAGACATAGCCTTTTTGTTTACTTATGTGTTTCTTTTGTGAAAAGAAACATTCTTTCCAGGTAAAAGTTAAAAGTAGAAACTGCATATTATATTTTAAAACTAATTTTTTAAATTATACTGATCCAATAAAGAAATCCTTGCAGCCCTAGCCTGCTCCATCCTTTCCTTAAGGAAATGAAAGAGTGAGTGACAATCTCTTACCCACAGTTATTTATTTCTTTTTCTTCATTAAACCATTTGTTGCAACTGAGGAGGAAAGAAAAGTAGATACTTTGGTCCCACTTATCTTTGTGACATTTTCAGTACTAATTTTAATTAACATAAATTTGATTTGATGTCAAAATGCTCTGGTTCCTTTAAAATGTCAAATTTTAAAGTGCTGACATTTTCTTGGAAAGAGCAAGGCCCTGAATGAGTTAATTAGGAAGGGACTGGTCACTCAGAGATTCCAGTATAAAACACAGTTCATTTCTTCAGATAAGACAGATGCTCCTGAAGGTGACAGAGTCTTTTTTTCAACTCAATGCTAAAATTACCTCCATATGACACCATATGACACCTGATTCCACACCCTGTCCCCCACCCAGATGTTAATAATCTATTATGTTCTTGAGGACAATGACTTGTAATATTCATCTGTTTGTCCAACACTTAATAACTGCTTTAAACATAGTAGACCCTGAATGAATATGTCTTGAATTAATGTTGAAGGAGGAAGAGGCAAGGAAATATTAACAAGGGAGGTTTTGATTCAGAGTAAGGGTGAAAAAAGCAGTTGATAATTTTACAGAGAATATTTGCTCTTAAAAAAATTAAGACTTGGATTTGACAAAATAGAGTAGTGGAAATTTTGTTGATGTAGGTAATTTTTCAGAAAAATCCATTTTAAACGATTAATATTTAATAATTTATAGATTATGAAATGTGAGATGGGTATATAAATTCCTGGAAAACAGTCTAAGGCAGCTGTTGATATGAATGGGGTAAAAAATAGATTGTGACCTTTATTATAGTTAAATAAGAGGGGACATATTTTGCCTTTTTAAGTAGAGAATTGCTCTCTTAAATTATGGTTTATGTGTAGAATATATTATAAAATTTGTTTAAAATACTTGCCTTAAAAAGAATGCTTGGTTTAGCTCTTTTAATGAATTTGTAGAAATTTAGGAAAACATGAATAAAAAGTGATAATCCTAGATTCTGCCACATGCATCTTAATTGTCAATGTTTTGGGGAAATGTAAACCTAGCTAGCAATTATGCCTGTTACAGTGTCCATGAAATTAATATGTTTACCTCTACCTCCCCAAAAGAGGGAATACAGGTCAGATTAAATCAACTTTAGTTTGTTTGTCCCTTAAATACAGTGGGAACTGGGGCACCTGGGTGGCTTAGTCTGTTAAGCATCAGGATTCTGCTCAGGTCATGATCTAAGGGTTTGTGGGTTCGAGTCCCGCGTAGGGCTCTGTGCTGACAGTTAGCTCAGAGTCTGGAGCCTGCTTCAGATTCTGTATCTCCCTTTCTCTCTGACCCTCACCTGCTCTTGCTATCTTTCTCTGTCTCTCAAAAATAAATAAAAAACATTAAAATAAATAAATACAATGAGAACTTAATAATGTATAGTAGTGTGTATTAATTGTGAAGTTATCTTAAATGTGTGTTTAATTTTGTCACCCTAATTGTCATATGATTTGGAAAGCAGTAGAGAGAAAAAACAAGAGAGGGAAACGAAGGATATTTGTTTCAAGGGCTATGGCCCTAAACACAAACTTGTTAAACAAGAAAAATAATCAAAATCTCATAGCTTTTAACACTTTGTTAACTTTAGGATGAAGACATCAAGAGATTAACATATACTGAGGGAGAATTTCTGAGTAATATGCCCCATAATGGATTGTATTCTCCATGTTTTGTGCTTGAGTTTTAAGAATATGGACCATGGATAGCTACCCCACCTCCTAATCTCTACCAGCTGAGCCTGATGGACAGTAACACGGGCAAACCAGTACTACTAACGATAAGTCAGAAATAGTTCCAGGATTACAGTATGATCATTAACATTGAGTACAGCTTGTGACCTTACTTGAATCCTAATTGAAATGTAATCAGAAATGTGTGAAGCTTTGATTTCCAAAGTTGCCAACATGTTAAACTTACCTGATTTCCAGTCACTGCATTTTTCAAACCAGCTGGGCTACAGTGAAATTATTTTGCGTCCCTGCTGGGCCATAATGAAATGATTTTTTACCTGGTTTGAAACTCATGCAGATCCAAGCAAAATTGAAACTGATGTGAAATGTACTAGGTGTCAACCACCGGAACCAGTGCCAATATTTTCCCCCCAAGTGATTGCTAACTGAAACAGCAGGCTTCACACTATATAATCTCAGCAGATTTACAGCAGAACTTGATCTTACAGATTATTTGAGGACAACTGGATACTGCGGAGGAAAAAAGAAAGAAGGAAGGAAAGAAGGAAGGAAGGAAGGAAGGGAGGGAGGGAGAAATGGAGGGAGGAAAGATTGGCACCAATTGTGTTAAATAGAGAGTATGTCAACTATAGATTTTTTAGGTTAAAATTAGTGTTGATAGTAGATACAGCCAAAACTATCTTGAGTCACAGTATCACATTCGTTCTTTTCATTTTATAACTTCTGTTTTATCAAGTTATGTGTTAGATGCTTATACACTGACAAATTAAGATCCTTGAATTAATACATTAAAGTTATCAGAAATTTTACATTTTACTTTAAATCTGAAACAGAGATGAACTCAGAGTATTTTTTTCTGCACTTCGAAAAACAATAAGCAGCAGAAATTACATTTCTGTAAGTATGCTAACCACTGAGAAAATTATTTTGGGTTAATGTTATAAATATCGTTTAATAAAAAGTAAATGGCAGTTCTTAGTGAATATTGTATGACTTTAATTTATTTAAATATTAACTTTTGCATATAATGTCTTTCCGAATTTTAAACAAAATGGTGCAATTTATTTATCTCAACCTTCTTCACCATGATAGATGAATAGAGAAGTACAAAGTGAGTGTTGTGTAATTTTAAAGTGTGGCTGACTTCTCCAATATTGCTCTGGATCATTTCCATTTTACCTTACCAGAAGCATCTACCTTGAGTTAATATCCATTCATAATATCCCTCTTCTCAGCAATGGTGAAGGTTGTGTGTCAGGATCTCAAACATTTTTTCCCCATCCTTTTTGACTGATGAAATTTCAACACCTCTTTTGCCTGAACGCTTGTTTTGAAAAAAACGACTTTTTTAACCAAACAATTAATATATCAGCAATTCGAGCGTAACACAGCCTTTGCATGTTTATATGCCGTTTCCTCTGTGAGAAACACTAGGTGAATGAAGTAAACAACATACACCCAGCTGGGCTGAGCCATCAAGAAATTCACAAAAAAAACAAAAATGCACACAGAAACACATCTTGAAAGGAGGAGTCACACTCATCCACATCTGGTGTTTTAATTACCTGTCTGCTTTCAGAGAATCTGCCTTCCACCACTTTGCAACAACTGGTAAGCTACAGGGAGCCATCTTGGCTCCAAACCCTGCTCTCTCTTTATTTCTCCCTTTTCCTTTCTGACTCATGTATACTATTTCACTCTGTCAATCCCTCTTCACAAGATGTCCAAGAATACAAGACACTTATGGAGAATTTTCTCCCAATGATTTTCTGCCCAAGGTCATGGATGAGATTGCCTCTTTCACCAGACTTTTCCTAGTAGACAGGCTCATGGAATGTCTCCCAGAGAATGCTATTTGGCTACTCCAAGAAGATTCTGCAGAGCAGGAGAGGTGGTTGAGTGACTGATTGTTTTGACCACTTCCTTAGTGGGTGCATTTATCTTGGTACATCAACACTGCACTGGGTTACTGAATCAGAGGATCAATCCATGTAGTGTCATTGAAACTATTAGTCATGGGATTCTAGTATGCCAAGAAATCTCATTAAGATATTACACCTATGGATGCCAATTTAATAATTTACCAGAACTAGAATGCCCGAACATACTAGACAGTGACACCAGCTCAACAAGTTGTTTGACCCTGTGTAGACATTCTATATGTGTCATCTAATTTGATGTAGGTTGCAAGTAGATTAGGAATTCAAATTTATCCCTCTTTTATTATTGGCAATATTTCTGACATTTTCATAACTTGAGATAGTAAAAGATGTAAACATATCAGGTACACAGATTATCATTCTCTTCTTAGGAAGATGTGTATTGACACTATCAATATTTGGCTCTATAAATTTCCTTCTCTTTTCTACAATAGCTAAGTAGCTGTTTTTATAATACACTCTCATATTTATGTGTGTAAATACATCCAATACAGGCCAGGCCCAACTGTTTTTGTTTGTTTTTTTTTCCTTTTGTTTTAAAGCTATAACTATTTATTATCTGTTAGCACTACAGCTTAACATTCAAAAATTATCTTATTTCTCATATTTTCAGTATTTTAAGAAATTTTAATATTTCTGCTATCCTAATGCCTATAAATACTGGTTAATTTTTTATATCTTTTGTGTCAAGTTAGCATTTTTTGCCTCTATGTGTTCAAAAAATTAGGTGATTTGTCTGCTGTGGAGTATAACGTAATTTTTAAGAATTAAATAAATACAGGGGAGCCTGGGTGGCTCAGTTAAGCATCTGACTTCAGTTCAGATCATGATCTTATGGTCGGTGAGTTCGAGTCCTACATCAGGCTCTTTCTTGACAGCTTAGAGCCTGAAGCTTGCTTTGGATTCTGTCTCCTTCTTTCTCTGCCCTGCCCCCATTCATAATCTGTCTCTCCCTGTCTCTCAAAAATGAATAAAAGCTAAAATAATTTTAATATTTAAATAAATACTATAATACATATATATAATATATGCATGTATCGTTAATATATATTATATATATTTAAGTTGTATGTGTAATTTATCTCTCCTAAATGTAATTTCCTTTATGCTGATTATGCTTTATTTTATATAAAATGCATTTTTAATATTAAGTTTTCATATCTGTAGTGTATTTCCTATCTTAATTCATCTGTTATCTTATGCTTAGCAATCACTTTCTACTCTAGATTATATAAATATATCTATTTGCTTTAATATTTATATTTATCATTTAATTTCAAGAATTTATTTTGGAATGTGAGTAAAAAAAATTAAACTGATTTTCCACAAGTGTTTTACACAGGTTCTACAAATATTAACTTATTGGTTCTTTCTCTATTACCTTTACACCCTAACCGCAATCAATCAGTCAATCATATCAGCTACATATCACCTGATAAATCACAATAAATCAAATCATATATGTGGATTACTTGATCAATTTGAGAAGTGGCTTTAATCTCATATTTTACAATGCTATTTAATTAGACTGCAATAGTTTGTCATAGTAGCTTTCCATATATTAATCTGAATACTATTCCAAGATAATACAGAAATAATATGAAGGAATCTTTATAAAATGGAAATAGAAATGGACATGTAAAAGGAATGAAAATGAGTGACTGTGAAATTGTGCAAATTGCTTCAAATTGCTCTCTTTTAAAAACTTTTAATTTTATTTAGTTTTGGGAGAGAGAGAGAAGAAGCACAAGTAGGAGAGGGGCAGAGAGAGGGAGACATAGAATCCAAAGCAGGCTCCAGGCTCTGAGCCACCAGCACAGAGCCTGATGAGGGGCTCAAACCCAAGAGCCATGAGTTCATGACCTGAGCCAAGGTTGGATGCTTAATGGACCAAGACATCCATGTGCCCCTGATTTACTCTTTTTTATGTTTCCCTTATTACTTTGAACCCATCATTTCTAAAAAGTACTGAGATTTATTTTTAGAAATAATGGTGATTTAATTTTTGAAGTAATTTTCAATGATTCTCTATCTCTCTCTCTTTTCTCTCTCTCTCTCTCTCTTTTTTTTTTTTTTTTTTTTTTTTTTTTTTTTTTTTTTTTTTTTTTTTTTTTTTTTTTTTTTTTTTTTTTTTTTTTTTTTTTTTTTTTTTTTTTTTTTTTTTTTTTTTTTTTTTTTTTTTGGTGAAAGCATCAGTCCTTGAGGTCCTGGACCATCATTCAAGGCAAGCACAGTCAGGGAAGCAGGAGGTCATGACATAGATGTCTTTTCCATCAGAATGGAAGTGAGGACAAAATGCTTTTCGGTGGAATTGGGGGTGGAGAGAAAGCTGGAAAGGGAAAACAAAGGTCCTTTTCCAGAGATTTAACATGCCCATTTGCTTTATATTCAGCTCGGTTGAGGGGAAAGACATGGAGAGGTAGAAATAAACCAGCTGCTAATTGGTGGAGGTTGGTGAAAAGTAGAGAAACTTTGGTTCTACTTCCAACTTGGAGCAGAAGGTATGATAACCTTAAATCAATGTCCTTAGTTGTTTTCTCATGCCCTGTACAAAGTATAGTCATGATGTAGAAGTTCTTATATGGTACACATGGATAGAGGGGGCAAGAGAGATTGGGGTCTGAAGTCATCTGAGAATGAAGAGTCTAGGTGTTGACCTTGGGATTGCTGCAATGCATGGTGAGGTGATTCCATAGATAAGAGGCAGAGAGATCAAAGCTGGGGACCAAAATGGAGGTTGTGCCTAAGTCTCAGAGGGTCCTCATTTTTCATAGGCAATTGGTAAATTCAGGGAAAAGAACCAACACCCTGCGAGCTTATGCCAAAGCAACCAGTTATACATACCGGAGAAGCCTTTAGCAGCTGATACAGTGAAGGTATTGGTCAACCTCAGACACCTCAGAGATGAGCTAATTACAGCATGTCAGTAGGGCAAATCAGAGCATGATTATACTAGTCAGTATTATCTATAAGATTCTCTGGAAAAAAATCCCATAATTTGTAAGATTCTTCATCTATTTTTTAATTTCTCTTTTAAATGTGTACATTATCTGATTATTAGAGAGCTCTACATCTCAATGTAGATAGTGCTTTCAAATGAAGTACCATACAGACACAGTAACTTAAGCAAGTCTGTTGAAAAATTTATTGGAGTTCAGAAAATTTTGTTTTATCATTATCAATAAAAGTTGTCAATGAGAAAAGACATTCCTTACTATTATCAAAATGTATTGCTTTTGTTTATCTTAAATGTTTATTTATTTATTTATTTTGAGAGAGAGAACTTGAACAAGAGTGAGTGAAGGAGGTACAGGGACAGAGGAGAGAGAGAATTCCAAGCAGGCTCCATGCTGAGCTCAGTGCCCAATATGGGGCTTAATCTCACAGCCATGAGGTCATGACCTGAGCCAAATTCCAGAATTAGCAGCTTAACTGCCTGAGCCTCCCAGACACCTTTGTCAAAATAGATTTTAAAATTTAATAATCAAAATAGCATTCAAGTTCAGACACAAATGTCTGTATTAATGGGAAATTTGTATAAAATAGATACTGTAACTTCATATCAATAATATATTCAATAAATTCTATTGATTAAATTGTCTGTATGCTTAATGAAATTAACTCTCTGCTTCATTGTATGCACTTAAAACAGATCAAATGTATTACAGTGCTAAAAACAAAACCAAAATCTATAGACACTTAGAATATATTATGAATTATAGTTACAACATATCCATGCATGCTCATATTGATGGGAAATTCTCAACTGCCTCTGCCTTATTCCATCTGGCTCATGAATTGAGACTTTCCTTTTTTTTTTTTTTTTTAATCAAAATCTCCACACAAATGATAATGCCTACCATGTATGGGCAGGTAAAGAATAATGTAAAAAAATAATAGATAATGGATTTTCTCAGGGAATTTTATTGATCAGAAATTAAGAGGTTGCCTATGCAAGGTCATTGGATATGGTCCAATTACAGTGATATTGTTGGTCATTGAATATCTCATTGCAATGGGTTAGATATTGGCCATTGAGGATTCTTATTTAGTGACCTCTTGGTGCTAAGTTTACTTTCATTCTCAACCTGACCCTCGAAATGAAAACAATCAGGGGCACCTGGGTTTCTCATTTGGTTAAGCAACCTACTTCAGCCCAGATCATGAGCTTGAGCCCCGTATCGGGCTCTGTAGTGACACTTCAAAGCCTAGAGCTGTTTTAAATTCTGTGTCTCCCTGTGTTTCTCTGCCACTCCTACAATCATGCACACTCTCTCTCTCTCCTTCAAAAATAAATAAATAAATAATTAAAAACAAAAAATGTTTTTAATATCAAATAATTAGAATCAATTTTAAAAAATAATCTGTAGGACCTCTAAATGGAAGATTACAAAGTTCACCAAAGAAAAAGAAAATAACTTAATAGAATACACTAATAATATGCATAAGAAATCTCAATACTAGTAAGAATTTTATTCTTTTCAAATTGATTTATAAATCCAATGCAGGGATGCCTAGGTGGCTCAGTCAATTAAGCACCCAACATCCACTCAGGTCATGATCTCAAGGTTCTTGAATTAGAGCCCCATACCAGGCTCTATGCTGAGCCTGGACCCTGCTTCAGATACTGTGTCTCCCTCTCTCTGCCCCTCACCCACTCACACTCTGTCTTTCTCTTTCTCTCTCAAAAATAAACATTAATTTTTTTTAAATAATAAATCCAATGCAGAATTTACCAAAGCTAAGCTTATGAATAACCTTATCTATGATTTAACGATCATACTTCTGGATATTTGTGTAAGAGAAACTAGTGAAAACTAGTCCAGCAAAATATCAATAATGTCCATGGTAATGTTCTTAACAGTCAAATTTGAACCAACCCAAATGTTCATAGTAGATATTAGAATGGGAAATTTCATTGCCACAATATGAATTAATCTCCTATACACAACAATAAAAAGATTCAGAAATAAAAGAATCAAAACAGCATGATTTCATTTTTATGCAATTCAAAACAAGCAAATTCAATCTAAGATAATAAAAGCCTGAATGATGGTTAAGCTTATATTAAGGGAGGGAGCAGTAACACCAAATTACAGGAGGACTAGAGAACTTTCTTGATTTCAGGAAATTTTCTATAGCTTGGTCTGGTATTGGTTACATAAGGGTATGCATATATTAAAAATTCTACTGATGTCAAAAGTTAAAATTTTTACCATTAGGAAAATTTTAAAAATCACTCAATAGACTTATTCAGAAGCTACTATGTACTACTATGTTGGTGAATCTCTAAGACAAGATTTTTAAATGCAACGTTTTCCAAGTATATTAGTTAATGAATTATAGGAAGTGGTTTTCAAGGTAATACGATAAGAAATAAGCAAGTAATTGAGCTAGAATAAAGTATGTAAAGAATAGTGAATTGGTTCTGATATCTAATTTAAGAAGAGATTAGCAGGTAATAACTAAGCTTAGGAGGCAGTTAAAAATATTTTGCTGAACTAGGATCTTTGGCAGTGATACAAAGTATGGACAATTTTTCATTAGAGAAATTTCAAGAGAATAGATGTAAAACTATATTCTCGTTTAAGGTCAGGAAATTTTGACAATTATGGGCATTATTTCATTGTACACATAGAGTCTATCTTTTGTTTATCTTTCATCTGAATTCAATAATGAATCTGTGGATAATAAAATGATCCTTTTGTTTGAACTAGATAAATAGCTTAAGTAGATTTAATTATGCTTTTGGAATGCAAAATATAAAAAAATCCTAAAATTATAGTAAATACTTTAAAACCTATGTATTTGATAGATATTTTAATTCAACGCATTTCATGCTGAATCTATTTCCAATTAATAGAAGAAGGTAGCCAATCATGGTTTCTTTCCTCTTTCATTCTTTCGAACTCCAGTGTCGTTGGCTGTAGCTATTAAAAAGAAATCAAATTTCAAATCTCTTTCTCACTAAGCCAACTGTCCTTGTCTTATTGTACACCCATAACCTTCATTTTTTCCCTAGAAAACAGGAAATGTTTCTGAATAGATGTCCTTTTCTAGAGTATCTCCAGGCCCCATACATTCTCTTACACTTTTATTAAGATATTTCTAAAATGCAAATCTAGTCACTCATATTCTTAGCTGATAATTCTCCCTATGTGTTGCAACTATATAAATCTATTATATAAAATGTGAACATATCAAAGAAAAACTATGATAAGGACTAAGCTATTTCATAAATTTGTTCATCACCCTTAGTAATCCTCTAAATATATCCTAAGTATATTTTCTTTGCATATATTTATGTAAATACTGACATATTACTAAGTCAATTACAAAGAGCTGCCCTAGTTTAGCATGTATAGGTACATTAGCTCGTTTGGCTGCCAAAAAATTGGAGATAAAAATTCTCATTCTTCCTGGGGTATCTAGATGGCTCAATCAGTTAAGTGTCCTACTCTCGATTTGGGCTCAGGTCATGATCTCAGTGTTCATGAGATTGAGTCCCAGGTTCATGAGTCTCTCTCCCTCTCTCTCTGCCTTTCCCCTGCTCATGCACTCTCTCTCTCTCTCAAAATAAATAAATACATTAAAAATTTATTCTCCCAATTTCATAACCTATGTATCTAGCTTCAATAAAATAATTTTACTATTCTAGATATATATTAGTAACCTGTATTAATGCCTCAGGCACCTAATATCCTCTTTCAGAAGTAAAATTTTTAAATAGTATACAACACACCAATAAACCTGATCTTAGAATATATATGCCACTATATTAATATGCTTCCTGCATTTATTAATTAATAGCTTATCAAAAGTGTTAAACATGTTTGATACACTAAGCCATGCCATTAGAGATAGTCAATATTCTGTAAGCAATACAAAATGAGATGTGAGAATGAAATCAATACTAACAGGGCTGATTCAAATAAAAATTATGAAAATGACCCCTTTTATTTACAGCTCAAAACTAGATCATTATAGTTTTATAACTATAAATTATATAGTTATGTAAATAACAATTAGATCTAAGGGGTAAAATAAAATTAAAAAGGAAAATCAATGATCCGTTAAAATTAAATTCAAACAGTTAGCTACTGCTGATAAGTTTTTTAAAAAACATAAACTGTCTTAAAGAAGGAATTCAAGACAAATAGAATAACTGAAATAATATACTGATCAAGTGAAAAACAGAGGTTCTTGTCCTAAAGCCAATTTTTAATAGTTGTCAACTATTTTATCTTAATTCAATGATTTGAAAAAATTTTATTAATCCTAATGTTGTGAGATATAATGGTATGTAAGATATTTATTTAATTAACTTTTATATTTATTTAAAATAAGTTTCATAAAATATATTTATACTAGTCAGTAATTAAATTATTAACAATCAATTTTACAATCCACTCTAATAGTTAAAACGTGAAGAAAGTCATTCAACAGATTTTGGTTTGGTTGCGATATTTTCATTTGGGAGATAATTATTATTAGTTTTTTTTCAATGGCTTTCTTTATTTATTTTTGGAATGAAATTGCAATTATATATTTCAAGTTGAAACTGTACCAAAGACACTAGGATATTCCAATACCCACATTACTTTTTAATATTTTGTGATGCCAGGGAATTGGCCATTGCTAATTAGACTTATGTTCGAATCTGATCAGTCCCATTCAAAACTCTGGTAATTCAACTTTTGCCTATAAATTAAACTTAATTAGTTACATTTCTCTGCACCATTGAATTGAGTTAATTGCAAGCATAAACATATTAACATCTGATATAAATTGCTTTACATTTGCCAAGCCTTTTGAGTTTCAAAATTATCCATTGACATAAAATTATAAATGATTACTAATACATATTCTAAAAAATCATATAGGTTATCCAGACAATGTAAACCCATCAACTGACCAAGCAAAAGAGTCAAAAACTTCAATAAGTGATATTACAGTACAAAGAAAACATCTTATGGCTAAAGATAGTGTGCTATAGACAGCTACATAATCCTCCACCAGGCAGAATATAATTGGCTTGGAGATCATCAAACTGACCATCAAACTGAGCTTGGTTATTTTAATTCCATCAAACAGTGATTTGTATTTTTACTTGTGTAATAATAGATGGCATACTCTTGAACAAAATAAGTTATTTGGTATTTGTAAACTACCTTAAATTAATTTTAGATTTTAAACACAGTAATGGAAATTATTTCTTGGAGAATGGTGAAAAGTACTTGATTCCCTTCCTTTCCACTGTCTTCTAAGATCTACCACTTTCTAAGTAAAATGTTTGTGAGGCATATGGGAGGCAGGCTGTAAAGCAGTTTTTGTTCTAAGGATCTCAAATAATCACATGAATTTCTGGAGAAGAATTTAAGAGAGACCAGATGGGAGAATCTGGAAGTGGTAGAATCTTTAAGACATTTATCAGAAGAGACCTATGTGTTCAAGGGGGTGAGTATATTGGCCCTGTATTAGGATGCCCGATCCCCTATATCTCAAAATCACCAAACAAATGACCAAATATGAGTGGAAAAATTTTCTCCGGGTACATCAACAGTGATCTGATCTGATACCTTGTCTTCTTTGGCAGTACTGGTTCTCTGGCAGAAAGATAATGTACCTTTAATTACTTACAGAACTGTGACCACAAAGGGAGCTAGTTTTAAATTTTGCTAAATGGTAAAGTCACCTGATGTGTCATTCATATATGTGTGTGTGTGTGTGTGTGTGTGTGTGTGTGTGTATTCCTATTTCCTCTCACCACACCATCCAAAGCCATGGAAGTTACAATTTAGTTGATATAAGGTAAAACCTAGACAATGGAATTAAAAACAAAATCTCCCCAATTGATTCTAATATGAAGTAAATTAGCAAATTGAAATTCATGGGGGTGTAGGGGCAAATGTCAAAAGCCACACGTAAGTCCATTTGAGCTGATATAGAAACAAATAATAATAACCTGCAACATGGGCAAATCACTTTGAGAGGAGGTGATTGATCAGTCAGACATAATGGCACACATATTCAGAAAAATGTAGTTCTCAGAGAAAGAAATTATAAATTGAACAGGAAAAAAACAAAGGTTATTTAAGAAGTTTCAATTGTTCCAAAAATTTTTTTGAATATTTACCAGTAAACTCTTTCAAGAGAACTTTATGTGACCATTGTGCAAGTAATAATCAGTAAAAATCAGAAGAAAATAATTTTCCTCTACAGTTCTCTTTTTGCTTAAGCTACATCAAATAGGTTTTGGTTATGAAGGCAGTCATTCCCTTGAGCACTTTGGTCAAATGACAAGGCCAGAGAAGTAAGAGATAATGTGGCAGAAGCACCCTGTGCATGAACATTTCTGCATACCCAGTGCTGCTAGAGTGAGACGGAGAGCAACAAAAAGTTAAATACAGGACCTGTGAGTGTTGGAAATAGCTTGGTTGAAGTTCAAAGATATAACAGAAATGAGGTGTTTTGTTTTGTTTTGTTTTGTTTTTTTGGAAATGTACCAGTTAAGAGGCAAAAAGAATGAAATTAGAGAAAATGAGGGTGTTATTTTACCAGGGTAAGATCCATCTTAGACTAGTTTTGAAGGTGAATTTGAAAACTTGTCAGCTCTAAATCTGTATTCAAAGATGGAGCCTAAAGGCACAGAGCAAGAAAAGGAAACTAGTAGGTGTTTAATCTTGTCTTTGACCAAAAAATTTGGAGTATAAACATCAGTGACAGAATTGAATCTTAAGTTGGTGTTCAAACTGTCTTCAGTTGGCAAGGAACTTTAGATTTGTGTCTAAAGTAATTTTAGATAAAAGTAATTTCAGAGTTTTAATGATCCTTATATATCCCAAATTCTGTTGATCTGATCTGACCATGGAATCATGAACCATTTGATATTTCTAATTAATGCGTACTTTCACTGAACATTTTATGTACTATAAGGTGAATTTTCTACTAAGGATCTTTATCAGGAAAGAAAAGGTAATGAATTTAAAATTTCTGTAATATGCATTTAGTTTCACCCCTTAGAAATATTAAACATTAATATTGGGGTTCATACTGTTTATTTAACAGAGTAGAAAAAGAACAAATACAGAACTACAAATTAGTCGTTTCCTAAGGGTAAAATAATGCAGATAATTTAATTGTTTTGCTCTACTATTCACTACTTTTTCGCAACACATATATAATTAGAATGAGAAATACTGCAGTCTGTTCAAATCATTTCTTATTCTCCAAAAATAGCATATATTTTTTTAAGTAAAATCATGGAAACTTCCAGTTAATACCTTGTGGAAGCATACTGGTTTCTATATTCTCCTGAAAAAGTACTCCAAAGTTAACTCCCTTTACAATAATAGGATAAAGACAACCCACATGACTTTAGATTTAGAAAGATGATTATTTTACACTTAGACAATAATCAACTTCTTCATATATGGACATTTTTTTTCAGTGACTTCTTTTACTTAGGAAACAGTAATTAAATATTTCTGCCTTAAAAACTGATACCATAGTCATCGAGCAGTATGGTACTGGAGCAAAAACAGACACATAGATCAATGGAACAGAATAGGAAGCTCAGAAAGAGACCCACAATTATATAGTCAATATACAATCTTCAACAAAGCAGGAAAGAATATCCAATGGAAAAAAGAGTCTCTTCAACAAATGGTGTTAGGAAAACTGGACAGCAATATGCAGAGGAATGAAACTGAACCACTTTCTCACACCATACACAAAAATAAATTCTAAATGCAGAAAAGACCTAAATGTGAGACAGGAAGCCATCAAATTCTAGAGGAAAATACAGGCAGCAAATTCTTTCACATCAGCCATAGCAGCCTCTTACTAGAAACATCTTGGAGGCTAGGGAAACAAAAGCAAAAAACAAACTATTGGGCTTCATTAAGATAAAAAGCTTCATGGGCACCTAGGTGGCTCAGTCGGTTGAGTGTCTGACTTCGGCTCAGGTCATGATCTCACAGTTAGTGGGTTCGAGCTGCGTCGGACTCTGTGCTGACAGCTAGCTCAGAGCCTGGAGCCTGCTTCAGATTCTGTGTCTCCTTCTCTCTCTGACCCTTCCCGCTCATGCTCTGTCTCACTCTCTCTCTCAAGAAATAAATAAATGGAGACGTAACTTTTTAAAAAAATAAATAAATAAAAAGCTTCTGGGAAGAGAATGAAACAATCAACAAAAATAAAAGGCAACCTATGACACAGGTGAAGATATCTGTAAATGACCTATCTCGTAACAGGTTAGTATCCAAAATCTACAAAAGAACTTACCATAATCAACATCCAACAACACATAACACAGTTAAGAAATGGGTAAAAATTTAAAAATAAAACTACCCAAAAGATACAAAAATGCTGATTTGAAGGGGCACATACACCCTGATGTTTGTAGCAGCATAATCAAATAGCCAAATTATGGAAAGAGCCCAAGTGTCTACTGACTGAAGAATGGATAAAGGAGATGTGTATAATGAAGTGTTACTCGCCATCAAAAAATGAAATCTTGCCATTTGCAGTTGAATGGATGAACTAGAGACTATTAGGCTAAGCAAAATAAGTCAGTCAGAGAAAGACAAATACCCTATGATTTCACTCATATGTGGAATTTAAGAAACAAACTAGATGAACATAGGGTAAAGGAAGAAAAAAAAAGGAGGCAAACTACATAGAAAACAAACAGGTGGGTAGGGGTTGGGCTAAATGGGTGATGGGTATTAAGGATGGCACTTGTGATGAGCACCGGGTGTTATATGTAAGTGATGATTCTCTGAATTCTCCTCCTGAAACAAAAAGAAAAAAGGCTGACACAAAATTAATATTTCTAAATAAATCATGCTCTTCATCTTCCATGTTTTCAATGGCAAATACTCACTAACAGAGTCAAAAGGTACCTTATATCTTATAAAATGTGTTCAACGCGCTCTGTACTTTCCCCCTTTACTTCTATGTTGGAGATAGGCAGTGATTCTCTTACCATAAGGAAATAAAGGCTTTGTTTTGTTTTATTTTTAAGGAAATCTCTTAGTAACTAAATAGATATTTTCCAAATTTGGAAGAGCCTAGGTCAAAATAACATATATGAATAACAGAGAATAAACCAAGACCTAAGGAACTAATAATTGGCAGCCTGATATAATGTTTCATGACAGATTCTGCAGGCAGATTGGCAAGGGCTTTAGCTCTGACTCTACCACTTACTAGGTCTGTGAGGCTGGGCAAGCCACCCAAACTTTTAGTGCTCTGTGTTTTTTTAATCTGTATAAAGGAAGTTACATAGAACTATTTCATATTAACATTATGAGTATTGAGTTAGTTAATATTTCCAAAGTAATTAGAATAGTGAACAGTTTTTAATAATTACTATGTAAGTATATACTCAATATATAATAAAAGGTAGCTACTCTTTCAAGTTTTATTATTCTTTCTCACATCTGCATCTGTACATTCTTGTCTGTTCTGTTTTTCTTTGGTATACTATGACTTTGCCTGATGTTTTTAATATGTTTTGTCAACATATGGCCAGGCCAGCACTCAATAAAGACAGATCAATATCACTTTGGGGATATTGACTAGTTTAAAATCTAAGGTAATGATATTTCTATTGGACAGACTTACATCAAAAATCTAGTAGTGGTCTCATCAGCTGCAGATGGTGAACATACTCTACCACTTCTTGTCTCAAATTTTACTGAAGCAAACAAAGGACTACCATAAGTTAGAAAGAAACAAAATAATATACAATAGGCAAGCTTCTAGCAACATATACTCACCTTATAAGGTAAACAATTGACTAGCTGCATTTAATTTTACCCCTAGAAGTAATGATCTACAATACGTCAAGTTTATGTAATTGCATTGATAACTAACATGCTAGTTCTTAAAATAATATTCCAGAAAGCACATAACTAATGCAATTTTACAATCCGCACAAAAAATGAGGGTCATCCACTTGTGAATTGCAATACATAAATGTCTAAGAGCCTAATTACTGGAAAATTACAGAAAAAACATTTTGTATATACATACATATCACTGTAATGAAGTGACTTGCCAAATAATTCACAACAAATTAAGTCTGTAAAGATGAAATTAATCTAACCGGCATTCATAAATCAAAAGAAAGAATGACAAAAATTCAAGATAATAAATGACACAGTACAAATGATGTCTTGATACTGATAATGAATACTTTTCCCTAAAATTGAAAACAAACCAGAAGCAAGTGTTCATGCATGATAGCAGCTTGGCAATGTTACCAAGTTACATGTCTCAGCCAGCCATTTTTATACAGATTGATTTACAGTCAGTCTTCACTGTCTGTGAGTTCCATATTCGCAAGAATTTATTTTGTTTTTTAAGTTTATTTATTTATTTATTTTGAGAAAGAAACCGAGAGAGAAAGAGAGAGAGAGAGAAAGAGAGCATGAGCTGGGGAGGGGCAGAGAGAGAGAGAGAGAGGGAAAGAAAGAATCCCAAGCAGCCTCTGCACTGTCCACAGATCCGATGTGAGGCTGGACCCCACGAAAAGAGCCACGAATCTGGTTCTCCTGAGAAGTCTAGAGTCACACGCTTAACTTACTGAGCTACCCAGGCGCCCCTAACCCTGAAATCAATGCTCAGGCACCTTTCATAGTCATTTGAGGACATACACAAGGGGACAAAAGCTTTGAGTCTAAGTCCTCTTTCCCAGTGAGGTAACTCTTCTTGTTTCATTTCTCGTTCCATAAACAAAGCGTCCTTCTTATGACGTATTTAATGCCACTTTTTCATTTTTTTGTGATTTTTATTAGTGATTTTTTTTCTGTTAAAAATGACCCCCAAGCATACTGCTTAAGTCTTGTGTAGGGTTCCTAAGCAGAAAAAGACCATGGTGTGCTCTATGGAGAAAATATGCATGTTAGATAAGATTCATCAGGCATTATTTACAGTGCTCTTCACTGTGAGTTAACTGATAATGAATCAATGACATGAAAAACAAGAAGAAAGAAAGGAAGGAGGGAGGAAGGAAAAAGGAAGGAAGGAAGGTATATAAGCCTGCTCTAGAAAATGCTGAAGTAACATCTACAGTGTATGATAAAGCTGTGGAAAAAGATTCGGGAATTTAAAAAAAAAATTTCCAATTTTGTGGGAAAATATTTCTTTTAAATCACTTTTAGAGGAATATATTTGATTCTCTGTATTTGTGAATTCACAAGGCTATAACTAACTTCCAATGTTTAGTGGATCGGGAAAATGTGAGGACACAAAGGCTATGTTGTATTATTATGAAGAAATACAGTGTCCAATCAATGATTTATAAGAACTATATATTAAGTCAGATCTCTCTTAACAAAGACATGCATCAGCGAGATTGCTTATTGACTGGTTAACAAAAGTGTTGTGATCAGAGCTTGTGGGGTATTAACCCAGTTTTTATTCCAGGAACAGTGGATCAGTATTTGCTAAGTCTATTTACCTTTGCTACTTCCTTTATCGGGCTACAAGCTACTATTTACCTTTTAGAATTAGATATTTATACCTAAATGAAGGGGAGCCAGTCCACTCAGAATTGATTGCTTGATACCAGGGATTAATATAATTCTCCCTTACTTGATGCTTTAACTTTAGCCCCTTCCTTTTGCATCTGGTCCTACTGATCAAAAAATATCTGCTCTTTGAGTTTTTAAAAATATAATGAGTATAGAAAATATTTTACCCAGCTTACACTTTCATCCCATATCGTAAAATACTTATAAATTATCAACTCATAGGATGCACTTTGGGCTATTTAATAATTGTCTTTTCTATTTTATCTCTATTCCATCCAATCTTATTTCTCACTATGTATACAGGTACGTGCATTCTCTACTCAAGTGCTGTGTTTTCCTTCCTTTGGAAAAGCGTCATGCCTTTTCATGTCTTGAATTTGCTCATTTTCAAAGCATGGATTAAGCTCAATAACAAGCATTAGATTAGAGAAAGAAAAGGCGGGGAGGGGGGATAAAAAAGCAGGATGAAAAAACCTGCCAGGCTTGGTTTTGTAGCCTAAAGTCAGAAAGCCCAAATTCAAATACTATTTGATTTTTCTGAAGATCTGCTATCACTGTGGGTAAACCAAATAGGTAGAATTTATTAATAATTTGTAAATGTGGCCAGTAGTACTATGTTTAAGAAAGCATTCCATACAAAACAGCCCGTTCCTGGGAATGTGAGAACAGTCACCAACCATCTAAGGGCACATGGGTGGGTCAGTTGGTTAAGTGACAGACTCTTGATTTCAGTTCAGGTCATGATCTCATGGTTTGACACTCTGCACATGGATGCAAGCCCCACCCCTCTGCGGAGAGGGAGCAGAACCTACTTTGAATTCTCTTTCTCTCTCTCTCTCTCTCTGCCCCTCTCCTGCACTCTCTCTTTCTCTGAAAAGAAATATACAAACTTAAAAAATAACAATTTAATGGAGAGAAGAGGCACAAATTTGCTGGAATTTCAATAACTTTCTCACAGAGTCTGAAGTTCCGAGACCTGCTCAATTCTCTGGAGTAAGAGTAGCCCAGGAGGACAGAGGGATTCGAGCCTGAGCTGAAAGGGAAGTGAGGGTCCAGGTGCTATCTTAGTCTGAGTCTAGGTCCCGGCTAATGTAGGCCTGAGTTATCAGAGGGTTATTTTTTTGATATACTTTTGTCATTCATCAAAACTGTGTCAGAAAAGAAATCTTAGGTTAATAGATAGAAGAAAACAGCAACTTCAGCTCTTGAGTGAAGTTGACCTCTTCACCTCTCGTACCTTCTCTCCATAAACCACACACACTTCAGCCCTTCTCTACACACACATACATGAGTTTGATATATTACCATAATCTGTGCTTATCTTATGGTCAGTACCAATGGAGAGTGAGGAAAGAAGTTACATGGACTTACCAGGTGATAACCTACGTAAATATAGTTTATGTAAATAATGTTTTGTTTCTTTATATTTTACATTAATTACTTTTCCTTTTATAGTTAATTTGTGTTTCTTACTATTTTATAAGTATCTATGAAGAATTCAATTGTAATTAAATAACAAATTAATACACATGATTTGTCTTAAATTCAAGAACTCAAACATATTAAAGCTTTGTTCAGAATCATTAAAGCTTTATAATATTAAGAACATTTTATTTTTCAATTCTAATAAGTTGTTGTTGTTTAATATGCATATTCTGGAGTGCCTGAGTGGCTCAGTTGGCTAAGTGTCCAGCTTTGGCTCAGGTCACAATCTCACAGTTTGTGAGTTCAAGCTCTGTATGCAGCTCTGTGCTGACAGCTCAGAGCCTGGAGCCTTCTTCAGATTCTGTGTCTCCCTCTCTTTCTTCCCCTACCCTGCTCTCACTCTGTGTCTCTCTCTCTCTCTCTTCAAAACTAAATAGACATTAAAAAATAAAATATAAATAAATTAAGTAAAATATTAATGTTCTATGCTTATGAGATTTGTAAGAATGGTAGTTTTTCTTTTATTACCATCCTTTTCAAAAAATTTCCTTAAAGTCCTGTCAGAGTTAAAACCATACATTTTCTGGCACTCCCTCAGAAAACTCTGAATTTCTTTGTTTTTTGAAACATGAGAGAGAATACTACAATATCTGAATACAATGGTGACTATCCCTCTTTCCTTTCCAGAATTTTATGACAGTAGGGTATTTTGTACTATTTAGGAATCAGCAAGGCATTTTCTTATATTTCATTATTAATTCCTTCAACAAGTATTCATTCAGTTATACTATATTCCAAGTATTATCCTAGGCATCACTGAACAAAATAGACAAATATCTCTGCCCTTGTGGAGTTTTAATTCTATAAATGCTACATGTAAGATAAAAGAGCAAAACTAAACATCATTTATATATAAAAGAGGAAAACTATATATATGTACATATATACATGTATATAAATTTCATATATAATGCGATATATTACATATATATGACAAGAAGAATGTGTGGTTTATAATGTACCCTAGAGATCCTGAATCAATCTCTTTTACAGTGAGAATTATGCTTTTTCCACTTACATTTTGACTTTTATTGGCAGCTCCATGATTTATGTATGAATGAGTATAGATTTTCTCTGAATCACTTCCATTGTGTTATGTATTTGGAAAAGTTTAAAATGAACTTTGCCACCGATTATTTCAAATTCATGAATAAATCATGAATACATATTGCCTTTCTTAAAATCCATGCAGATATACAAATATGTGTATATAAATTTTGTATATGTAAACATAAATTTACAAATACATAATTTGAAAATATTTAATGCATTAAAATCGCGATCATTTTCAAAGCAATACCTATAAAACATTATTTTATGCATATTTCTGTACACATAAGAAAAATATATAACCTCAGTATACTTCAATGAGTCACAAGACTCAATATGGATTTTATAATCTGCTTATCTTTACTCGTTTTATTTATTCAAGGAATATGATTTAAATTATATGCTATGTAAGAAGAAAATATAATCTGAAAGCTTTCTTTTGGAGTTTACTTTTAAAAGTTTTCTTCAGCATTGGAAATGATAACTGATAATTAATATACTCAAGTCTATTCTTCAGCCTCCAGTAATATGAATGCTTTTGTTTGAATGCTTATTCACATACAGCTTACTGAAGTGGTTGATATGAGGAGAACAGAAGACACACACCGAGTGAGAATGCAAGGAGGGAAATTTTTTAATGAGACAAAAAAAAAAAAAAGAAATGTCTTTACTTAGTCTTTAGCGGCACCTAGTATGTTTTTAATAAATGTATCTTTGAGTCTTAATCCACCAAAGCACAAGTAATGGATCTATCACAGAGTTTCACAAAATGGGATTTTTGAACAGGACCATATCTGAAACACTGTTCTGATGTCTGTGTGCAACTATGTATATTATTCAAAAAGGTACAAGTGAGGAAGGAGTAATTATGGTTTACTTACTTTAAAGCATAATGAATTTTACTCAATTATTTTCGATTCTTTTTTTAAAATGTTTTGTCTTTGTTTTGAGAGAGAGAGACAGAGAGTGAGCAGGGGAGGGTCAGAGAGAGAGGGAGACACAGAATCTGAAGCAGGCTCCAGGCTCTGAGCTGTCAGCACAAAGCCCGACACAGGGCTCGAACCCACAGATCATGAGATCATGACCTGAGCTGAAGTCAGGTGCTTAATCGACTGAGCCACCCAGGAGTCCCTCAATTATTTATGATTCTAAGTATAGTGGCTTCATATGTCTCTCTTATGGTAATAAAATAAAGTCATAAAAGGTTAAAGTCACTGAACCCATTGAACCCCATGATTCTATTCAATTCAATCTAAAGATCCCCCCAAGACCAGTTTTTACTTGAAATTCAATCCCCAAGAATATTTTCACATGTAATTTTATTTTCCATCTTTCAAGTGTTAATAGTGAACAAACTTTTGATAAATTAAGAAAGAGATGCCTAAAAAAAAGAAGAAAGAAAGAAAGAAAGAGAAGAGAAGAGAAGAGAAGAGAAAAGAAAAGAAAAGAAAAGAAAAGAAAAAAGAAAGAAAGAAAGATGCCTAGGCAGCTCCATTGATTAAGCACACAGCTGTTGATTTCAGCTCAGGTCACTTTCTTGCCGTTTGCGAGACTGAGCCACTCGTGGGGCTCTGTGCTGACAATGCAGATCCTGCTTGAGATTCTCTCTTTTTCTCTCTCTGCCCCTCCTCTTCTTTTCCTCTGTCTCTTTCTCTCTCAAAATAAGCAAATAAACATGAAAAAAATAGAAAGTAAATTTATATCAAATATTGTTCCTATTACATGTAAAACTAAAAATCAACCTCTCATTGTTTATTATTTGGACACAAAATTCTCTATGAAAACTTCCTTATTAACTTCAGTTCATGATGGATTTACAGGAGAATAAAATATTTCTTCCAATATTAACTACTTGGTAACTATTATTAGCTTATGTAATGTCACATTTTTAACAAAGCATTCATATTGTATTTAATTATTATGTATACATGTTTTGCCTTTGCAACTTTATTGTGATGATCTTAAGGAAGACTTTCCGATCCTCACATGGTGAGTCTAGTACTATAAAGAAAGTAGAAAAACAATAATATTGTTTGTTGCCTGAATTGCCTCTGTTTCTCTTCTAAAGCAAGAAGTGCAGTGAAAAACAATCATTCTTTTATGTGAAACTATTTTTTGGTCAAGGAACAGTTTTCCACACACATGGTACTTGAAGAAAAATGAAACCTAGATAATATAGCTACTTTACCCAATGATCCATGTCGACTGAATACTAACTTAGACTTACTGCATTTTTATTTCACTATAGAAACTATTTGATGTTCTTCGTGCAGATTATTGATCCTTCAAAATATTCTTAATAGTTACTTTGGTTATGTTGGTGTAAAAGTTGAGTAGACTAAAAGGAGGAGAGTACAAGCAACTTAGTTATGGAAGACTCACAGGCCAGCGCTCCAGAGTCTGCACTTTTGTGCACTGGGCTCTGTTGCCCATCATTAGTGATGGACTCTTAGAAGTGAATTCAAGTATGTTTGACATAAGCATTTGTGATCTGTCATAGTTGTGTTAGGTTGACAAGATTTGAAATTTTTACTTTAGTGTTTTTAAAAATACTATTTAGCAAGTGATTTCATAAGAAAAGTGTTGGGGGCCACCGAGTTTTGACCGCCTCAGGCAAGGATATATCACTCTCCAGGGAGCAACCAAAAAACAAGATTTACATATGGAGGCTAGGAGAGAGCATTTCCTGGTCCAGATTCAGAGACAGTCATACTGAGCCAGACAAAAAAAAAGCTAAAATGAACAAAAGATCAAACCGCATTTTGGATTATGCAACGCTAAGCTTCCCCTCCCCAGCATTGCAGATGCAAGTCTGGGCGCTTCTTTTTGATGCTGTGTCCGGGGTTTCAGTTTCGGTTTCCCCTTTCTCTAATATTCATTTGACTCTGTTACCTGGTGACCAACCTGGGTCAGTTCCCCTCCCCAAACCCTATATAAGAGTATTATTTTCTTAATAAGAGGAGGCTTGATCATATACCGTGTGTTGTGTCCTTACTCTATGTGCTCCCCCTTCTGCCCTTTCTCTCCCTCCCTCAGGATCAGGAACCCGCAAGGATTCACCGCTCTGCCAGCCAGGGCGGCTAGACCGGACAGAAAAGACAATCCAATAAACAAAACACATAATACAATTGAAATTAAAATTGTAAATGTATTGAATTTTGATATTTTTATTTCAAGAATTAATATCTTAAAATACATTTATGATATGAGTGAAATGTTTATCTAAATGTAATAGAAACTAAATTAATATTAAAGTAAATAGCAGTTGAGAATATTTGTGAAAATTTGAGCTTCATTCCTTACAAATAGAGTTACTTCCTTTACTGTCTAGACCATGGCTATAAATGAAGGTAGCATTTATTGACCAAGCGATATGCGTCATGAACTGCTAAAGGTGTTTTTCTCATGCCCTTTAAATCCTCTCACAATCCTATGTTGCATGTCTTAATACATCTGCTTTATAGATAAGGATATAGAAGTTCACAGATGTTTCAGTAATCAGAACTACTTATCAAGAAACAGGATTCAAGTAGCTTCAAATTCCAGATTATTTTAGTATACAAAATCAGAAATCATTTCATTAGAAACTGAATTTTTGTCTAATCCAGTTTCTTATTGCTTACACTAATGATATGTTAGTATTTTGATATTTTTTTATCTTAACTGAATCACAGTAATGGATTTCAATCACAAAATGTGTTGGATGCAATGGTTTTAGAAGTCACTTGAAGAATGCTTATATAGATGGTTTTAACGTTTAAAATAACATTGCATCTAGTTTTTGTATCATTTATAGTATGTGTAGAAAGGTCATTTTATGATGTTGGCATGAATATTTCAATTTATTTTTGAAAGTAAGATTATAGGTATTTGTTTTATTGCATGCTTCGTATTATTATAATCATTATTATGATTTAAAAATTAACATCAGGGTATGTGTCTAGTAAAGTCCATGCAGCATGGAGATTTTATGTTGTTTATTCTTTTCCACTAAGCTAGAATACTTATTGAATAAGATATTAGTATACAAAATGTAATATATTCATAAACATTTCTATGTTTTATTGAAATATAACAATGAAATTTAATTTCATTGGCTGTTTGTAAACTTGCTAAAATTGCTTTCTAGGTGTTTTATGGAACTGCTTATTAGCTTCTAGAAAAATGCATACAGATATCTGTTGCTCGTGTGTGTGTGTGTGTGTGTATGTGTGTGTCTTCCATCATCATCAACTATGGCGGTTTAGTGGAAATTGTTATTTAACTGATGCTAAAGAAGTATAAGTGTCTTTGTCATTTATTAATGAAAGATTAATATTCAATATCAGGATCCAATTAATTCATTATCTTCATTAGGCTTTTGAGGTTAAGTATTGTGTTTGTCAAAAAATAATTCAAATAAAAAGGCAGATAGATACTGTTTTAACATGTATTAACAAATAATTATAAGACATTCTTCACAACAAATAATCTAAGAAAATTCTGGAAATTACAGCTAAGGACTGAACATTTACTATCTTAAGCTGAATAACAACAGTTTCCGCCAAAATTTGTTCTTCTTGGCAATTTTACAAAAATATCATGCATGAACATGATCCAAATAAAAAAATATTTCCCTCAAAATAACAACAAAGAAAGCATTCCATTTCAAAAATATTATGTTTATTATTTTTGACAATCAGTATTTGGGTATTTTGAAGTACACTGTGATTTTTCATGTTCTGACATTGATGCACACTTCAGAAAATGAAGTCCCTCCAGTAATCATTTCATTCAATTCCATGCAAATATTCCACTTGAGATATCCACATATTATGCATTGTGAATAGTGCAGATTCATGAAGATTTTAAATTAAGTTCCTTCTTCCACTATCTTCTACAGACACTAAACATATATCTCTTATTTCTCTCTAAAATGGGATAAGTCAAGAGTTTGCTTCTACATTTAATAGATTAAAGATCCAGTGACCGTGCATGTATCTTTCATGTAGCTGAATATTGGCACTTGAAATTAATTACCGAAGGCAACACTGTAAATTATATAAAAGTTTGAAATAATTAGAAGTGTGAATTAAGGAGACCCTGAATCACCAAATGTAGCATTAGTACAGTAAGCAAAATGGCAATCCAAGAATAATAAAAGATACTAATAATGTCTAGTCATAAAATTTCTGAAAACCGTTAAACTTGGAAATCTGTTTCCTAAACATAATTTATTTTTTATTAAAGTATAATAACATACAGTATTATATTATCTTCAGGTGTACAATGTAATGATTCAACAGTTTGATACATTGGTCATTGCTCATCAAGATAAGGGTGCTCTTAATCCCCCTCACCCATTTCACCCATTCTCTAACCCACCTCTTCTCTGGCAGCCACCTGTTTGTTCCTTATTGTTAAGAGTCTGTTTGTGTGTGTGTGTCTTTTAGTTTCTTTGTTCATTTGTTTTGTTTTTTAAATTCCACATATTTGTCTTTCTCTGACTGACTCGTTTCACTCAGCCTTATACCTTCTAGGCTCATTCAAGTGTAGCTAATGACAAAATTTAATTATTTTTTTATGGTTGAGCACTGTGTGTGTGTGTGTGTGTGTGTGTGTGTGTGTGTGTGTTCGTTGAGTAAACACCCATAATGGAAATACTAGATAATATGGGAATTCCATTTTCGAAATTTTATGAACCTCCATACTGTTTTCCAGTTTATTGCACCTATTTGCATTTCCACTAATGATGTATTCAGGATTCTTTTTCTTTATTTTTTTTAAATGCTTTATTTATTTTTGCGAGAGAGACAGCGTGAACAAGGAAGGGTCAGAGAGAGAGGGAGACACAGAATCAGAAGACAGGCTCCAGGCTCTGAGCTAGCTGTCAGCACAGAGCCCTATGTGGGGCTCGAACCCACTAGCCACGAGACTGTGACCTGAGGTGAAGTCAGATGCTCAACCAACTAAGCCACCCGGGTACCCCTTGGGTTCCTTGTTCTACACATTCTTGCCAAACCTATTGTTTCCTTTGTTGTTTTTTTTTAATTTTTTAAAAATCTTTATTTATTCTTGAGAGAGAGACAGGGTGTGAGCAAGAGAGGAGCACAGAGAGAGGGAGACACAGAATCCAAAGCAGGCTCCAGCCTCTGAGCTGTAAGCACAGAGCCCAACACGAGATTCCGACTCACAAACTGCAAGATCATGACCTGAGACGAGATCATGAAGCTCAACTGGCTGAGCCACCCAGGTGCCCATTTCCTTTGGTTTTGATTTTAACCATTCTGACAGATGGGAGGGAGTATCTCATTTTGGTTTTGGTTTGCATTTCCCTGATGATTAGTGTGTGAGTATGTTTTTATTTATCTGTTGACCATCTATGTGTTTTCTTTCGAAAAATATCTATGCAGGTTCTTTGCCTTTTTAATTGGACTATTTTGGGGTGGGGATTGGTGTTGAGTTATGTAAGTTCTTTATATATTTTAGATATTAATTCCTTATTGGATATATTATTTGAGAATATCTTCTTCCACTCAGCAGTTTGTGTTTGTGGTTTTTTTTTTTTTTTGATGGTTTCCTTTGCTCCGCAGAAAGCTTTTTATTTTGGTGTAGTCCCAATTGTAAATGGGATGGTTTTCTTAATTTCTCATTTTGCTACTTCACTATTAGTATGCTGTATATTTCTGTATAATAATTTTGTATCCTGCAACTTTGCAAAGTTTATTTGTTTGTTCTTACACTTTTTGGTGGGGTCTTTAGTTTTTTCTATATATGTTATCATGTCATCTGCAAATAATGTTTTCCTTCTTTACCGACTTGGATAACTCAACATGATTAAAACACACACACGCGTGCGCACACACACACACACACACACGCACGCGCACAGCGACCACTGTACTTGATGATAAACTGTACTTGATGATAAACTTGATGATAAACTTGATGATAACTGAGAACTTTTCCTCTAAGATCAGGAATAAGGATGTCCACTCTCACCATTTCTATTCAACATAGTATGGAAAATCTTAAACATAGCAATCAGAAAAGAAAAGAAAAATAAAATAAAAGGCATTTTATTTATTGGTAAGAAAAAAGTAAAGCCATTATTTGCAGGTGACATGATACCAAACATAATATTTTAAGTTATGAACGTGTCAAGGGAGGAGCAAAAATAACTAGTATCTAAGTTGCAGCCACATCTTCTTAATTGGGGAAAGTTTGCTGCAGGGTTTTTTTCTTTTCATATGTAAACAACTCACGAAGACAGACAGCTCTATCTTTTACACATTTAGACCCACTCCACTTAAAGTAATTCTTGGTACAATTGGTTTAATATTTAACATGTTTATAATCATTTTCTTTGCACTAATTCTTTGATACTCTTTGATCCTCTTCTTGTTCTGACTTATTTGGGTTTTTTAAGCTTTTTCTTAAGTGCTTATTTACTTATTTCGAGAAAGAGTTAGCAACCGTGAGTGGGGAGAGGCGGAAAGAGAGGAATAGAGAGAATCCCAAGAAGGTTCCACACTGTCAGCACAGAGCATCACACAGGGCTCATATGCACCAATAGCGAGATCATGACCAGGGCCAAAATCAAGAATTGAATGTATAACCAACTGAGCCACCCGGGGAATTCTGTGACTTGTTGGATTTTAATTGAGCATTTTACATGGTTTCACTTTACCTGTTCCCTGGTGTATCAATGATGCTTTAAAGAAAAAAAATTAAGTTGCCTTCAATTTTCAATGTACATTTTTAATTAAGCTATCTTCAAATAACATTATACTTCTTCACATTGGTACAGTTACCTTATTACATTTATTCCCACTCCTTCCGTCTTTCTCTTAAAAAGTATTGTCATTCATTTAACTTACATCTGTACGATAATCACAATATACAATGTTATCATTATGCCTTTAAACAAATAGTTACAGTCTTAAGAATTAGATGGCACTTTCACTTAAGTATCTCTTCTCTTCTCATAACGTGTACATAATTACTACTTTAGGATTTTAATTTCAAGAATAAAAATTACCACCTTTCATGTAAGCCCATTTTAAGTTAGTCTTATTAAAATTCATCTTCTCATCCTAACCTATTCAGATAGTTTTCAAAGCCAATTCTATTTTGCAGAATATTTATAACCTCTCCGTTTCAAAATTTTACAAATCAAATAAATAAGTTTCCTATGTCTTCCAAATCATTGGTGAATCTCTATGACACATGGTGTTATAGCACAAATATTTTCAACGACTCATGACCCCTGCTCCCCTATGAGCTTTATTAAGAATATTCCTTTTTTTGGTCAATGAGTTAATCGCAAGAACTGTCTGGGAATAAGGTGCTTGATTTTACTGCAAATAATAGCAAGAAATAGATTGAAAAGAAGAGAAATAGAATGGGTCTATGATACTAGAATTTTAGGTGTAGCATACTATTAGAGCAAAGTCCTATTGTGTTGAATTGTTCTGATGTGTATGTCTTCCTTTTTGTATATGACTAAAATCCACCGTAATAAAAAATAGTTGGTTCAAGTTATTATAATAATATGTTATATTTATGGATTAAATTGTAAGCAGTTTAGTAATTAAGATCATAACTAAACTTTGCTACTTCTTTTTTTTTCAACTCAACCTGTATACAAATATGAGACAATAAGAAACCAATTGTAAAATATACTGGTGATTGTTATAATCATCAAGGGAATGCCAAGGCCTTTGATTAAAAACCACAGAGATTCCTGCTTATGTAAACCTAAGGAAAGTAAAACATTTTAGTAATAATTTTTTCCTCAGAGAAGTTGTTACATTTACAATACAATTTATATTTATATATATTTATACAAATTATATATATATATATATATATATTCCCAAAGAACATCTGTTCTATTTGAATTCAAGTACAAAAATATATCCTACATCTGCACTTCTGTTACTTCTAAATACCTTACACTTATTAATTGCAACAATTATTTCATTATGAAATTGCTATTAACATAAATTTTCAAAAAGATCTAGTTGATTTTAGGAGAAGTAAATGTACATAAGTAAGATTATCATTAGAATGCAATACATTTTATCATGAATAGGTTACTTTATAATTTAACATCTTTAATAATGTAAATGACTGGAACTGTACTACGTATTCAACATCTTTTCCTAAATGTGCTATTATCCATAAATTTAGATCAAAACTCAAAGAAAAAAATTTCAATATCTAATTAGATAAAATATGCAGTGTTGGTATATGTTAAATAGTGGTTTATACACTGAGAATCACTAAAATCACTGCTATCACTTGAATGGTGTCCCCCAAAAAAGATGTTGAAGTCCTAACTTTTCATGCCTCACAATTTGACCTTATTTCAAATCAGGATTCTTGCAGGTCTAGTTACTTAAGGTGAGGACATACTGGGGTAGCGTTGGCCCCTAATCTAATATAGCTTGTATTTTTATAAGAAGACAGCTACCTGAAGATGGAGACACACAAGATAATGACCTGTGATGACAGAGGCTAAGATTGTGATGCAGTCATAATCCAAGGAACAACAGGAATTACAGCCACCAGAGACAGGAGACAAGAAAGGATCCTGTACAGGTTTCAGACAGAGCACGGGTCTCCTCGACTTTGTACTTCTAGCCTTCAGAAATGGGAGATAATGAATTTCTGTTTTTCAAGCCACCAAGTTTGTGGAAGTTTATTAGGGGAACCCTAGGAAACCAATATAATCACCAGGAATGTTTCGATACTAGATAGTAGAGTAATGAGTGGTTGCACTTATAATTCATATTTACTTACCATGTTGGGTTTTGGAAGGCATTGCACCAATGCTACTGCACTTAAGTATTTGGGCTATGTAGATATTAAGAATGGAATAAATAATATTTGAGTCATTCAACTAATATTTATCATGACTTTCTATGCCAAGCCTGTTGTAAGTGTTTGGGATACAGCAGTGAACAGTATTGACAATGTTTCTCCTGCGATGAGGAATCTGGAAAGATGGACAATAAGCAAATGTAAAATCAAAAAAAATAACAATACCTATATTTTAACTGGTGCTAAGTGCTATGGAGTTAAATAACTCATGGGAAAAGCATCAAGAAACACTCAAAGAATGGAGATGCATTGTTATTTTAGAGAGGCAAGGAAAGGTCTCTTTGAAATGGTGACAGCCAAGTGCTCAGTCATGTGTCAGTCTGGAAGAGGACTGCAGGAAGGAAGAACAGAAAGCGTCCCAAATCTGGAGAAGAACTGGCTACAAGTGTGATTGGAGTAGAGTGAGGAATAGACAACTTGAAGAACATATTCAAATTTGAACGTGGCATGTTTCTTAAAAACATGGGCACTATAGTAGCTGAGTACTAACAAATGGAGAGATCTAAAGGACTCGGCACAGGTTTCACTTCGTATTTGTAAGAGTACCCACAAAGGTATCGTAAAGTCACTTTGATAAAGATAAGCAAAGGGAAATAAACTACTTAACACTTGCCCGCAAATCAGACAACCCTTTTCCTATTTTTTTTTTTTTACAAAACAGTAAAACACCAATCCATCAGAATCATCCAAATATTTTTCTGCATTCTACTTATTACAAAAGAGTAAACTCCTAAGTAAGTCAAAAAGAAAAAAAAAGGGGGGGAGATGGTGAAGAGCAAGGCCTTAGCCGTGGTAAGAATTTTAACTCATTTCAATTTAACTGAGAAGCAACTGGTGTTTTTTAAACACTGTGGTATAACATGATTGTGATTTTTTTAAGTTGTTATTTGGAGAATGAAAAAGTGTATGCAGGAGGGTGGGGGAGAGGCAGAGAGAGAGAGAGAATCCCAAGCAGGCCCCCTGCTATTAGTGCAGAGCCTGATGTAGAGCTGGATCTCAAGAACCAGGAGATCATGAGCTGAGCTAAAATCAGAAGCTGGAGGCTTAACTGACTAAGCCACCTAGGTGGCCCATAGCATGACTGGAATTTAAAAGCATCATTATCACTGTGATAAAGAGACCAGACTATAGGGGACAATGGTAAAAGGGGAAAGAATATATGGGAACTATTATAAAAATCTGCTTGTGGTAGGCTGAGCAGGCCCCAGAGTGTTCATTGTCCTTACGTGTAAAACCTGTACATATTGCTCTGTGTGGAAATAGGGACTTTGCAGATGTGATTATGTTAAAGATGTTGAGAAATGAAGATGAACATGGATTATCTGGGTGAGTCCAATGTAATCACAAGGGAGACTTTCGGTCAAAGAGCTCCAAATGACAGTCCTAGGTGAAGGTCTTATGTCTACAAGCCTCTGTATTACCACTGACCAACAGACACTGGCTGAGATTTTATAAGATATGCAATTACGTAGGATCTAACTAATTATAAGTCAACTCATTTGAACTGTCTTGGAAACACTCGCATGCATAAAGATTATGTAGTTTGGTACCAATCGGCTTTTGAGCAAATGAATCTTAGCTTACAGCAAAGAAATAAACAACCAATATTGGTTGGGACCAATACATAGAGGCCATCCTTGGTTTCTTTATATACTAGAAGATAATACCACTTTTTAAACGATTGTAAAATTCTGGTAATATAAATATTTTAAATATAGCTCAGCTATTCAAGAGGAAAGTAAAGTAGAGAATTGGAGTGGTAAGTGTGATATAGGAAATAAATGTCTTAGGAAAGTACAAGATGGGGGCTCCTGGGTGGCTCAGTTGGTTAAGCGTCCAGCTTCGGCTCAGGTCATGATCTCACAGTTTGTGGGTTTGAGCCTCGCGTTGGGCTCTGTGCTGACAGCGCAGAACCTGGAGCCTGTTTCAGATTCTGTGTCTCCCTCTCTCTCTGCCCCTCCCTACTCATGCTCTGTCTCTCTCTGTCTCAAAAATAAATAAAACATTAAAAAAATTAAAAAAATAAAAGTACAATTTATGTTTTATGAATACCTTAGTAAAATTATTACCTGGAAATATTATTTAGTACTATTATTTATAAAGTTACCTTAGTTACCTTCTCTTCTCCTAGTACTTCAACTAAAATCTGAGCTCATTATCCAGTATCTAGTTAATCAATAATACTCAGAATACTAATTATAGCATGAGCATGCATTAATGAAGAGAATAGAATTATAACGGGATCTATTTATTTTCTTTTACTTTAATTTGTATTAAAAATGAGCACTATACATTGGGTAATTTCTTTGGAACTGCAGTGGGTGAATAAATCTATTCAAATACAGTGAGACTAACACATGGTATGTAATTGAGAAAAAAAGGAGGTGTAATATAGTGTTTCTGGAATATTTTACCAAAGGAACTATTATTAAGTATCACAAACCATAAATTTTCAAGAATTGTAAGAACAAGTACAGGTATGGGGGCCCCTGGATGGCTCAGTTGACTAAGTGTCTAACTTTGGCTCATGTCATGATCTCATGGTCCATGCGTTCAAGCCTTGGGTCAGACTCTGTGTTGACAGCTCAGAGACTGGAGACTGCTTCAAATTCTTTGTTTCCCTCTCTCTCTGTCTTTCTCTCTCTCTCAAAATTAAACATTAAAAAACATGAAAAAAGAACCAAAACAGATATGCAATCCATATTTTAGACAAGTACACATAGTAGAAAACCAATACCCCAACAATACACAAGGCATTTTGATGTTATAAAATGTCAAAACTGTAAAAACAGGTAAAGACCATTAGTTTCAAATTTTAAGAAATTTGTCTTCATGGAAATCTTATGATTTTGTCCTCATTTTTCTCCTGTCATGGGAAACTGGTAAACTTTTATTCATGGTCTACCTCCATCACATATCAGGCAGTTGGTAACCTCGAGTGGAGACTATTAGACCACTGAATTGATATCAAATGGATTTAGTGACACATTGAAAGTTGTGATTAAGCAAGAAATAGCTGTATTTAAACCTTTTGAACCACAGTAAAAATACACTGAAATGTTACCGTTCTTTGAGAACAAAATGTACATTTCATGACTTAATGCCACACACACAGCTCAAAATGTTACCCATGTTGAGATTTAAATATATATATATATGTATATATATAATTTATTGATTTTAATTTTTTTTTAAAAAATGTTTATTTATTTTAACTTATTTAATATGTTTATATTCTATTACCATTTCTTTCTCATTAAATATATTTTCTTCTGTTTCCCTCCTTCCCTCTTTTCTTTCCTTCCTTTCTTTTTTCTTTTCTTTTCTTTCTTTCTTTCTTTCTTTCTTTCTTTCTTTCTTTCTTTCTTTCTTTCTTTCTTTCAGATCCAGGCATGAAAGATGTGTACTATATAGGAGATTAAAAATGTATATTTGAAATGTAAATATAATTACTCAAAAGTCCTTAATTTTTGTCTGGAAAGGTAATCAATTAAAAAAAAAGATGTGTCACATTCAGTATATATGGGACATTGATGGAAATGAAAAAATAGTTATAATTCTCTACATTGCAAACAACAGTTCTAATATGAAAAAATAAGTTAGTTTTTTTACTATATGGTATAGGAGTTACTCACAGGATTGAAACAAAGTGCAAAGGTAAAAAAAAATCAAACAACAAAAAAACACACAATTTTGCACTGCAGATTTCTTAAAGTAAGCTTTATTAGTTTGTTATTAGAAAGCACACGTGATATAACCAGAGCATCGATCACCCCCAAACATAATTCTCTGCACTTTCTAGTTCTATTCATGTATTCCCCACGTATCATGCCCCTGTTCAGGCCAATACACCATTCTCATGAGATGTCTGTCATCTCTCAAGTTCTTGAGGTGGAGAGGGTTATTAATGAATCCTGTGGAACTCAGGCATTCTGATCACAGAGTCCAAAAATATTGGAACAAGGGCAGAAATGATCTAGCGTCAGCCATATACCTGACAAACTTCAGAACTGACAGAGCAATTCAGAAATCATAGCAAAGCTGAGTCTTTTTACATAAAAAAATTAAAATCTATTTGGTCTTTTCACTATATTGAATGACTAAAAAGCTAAGATGACTAACAAAATTGACTTGAGTGTTTTGTTTTGTTTTTGTTTTTTCTAAAGAGGTATTTGGTTAAGTAGCTTTAAGAATCAGATAATACAGTAATCTTTTCTATATTAATGATTGAGTAGCATTCATACAGACATAATTTGATGAGATATAATATACCTACTATGTGCCAGGCACCTCTTTAAGTCTGGATGTACAGCAATGAACAAAACATTTATGTGCAAATGTATATGTGCAGTAGCTGGAAAGAAAGAATGGAAGGTTGTATACAGGCTTTGAATGAATTAGATAATAATTTGTTAGGAGGTTGCCCCATGAAGTACAGGATATTAAACATTATTTCTGGCTTCAACAACCTAGAAATCAATAGCAGCCTTTATCCCCTCCAGTTGTAGGGAAGAAAAAATGTTTCCAAAGCACCCTGGGGGACAGAATTGTCCCCAGTTGAGAACCACTGATATATACCAGCTGTTGGTAGAGCTTTATTCATGGAAAAGAGGAAAAGGAGGAAAGTAAAATGCTCTTTTAAATCTCACATATCTCTTTTAACCAGTTTGACTCTTTACTATAATTTTGAGATAATTTTCATGTTTTAGTCATGTAATACTTAGAAATTAGCAAAAAATAAGTATAAGTCCCTAAATATGAAATGTAAACACAACCAAAAAAATGAAGCTTGCTTTGCCCATGTAAATAGGAAGTAGCATGATAACAAATATGTCATCCCTTGTCTATCACTTACGCATTATGTCACACATTTATGTGGTATCATAGCATATTTGTCTCTCTCTAGAATGAACTCCTCTAGAAGAAGTAGAAAAGGCCAAGAACAAAGAGACAAAAAATATACTAGCAAAAAAAAAAATGAGCCTTGTGTTGTATTTTGAGTAAATTGTGTTAACATTTTCTTTTCATAATTTTGCCATTATTTTCCTAAACATTAGGGAGGTGATAAATAGCATGGGAATCTCTTTTTTCCCTGCAGGTGCAAAGCCAAGTAGAAGGAAGAGGAAAATGAAGAGAACCCATTAAGGGACCCCTTCCCTACTTCTGCTGCTGCTGCCGAGGAAATTACCTTCAGTACAAAAACGTCACATTTTAAGTAACTTGTCAGTAAGGATATATATTAAAATTCATTTGATAGATAGCTGAGAGTTCTAAATTAAATTAACAACCCAATATTCCCAACAATCTCCAATACCTAAATTTGTGATATATGTACCCCTATTGGAACTCGCTATGTTTATTTTATATTTATTTACTGGAATAGTGATTTATGTATGGATAATCAAAAATACATCTTTGTTATAGAAACTTCCTATATATACTCAATTAATTTTGACAGATCTTTGATTATAAAGGGATGGTGAAAATATTTTCACAGTAGAGTGGCTCTTTCCTTTCCTTTAGCTCTACTTTACGAGAATAATGATAAATCGAACATCAATAATATAAATGAGTTCAATAACATGCAACTATTAATAATACAAACCCAGAATATAAATTTAAAATATTTGTAATTGTCATGGAGCTATCAAACATTCTTTATTATTAATGACATATCATATAACCAAAGACTTTCAAATTATTGTAGATTGTTAACATCAGACAGGAACTAAAAGCAATGATCCTAAATATAAGATTCTATTTGAACTGCTAATATGTAGTAACTTGGTCATCTTTGTTAGGAGGATGTCAATTAAGGAGTTTGAAGCTGAGAACATATTCTTCCCTGGAACAGAAATATTACTGCTCTCAATTTTATAAATTTACATGAAAATTAATCATCTTTGGAAATTCTCCATGTATGCTGTCTTGAGTTTCCATTTAAAGGACTTTTTATCCGTTTGGAAGAGTAACACAGATGATCAAAATCAAATAAACCATGTTACTGAAGTCATTTAAATTCAGGTATCCACTGTGTTCTCAGCAGAGATCTGGGATGAATTTGTGATCTAAGTTAAAATTGTAACATGGGGAAATAGGCTTGTAGCAATTAACAATAATTGTTACAGAGAAAACAAACGCATAGCAGAAAGGTCCAAACCACTCCCGATGTGAGCATTGTCTCTGACACATCAGATTTTTGTGACTTTTGGGCAAATTACCTTTACTTCTTACATAGGTTGCTAGGACAGCCAGAACAATACCACACCCTGACTGGCTTAGACAGCAATTTACTTTCTTTGAGTTCTGGAGGATGAAAGCCCAAGATCAAGGTGTCTGTAGATTTGATTTCTCCTGAATCCTCTCTCTTTGGCTTTCAGCTGGCTGTCTTTTCATGGTCTCCTCACATGGCCTTTTTTTGTTTGTTTGTTTGTTTGTTTTTTGTTTTTTGCCTATATCCCTAGTGTTTCTTCCTTTTCTTACAAGGACACAGGTCATGTTGGATAAGAGCCCTACCCGGACTCTCGTTTTAACTTAGTCACATTTTTAAAGCCCTCATCTCCAAACAACACTCACATTCTGAGTGACTAGGTTTGGGACGCCAACACATGGATTTGAGGATTCAGTTCAGCCCATAACACCTCTCTAAACCTTACTTTTATTATCTGAAAAATGGGGACAATATTAGTACTTATAAGATAAGATTGTTGTAAAACTCAAATCAAGTGGGATGTAGCATGTATCTTGGTTAGAGTGACAGGCACATATTAAATATTCAATTAATATAAATTTTAGTTTGTGATGATCAGCGACATCATTATAATTTTACTGGGATTTGTTTGTGTTATTTTTTTGTAAGGATGCTTTCCTGTTTCATGTAATCCTTATGTTTTCTTTCTGTATTTTCATGAGCTAATAGCAGAAGCACCAAGCCCCTTCTTACTTTGTTATTTGGGGACACAAAGGGACTGACAAGATTTTTGCCAGTGACAAAACAAAAAAATGAGTATTTTGTTAGCAAATGTGTAGTTTTAAATTTTATTTCGTAGAACTGAAGAATATCACATTCAATTTTGAACTCCTTTTTTCATAGGAAATAACCATATTAATGATGTGTTGTTTACATATGAAAAAGATCAACATTGTTATATAAGTTTGAATGAGAGAGGTTATTCAATAATAGTGAACAATCTGAATAAAATAGCAAGTCTTAACATGACAGAAGTTCTTACTTTCTCATACAACAAAACCATTGTCAGTTGGATGAATTAGCAGGGAAGTCTGTCTGTTCATTGCGGTAATTTAGGAATCTGAGGTTGTACAGCCACCATATCCCAGATTCTGCCAGACGTGGTATAAGAAAACTCTGATTTATGTGGCAAATTCTTTGTGCCATGAGATATTCTAGCCACATAACTTTTAAATAGATTTTTTCATATGGCTCCACTCATTCTCATGGGAATTAGGAAGAACAATTCCATTGTATGTTCAGAAGTCAGAGAGCTGATATTTGGCTGTTTAGGGAACATTAATTGCTATTACAATTTCACTCCTTCCGTGCTTCAAAATCCAATTCATATATTCTGATACTGTCTTTGCAATTATAGAGCATGTATTCACGGTAAATAACACGTTCATGCACACACACACACACACACACATAAATGCAAGGTAACATGCATTACTGTATAAAGATCCATGAATATCAAACTATACAAACCGAGGGTTGCTAGAGGGGTGCTGGGTGGGAGGATGGGCACCCATCACATGGGTGATGGCAGTAAGGAGGACACTCACTGGGATGGGAACTGGGTATTATATGTAAATGATGAATCACTAAATTCTATTCCTGAAACTCATATTACACTATCTGTTAATTAACTTGAATTTAAATTTAAATAAAATTAAAAAATAAAAAAAAGATAAGTAAGAGAGAAAAATGAAAGAAGAATCACTATAAAAGATGATACACATACACACACACACGGTATATGCTATTTTTAATTGGTTCTCAAAACAATAGTCTATATCTTATCTGATGATAGTTAACAAAGCATTACCTTAAGAATCTGTTGCCAAAAGGAGTTGTTTTACTATAAATTCATAATTTTTAGCACTCCAGCTGACTGCTAAACAGTAATGGATGGTGCAAGAAATTAACCAATATTAACAAATAAGATTATGGACTTAAAGTGTTATAATATTAATAATAAATGGAGCTGGTTTAAAGAAATGACAAATGTAAACTTTGTAACAAAGCAGAACTATAATGGAAATAGTAATATTATTGAAACAACATCATTACTTTCATACAAGAAATACATATTTTAAAAATTATAATATTTCTTTTTCTCTGAGGTCAAAGGTTATGATGATTATAATCATGCTAACTTCTGAAAAATTGGGTAATCATTCAATATTGTGTTTGCCAAGTATATATAGATTTTATAAGTTCTGTATTGTGTGGTACAGTAATCAAAACAATGAAGAAGAAAGATATGAAGGAATAAAAACAAAAATGAATTCTCACATGTGAAATCTAAAATATAGATTTGCAAAGTACCCTTCACTATTAAGAATACCTCAAGAGAAAGTGGGTGTATTTTTAAACATTTTGTTCTAATTTTATTATCAAATTTCAAAAGTAAAGCAAAAAAGGCACATGGCCATATATATATTATAAAGTAGTGAAAGCATGTGAAAAGTTGCATGTTCCTTCAGGGAAAACAAGAGTGCATTGTCTGGCAAGATGCAAAATGCTAGATTTTCTACAGTGATAGTCTCCAAAATAAAATAAAATATTTGACTAGATGAGCTACTATCTTTTATTAAGCAAAGCTTTGCTATAAATATCATTTATTATTTCTTTTAATTGATAATTAAAATCATTTGTATCTCTAATTAAAAAGCTGAATTATGATAACTTGCACATATTTGTTAATGTAAACTTTTTAAAAGAGTTTCTGAAATCTAATTTGAGTTATTACTCCTCATTGGCAAAATTATCAGTTAGTGATCATATCTATACTGGAGACGTTAGGTGTAAGGTAAATGATCTCAATTAGAAAATTTTTCCTCATTTTATAATTTTTAATACGTTACAATACCTTTGTTTATACATGGTTAATACAACTCAAAGTAATTAATGGAGAGGACAATAAGAACAGTATTGACATGCCCTAAAATATTCCTAAATAAAATGCCTTGTGTGTCTTCCCTGTCAGCCATATTTAGACCTTGTATTGGACTCAAACTGTGGGTGCCTTCTTCAATGACCTTGATGTAGTCCATTGATCTCTTATGTATCCGTCTGTGACTGGCCTGGCAAAGTGTCCTTACAACTTCCAGCTATATATGAAACGTCCCACTTCATGTCTTGAGGTTCAGCTTTCTGAGCAGCCTCCATGGGGACTAATAATGGAACCCAGAAATGTAAGGGAGTTGATCCCCCTTGAAGAGAATGCTGATAGACGAAAACATGAGAAATGAAGTGTGTTAGTTTCATTTGTATTCACTTATATAATTGTTAATGTTTATTTTTGAGAGAGAGAGAGAGAGAGAGTGAGAAGGGAAAAGGCAGAAAGAGTGGGAGACACAGAATCTGAAGCAGGCTCCAAGCTCTGAGCTGTCAGCAGAGAGCCAGCCATGGGTCTAAAACCCAGGAGTTATGAGATCATGACTTGAGCCAGAAGCCTATTGCTTAACCGAGACACCAACCCGGCGCCTCTGTATTTCTTTCATACGCCTACTGGGTGGCTTATTCAGAAATTTGTTTCCTCACAGTTCTGGAGACTACAACGTCCTGAATCAAGGTGTCTGCAGTGTTGATTTCTTCTGAGACCTAGGAAGCAGACTCTGTTCCATGATGCTCTTCCAGCTTCTAGTGGGTTGTCTACAATTGCGGATGCTCCTTGGTTTGTGACTCTTTACCCCCATCTTCATCTGGCATTCTCCCTATGTCTACACGTCCCATTTTTATAAAGACATCAGTCATATGGATCAGTCCTCACTCTAATGACATCATCTTAATTTGAACATCTACAAAGACCTTATTTTCAAACAGAAACTATTTAAGGTAGACGCAGGCATTTACTCAGAGAGGTATGTTCAGTGATAATTGTGGGAGAGTTTACATCATGAGATTATATAAATTGTGACCCATTCATGTATTAAATACCCATTATAATTAGGTAGAAAAATAATATTGATAGATATAAACAGATATTTATGATATATCATTAAAAGGTAAAGGTAAATTATAAAACTTTAGGTTAGTAACATTCTCATTTGAGGTAGAACTGACATACAGATAAATTATATTTCAGTATAAAACCCAAAAGATAAACAAATTACTGTTTTAAGATACACAAACTCTAATATGAGTTATTTTGGGTGCTATAATTACTAGTGATTTCTCTTTCTTCTTCATGCCAATGTGATTTTTCTAAACTTCGTGTGATGAACATGAATACATTTTCCATGAAAAAATAAAATTACTTAAATATGACCTAGTGGGGATAGTGTCTGTAAATCCCAATAAAATAAATACAGTTTAACCTTCTTAATGCCAGATTTTCAGAATTACCGTTTGTAAAACATTGTCCAAGGATGAATGCTGGAGTCCAGCTCCAGCAGGCCCAGGGCTCCCTGAAGGATGGACCATGTCTGTGAAAGGGAGAGTGAGAGAGACATGAGTTTCTTTCTGATCACCAGGCAGGCATCTCTGCAGTGACCAGAGAGTCAGCTTTAATTATGGAAAAAATATATGGGGTACGAAACAGAAGTGGCAATTGCCTTAGACAGTAATTTTTGATGACAAATTCTTTGGTATGTAAAACTTTCCCAGAACGTAGATTGGTAGAAGATTTATGCATAATCTTTATCAATAGTAAGTGATGTAGGTGACTTAGATGCTTATCATATGGGGAAGGAAGGGATCTTCAGCATTCAAATACTAGGCAATGTTTTTAGCATAGCAAAGGCAAGAGTTAGTTCTTTGTGAGCAGGAGTCAATAGCCTGTTTTCTTGAGGGGAAGTTAAACAAATTTCTGAGGAAATGTAATATTTGCTCCCATAAACACCAAAGAAGAAATTCCTATAATAAGTTCCTTCACAAGGTACAATTAGCATATTTTTAGGATAAGGGGGCAAGTCACTCCTGATACCAGTCAACAAGGTGCCTTGGGGATCAGTGCTCAAGCAAAAATAATTGAGTGGGGGGTAGACATTGGTCCTTGTGAACCCGCCTTACCTCACAGGAGTTTTTCTCAAGTTGTTGATTTCAGAAAATGGCTTCCAGCAAATGAAGATGATTGTAGAAATTTGGACATAGAAAAGAAGACATAGACGTGTTGGGAAATATTCCTGAGGAGCATAATCTAATTTTGTTTTGTTTTCTCAGTTTGGAGGGTCGGCCCTAGAGGCTGGTCTTCCTCCAGCAGCTGTTACCTCCACACCCCCACCACTCATCTATCCTCACACTTTGAGTCACTGTGCCCCTGCCCAGTGCCAAGCACAGTCCCTGTGTCCTAGAGCTCACACAGTTACTCAAACCAGCCAGTCCATGGGGAGTCTCAGAAACCTAGCTGAGGCCATTCCACCTGCCCTACGTAAGCTTCCCACCCAGTGCCAGTTTGCTGTTGCCCTCTGCCTAGGCACACCTTCTGGGTGGCCCTGCGTGGCAGCTTTCACTTCCTCTGAATTATAAGGACTCTGCTTTCATCTATGCAGTGCCAGTGTGTTGCATCCCATCCCACAAAGAATCTTTAAATCATATAAGACAAGATGTTTGTGCCTGTATATATGGGTACGCACATATATGTATGTCTCTTTCTTCGAAACTTAGGGCAGAGGTCACAGCTTCACTATCCCTATGCTAGGCTATTACAGTAGCCTTCTAATCCAAACTGTTTATCTTCCAACTCAAGACCCCTAATATTCTTTCTTAAACAAATTACACTGTTATGCCCCTCCTTAGAAACTCTTTTGTTCAGGATAAATAAATCTGAGTCTGACTCCAGACTTGTCTTCTCATTCCTCTTATATGCACATGGCTGTATCACAAGGATCTGTGCATTTGTAAAGCTCTCTGACATTACTGTATCGACTGCCAGCATTACCCTTGCCAACACTAACTGAAAACCCCCTGGTGCTTGTTCAAATCAAATATCCTCACAGCCTAGGACAAATTTAAAACTTCCTCTTCCACTACTATAACATTTTGCAAATGTGCCCATAAAGTGACTGTGTGTCATATTTATGCGGCTACATTTCCACCTCTCAACTATAAATTATGACTAATAAGTATAGCTAATTTTCTCTATGTTCTCTAATTATCTATCACCTAGAAGAAAATAGGGAAGAAAAACAGGTTTTCTCAGGAAATGTAACATTTGCTCCTATAATCACAAAAGAAGAAATTCCTATAACAAGTTTTTTTGCAAGGTACAATTCATGTATTTTTAGCATAGGAAGGCAAGTCACTCCTGACATCAGTCAGTCAGGTGCCTTGAGGGTCGGTGCTCAAGCAGAAATTGAGTGGGGGTTGAGTGGATGTAGACTCCGGTCACTATCTGACGGTGGGAGGCCTTGCAAACCTGCCTTACTTCAGAAATGGCTCCCAGTAGTAGGTCACACCCAGTAACGGGTTTTGTTGAGTTGAGTTGAACTATGAACGCACCCGTCAGAAAATACTTGTGAAGTAGAGGATGAGATCACTTTTGTTGACATTCTTTCCTAAACTAGGGGTTTGGGAGACATAACAAGGGAAATGGGTGAGATTTTTCACCCCCACACAATGCTACCAATATATCTGGAGTCTCTGTCCTAATGTTTTTATGTGACTCAGAAACTGTTACATATTGAAACACCAGAGACACCGCGACAGAATTTAAGCCTAGAAACCATAAATGTAAGAGCTTCTTTCAGTTAATATTTAACTTATAGTTATTTTATCTGTTTAAAATCAGAGATATTTATGCACTGTATCCATCAGGAAAAACAGCTAAGGAAAATGTCATTTTGGCAGTCTTTAGAAGGATGGATTCATATTTGAAGAAAAGCATAACTTCAAAATTCTGCATTTTTATAAGTTTACTCAGTACTATAGAGATAGAAAGTGCTAGATCAAGATAAATAGACATGAATCCTTCATGCTTTGTAGAATGAACATTCAGAAAATGTAGGCGGTGTGAAAACTGCACCATTAAAAAAACGACAAGATAAAGATTTGGTAAATTTACTAATAATATTCTGGATTAGCACAATCTCTGAGCCAGAAAAGAAATACAAATGAGAATAATGGGTAAAAGATGGCAGTAAGACATGCAAGGAGAGAAATACTCTGGCCGATGACTCCCCAAATTCTTTTTCTTCTTTGGAAAATAGGATTATAATGTAGTCTCATATTATACTGTAATGATATACGTAAGTGCATCTTATATAGTTATGTATTATTACCCTCGTGTGTGTATATATATATATATGTATGTATGTATAAATTATGAATTTGAACTAATTATATAAAATTTGTTGCCAATTATGACTCATTTTACTGATTTATTAAGTCCAAAGCTTTAATCAGCCCCCTTCTTGAGTTGTTAATCGCTGCATATGCATCAAATAGGTCCAAGTGGCACTTGCGGATGTGAAACTGAGGCCTGCAGAGAGGTGATCAATTAAATGACAGCTCTGATTAGCACTCTGTCTTCAAACTGAAACCAGGTAATGGAAATAATACATTTTACTTCAAGTTCAGATTTTGGCTTCTACATAACTAAATGCATTTCTATTTATTAAATTTTCATCAAAAATATAATCTTATTTATGCTGCCTCATTATCTTTCTAAATCCAAAATGAGGAACAAATAGTGAATAAATAAATAATCAAATAAATACTACCATAAGTTTTACTTTTATTTATTTATTCTTACATTTTTTAATGTTTTTATTTATTTTTGAGAGACAGAGAGAGACAGTGCAAGCAGGGGAGGGTCAGAGAGAGAGGGAGATCCAGAATCCAAAGCAGGCTTCAGGCTCTGAGCTAGCTGTCAGCACAGAGCCCAACACAGGGCTCGAACCCACAAACCATGAGATCATGACCTGAGGCCAAGCTGGATGCCTAACTGACTGAGCCACCCAGGAGCCCCAAAGTTTTACTTTTAAATAAAAAGATGACTTTAACAGTCTCCTGCTTCTACTTCTCAATATTCATTATGAGAACTGAAGATCTGGATGGACGGCAAATGCAACTTGGCACACATGAATGAGAAGTGAACACATTAAAAACGTGAAATCACATCTGCGGATAAGGCTGTTTGTTGTTCCATTGCAGTTGCTCCCTACACACCAAAAAACGTGTGACCAGAGGTTACATTCAACCCAACTCTCTGAAGGATACTTTTGTTATTTGCAATAAGGAAGGGGAAAATGAAGCCCATTTGTCAGGGACTGAGATAAGGCCCTAACATGTTTGAATTACTATTTTGGGCTCTTCCCATCATTTGTTTTATAAAACACAAGCATCCAGGTGATAGAAACTTATGCTAGAATTCTTATAGTTATGAGTAACAGATGACAGCTCCTGGGATGTCTGGAAAATGGAGTTAAAGTAGCTTAACATTCTGTATTTATTCATTCTTGGAGCCAATACATATCTGAGACTTTGTAGTTTACAAATTTGAAAGTAGAAATAAGGAACTATGTTAATGGGGGCACCTGGGTGGCTCAGTTGGTTGAGCGTCCGGCTTCAGCTCAGGTCATGATCTCACAGTTCATGAGTTTGAGCCCCATGTCGTGCTTTGTGCTGACAGCTATCTCAGAGCCTGGAGCCTGCTTCAGATTCTGTGTCTCCCTCTCTCTTTCTCTGACCCTCCCCTGCTCTCACTGTCTCTCTCTGTCTCTCAAAAATAAATTTAAAAAAAAATGTAAAGGAACTATGTTAATCAACAGCTTGTATTTTCCAGTTTATTCTATGAGTCATGAGATTTGACATATCAGAAAACATGAAAGAGATATACATATTTATCAATGTGATACAGTATTTATTAGTTTGATACAGTATTTTCACAGGAAGTACAGGATTGTTTCCTTATAAAAACATTAAGTTCATTTATTTTGAGAGAAAGACAGCATAAGTGGGTGAGGTGGCAAGAGAGAGAGAGGGAAAGAGGGAATACCAAGCAGGTTCCACTTTACCAGCACAGAGCCTGTTGTGGGGCCTGAACTCAAGAAACCATGAGATCATGACCTGAGCTGAAGCCAAGAGTTGGATGCTCAACTGAGTCACCCAGGTGCCTTTCTTCATTATTTTTAAAATAAATTGAAGACTGCCAAAATGTGGATTAAAATATGTGTTTAAAAAGAAAAAAATATTTAAAATCTATTGTTAGTATACAAAAGAAAATAAAAATGCAAAGATAAAGATTAAATATTTCCTTTCAAAACATGTAGAGGTACAGTCTCAGACATTGATTCGGTTCTTCTTTTTTTTAAGTTCATTTATTTATATTGAGAGAGAGAGCATATGCCGGGGAGGGGCAAAGAGAGAGGGAGAGAGAGAATCTCGAGCAGTCTCTTCCACTGTTAGAACAGACCCCTTCACGGGGCTCGATCTTACGAACCATGAGATCATGACCTGAGCTGAAATCAAGATTTGGTCACTTAACCAACTGAGCCGCCCAGGCACCTAAATTGGTTAGTTTTAGTGCTTAAAAAATTAATTGTGCATTTGAAATCAGTAAATTGATCTGCGATCTGCCTATTGATAGCAAGGGGAAAAAATAGTCTTATCTCACATCATGTCAAACCATAATTATACGAACATTTGCACCCAGTTAATTTTGTTTGTATTCACTTAGAAATACCTGCTGAGTAGGGATTATCATTACACTCAGCAGAAGCCTGATTTGCTAAAAGGCCACAAATATCACCCAGCATACTAAATTCTCTAAGCAACTGAAGTACATTTAGAAAGAATGAAAATGAGACATCTTCATCATTTCAAGGAAAATATTAGCTGATTTGCACGTACTTAGATACATGAATTAATGCAACAAATTTAAATATTGAAGTCATTGTTTTCAGCCCACCTGATAGATGAGGTGCAGCGGCTTCATGAGTCTTTTGAAAAGGAAGACAGAAAAGACTTAAGCTCATCTTCTGTTTACCAATTTTACAATTCTACCTATCATCTATCTAATAAAGAACTAACACAATTTCAGCACCTTATTAGAAACCTTCAAGAAAGCTACCTAACTGTAACTGCTATCAAAAGTTTAGTTGGAGAAAATCGTATTTCAGGATAATGCTCTAAAGATGAGGTATACCGGACATCCACATCTTGAGATGATTCACTTCTAAAAGGCTCTAGACCCTTGCCTTCACCAAACGCTGTAGTGTTATGAAATCAAACTGCATGGGAAGTTGCACTTGGAAATAAATTTTGCATGGAGAGTGTAAGAGATAGTGAGAACATTATATCTGGGATCATTATGACTCCACTGAAGTCACACTTGAAAAGTTTTTCTGTTCTGGTAAAGTTCCTCCCTGCGGTAGGTGGAATGACCCCTGAAATATGTCCACTCCCTAATCCCAAAATCCATGGGTGCATTTTTTAATGTTTATTTATTTTGAGAGAGAGAGCATGAGTGGGGTAAGAGTAGACATGGAGGGAGAGGGAGAATCCCAAGTAAGGCTGGGCTCCATCTCAAACATCACAAGATCATGACCTGAACCAAAATCAGGAGTCTGAGGCTTAACCAACTGAGACACCCCGGCACCCCCAGGAATGCATATTCCTGGAGAAACAGAACTTTGTAGTTGTAATTGAGGTTGAAGATCTTAAAATAAGATTAACTTGGATAAATACTTAGGCCTAAACTAATCACAAGGCTTCTTAAAAGTAGAGAACTGTTTCCAGCTGGAGCAAAAGAAATTCAGCCAAAGACAATTTAAGAGGCACTAGAAGTGTGAGATCTAAACATCCACTGCTGGGTTGGAGATGGAGAGTGTGAAGTGGTCAGGAATGAAGATGGTCAGAAGGAATTTCCTGGAGGATACTCAGCAAGGAACTCAGCCAGAAGAAAATTAAAGAATTCTGCAAACCACCTGAATGATCTTGGAAGTGGATTTCCCCTCAGGGCCTGGAGTAAGAGGCCCTGCCCCCGAACATCTTGGCTGTCCTTGTGAAAACTACTAGCACTTTGGACCTACAGAGATGTGAGTTAATATATTGTTGTCATTTTAAACAATATGTTTGTAGCAATTTACAGTCACAGCAATAGAAAATGAATACACTCACCCACAGGAAATAATGTACTTCATACTTTGCATAACAAATACAACATGGACCATGACAGTCTCTTTTGCTGGTTGTAAAGATGCTCACAGCTATTTTAATTTTTATCATAGACTTTGCAGACCTTTATTTCTAGTATAATTGTCTTTTTTCTTTTCCTGTATCCTAATTTTTATCTTTAGTATAAAACTTATTCTAATTTTCACAATGTGACCATGATTTTGTTTTCATCGATTTTTCAAAAATTTGCATTAAGCTATGCCTTCTTTAGAAATAAGTAAAATATAAATATAAAAATAAAATAATTTTGTTTGCATTTATTTATAGTTTGTGAAATATCTAAATAGAGTTTGCAGGAATGCTTAAAGAGAAAGTAAAATAGATTAGTTGTGTTTCATAGCCGACATCTATTATTTCTTTTATATAACAGCCATCTGACTTTTCCCTTGGACTTAACCATCCTGCATTACATTAAATCTTGGTAGCATGTTTCTTATTACTTCAGTGAAGGGAATATCCTCAGAGCTCTTTGGGGGGTAGCTGGTAGATTCTCTGTTCTTCTATAATTAATCCATTTTAGTACGTCCAGTGTGGTGAGCCTTTTGAACACATCCTCAATACTCTGGACTGTTCTGGAATCTCCACCTAATTTACTGTTAGCTATTAATTTTTCTAAGCTTTGTGAAAATGAAATTGAGCTGGGAAAAGCTAACCAGTTGAGGGAAGCTTTACTCAATGGTGCTGTCATAGAGCCTAAGACTAGAGTGCAGTCTGAGTTCAACTGCTCTGAAACAAAGGAAGAGAGAGGGTTTTTCGGAGCTGGGAAGTGGGGTGGAGGATCTTGGGCCACTTGTGTTTGCTAATTGGTTGTACTCAAAAGATGCACTGTATCTTACTGAAGGGAGGTAGTTTTAGATCTCAGGGCAAGGTGCCACTAAAGGAAATTAGGTTTCATCCTTTTCATAGGGGTTGGGGAAAGGGGAGTTATATCAAATGGATCAAACTTCCCATCATAAAACAAGTCATGGAATGTCATGTACAGCATGACAAATATAGCGAATAATATGGCATTACATACCTGAAAATTGCTTAGAGAGTAAATCTAAAAGAAGAAAAAAAGGAAGGAAAAACCTAGGGGTTGAGGGGAGCATTATCTTTCTGGATGATTACATTACAAAGGGATAGCGCCCAGGTCCTTAAAAAAGGCAGTTCTGGATCTTAGAACTGGCAAAAAGCTTTCAAAATGATTTACATCTCAAAGGGGCAAAGAAGGAATTTTCAACTGGTTTTTAAAAGTAAATGCTCTAAGAAAACTTAGGTTAGGGACCTACTGTTTGGAAGAAGCCTATCTTATGTTAAATCTAGGTTAGGTTGATTCCTAAGTATTTTAGTCTTTTGATGCTGTTGTAAATGGGGCCATTTTCTTAATTTCCTTTTCAAATTGTTCACTGTATGTAGAAACGCAACTGATTTTTATGTTGATGTTGTACCCTGCGACTTTAACAAATTTAAATTAAGTATTAGTTCTAACAGTTATTGTTTATCTTGTTCTCTGTGCAAACTTCAGAATTTTCTGTGCGCAAGATTATGTCATCTGCAAACAGATATTTTACTTACTTCCTACTTTGGATGCATTTATTTCTTTTTCTTGACTTCTCTGGCTAGGACTTTCATACAATGTTAAATAGAGTTGGTGAGAGTGGGCATCCCTGCTTTTTTGTTCCAGATCTTAGAAAAAAAGATTTCAGTATCTCATCACTGAGGATGATGACAGTTGTGAGCTTTTCACATATGGCTCTTATGGTAGGGAAAGAAGTTTCTTCTACAACGAATTTGTTGAGAGTTTTTTTCTTTTTTAATCACAAAAAGGGGTTGAATTTTGTCGAATATTTTTTCTGCATCTAAGTTTTCTTAACACGACATTAATAATGATGATGAAGAAGAAGAAGAAGATAATAATAATAATAATAATAATAATAATGGTGTGGAAATAAGCTTTTAGAGGTGATAGATATGTTTGTTGTGGGGGAACCCAATGGCTGTAGGCCAGCGTGGGCAGTGAAGAAAAATTCACCTGGAGCAAAATAAAGAAGATAGAAATTTATTGAATGCAATGTAAGGAAGCAGTAGGCAGGACAGCAAAAGAGAGACTCTGTCATGAGACAGTGGTGGGAAGCTGTACTTCAGAGGCCCGGTGAGGAGGTATGGGAATAAATGGAATTTTCCTTTTTTGGTACATGTGCCCAGCTGTAAGTAGCCCATTGGTCAGCTATGGCTTAGGGCACTTTGAGGTGAGTTGTCTAATGATCCTGCTTGCACTCACCCCGGTGGTCACCTTACTCAGGATTCTCTTGCTCAAGCCTGTTGCCTAAAAGAGGCCTCTACATTTATGCTGTAGATGCTATTTTCACAGAAATACACTTATCTTCACACTTTCCAAGCTCCAAACATTAAATATGTACAGCTTTTGGTATGTCCATCATACCTCAATAAAGTGGTTGACGAGAAAAGAAAGAGAGAGAGAAAGAAAGAAAAATCTATGATGATCACCCTCAGCAGCACAGTAGAATCAGCTCATTGACAGGGTGCAGATCCCTGAATATGGGGAGAGCACCCTTGATATCAACAAACTCTTCCCTAATCTGTTTAGAATCTCCTCCCCTCACTAGTCCAGGATCCTCATGATCTATTTGCAGACATGCTCTCTTGGTGCCTCCAGATACTTCTCAGGGTTCTGCAACTCCTTCGGTGAACAATCCCGTTGTTAGTTCAGCAAGGACAGTGTTTATGGGACCGTACTGAGACTTGACTCGAGATATTGCTATAAGAGGGTATGACTCACAGTGTTAACTATGAATCAGTAGCATTGTCACCTGTTAGCTTGTTAAAATGCATATTTATAATATACCTCAATTTAGTAATCAGAATTATTGGGATGTGAAATGAGATACTTAATTTGAACCATCTGTCTAGGTGACGTTTGCACACATAATAGTGTGAGACAAATACTACTGAGGGCAAACATCATCTAGTATTACATGCACTTCCTGGGAGATTATTGAATCCTTTTTTTCCAGATAAAGGGGAGTATTCATTCTATAGCAAGGTGGAGGCACCACTTCTATTGTCTTGAGAAGTAAAACCAATTTGCCGGTTCAAGTTTCTTCAAAGTATCTACCCATTTGTCCCCACCTCAGGTCTCAGAGTCTCACCTCTTTGTATTACTATGAACCTTAATAAAAGTGTTCCCCAAGGCTGAAAATTTATTCACCTTTATAAGTGGCTAGCTTGTAAGAGGGAGCTCTCTTGAAGTAGGACATCAGCATTCTCTGACTTGATAGTTGGCCGAACTTGAGCCTTTTTTTTCTTTTAAGGTTTTGATTTTAGTTAGAATCTTCTGATGATGTCATCACTCCTTATAATTACTTAAAATTGTCATTTTCCAGTACTTCTCAACTACCAGAGTAACTATACAGCCAAGTAAGAACTCATCTACCTATACTACGTCCAATTTCACAATATCTACCGGTCTTAGTAATTCAGATGCTCATTGGGCTGAGTTCTTACTCCCTAACTTTACCACTCATGAGCAGAGAATGATCTTCTACTGGAATCACAGAATAAAAATATGTTGGCTAGAAAAAGACCTCTAATACCTACTCTGTTTAGGTTTTCCCAAACCTACAGTATAAGTAGTTTGTTGGGATATAATCTAAGAAATCATCATAGTTGTGTGGGAAAGTTAGACCACCAATACATTCAAATACCTATGTGACATCAGTTGAATTTTGAGTATTTTACTCTATATCAGGAGTCAGAAAATATTTTTAATAAAGAGCCAGTGAATAATTCAGCATTTGTAAGCAAAATTAGCTCTGATACAACTACTCAATTTGCATTTATAGGACAAAAGCAGACATAGATGAACGACCATGGATGTCTTACAATAATATATTATTTCCAAAAAGAGGGCATGGGCTGGATATGAACCAGAGGCCATATTTCACCAACTTCTACTCTATGTTGTAACCTACTTGAGAACAAGGAACATGACTTTTTATTACTGTAATCTAAGTATTTAGCCAAGGCTAAACACATAGATTTTTATTGAGTAAATGAATGAAGTTTTTATGTATTTAAAGATGATATTGATGGTTACTCTGAGGTGATCTTTCCACTTATCCAGTTCAATGGACTTGAAAATCAGGTTGCTTTTTAAAATCTAAGCTTGAACCTAAAACCCAAGTTTGAGTCATCCATAATTTTTTTTACAGGAGTAGCACGATACCACCCAAACATGCTGGGCAGTAACCTCATTTACTCTATTGGCTTTTTTCTTTCTTTTTTTCCTTTCTTTTCTTTTTATGACTGACTTTATTGCTTTCTTTTGCTCTGTTGGCTTTGATAAAAAAATAAAACTTTTTTTAATATGTCAATTGTAAAGATATAAAAAAATAGATGGTGTAGAGAGAGGTATATTTTGACTGATTAACGCAACTCTATCCAAGATAGGAAATTGGGGCTTCAAGGATTTAACCTCATGGTCCCAATGACAAACAGGACACTCTTGTGATTTGATCATGTTTGTTAGATATTTCAACCTAGTTCCTTATTACTTTTTTTTGTCCTACCTATTTTTGGTTGAAAAATATATACATATATACATAATACATAAGATGTATTATGATCCCATTCATAAAGTTCAACTACATGTAAAACTAAACTTGGACAGTAAATTTATAAAGAAAAGCAATGGGAAATTCTATATGCAGTGAGTTAGAGAATAGTTAGAAGGAGTTCTTCAAAGAACAGTGTATTCAATTATTAAACAGGATGGTATGTGCACAGATTTTCCTTACATTGTATTAGCACCTGATATTTCTGTTACAAATGTTGCTTTGCATGCAATTCCAATATAATGAGAAAATTATTTCCCCTAAGATTTGTATATCTTCCTTCTTGGAAGTCTTTTTGAGTAATGTAGAATTCTACTCGTAATGAATCAAAACAATGCTCAGACTGTCAGGATGAAGCATTTCATGCATGTATTAGCATCACTCTTAGATATTGGATGTATGAAGAAAATGGAATGAAACATTTTTTTCCTCCAAATATGTAGGAGATTAGTTCTAGATGTAGATTTCTTGGCTCTTTCTTCAACTGGACTATAGGGTATTGTTGTTCCCTTTCCTTACAGTTGAGGCTATGATTTGAACAGTGGATTCACATTGAATCCTGCATTGGCACCTGCTCCTGGAATGATATATAGAAAAGGAAACAGAAAAGACAATTAAAAGCACAAACATTTTAAGTTTACAACTTCTTGATTTATTTAACATTACACACTATTTTTGTTACTATGTTCATTATACAAGTAATATAAAACAGCAGCCTCTCATTGGTGAAATGTTCTTTAGAGTAATTTAAAGAATAATTGCATACAGTCATGTGCTATATGTATTCTCTTTTGTAATAGAAAATGGCATTCTGCATAATTATAAGAATTAATGACCTTGCATTAGTGTAGCCTTAAATCAAGCAAAGCCTGTAAATTATTTTAATTGCAGCATCCAGTTAAAATATTTTGGTCAATGAGCCTTTACAAATTGTATTAAAATGTGCAAAAATAATTTCACTGTGATATATATCATACTAACACACATTTATGATGACCAACTTTAAAATACAATCTTCCCTTCAACCTTTTCTTCTAGAATTATCTATTTATTTCTCAACTTTGAATTTGAGTAGTGAGACTAACTTCAGACTCTCTTGGTACTCAGTGAAGTAGTAACAGCACTATAAACTTTTTTTTTTCATAAGCCTAACTAGTTCTCCAGTTACTAGGTCAAACTGTCCTCTCTGCCTAGAGGTGCTATTATTGAGTAACAAAATGTCACATTTAGCAGCTTTGAAAAGCACTTATTTATTATCTCGCAGTCGCCTTGGGTCAGGAGTCTCTCACATTTTAGCTAATTCTTCATTTGGTGCCTTACAATATTAACATCAAGATGTCAACTGGGTCTTCTTTTTCCCCCCTAAAGCCTGGGGGACTTCTTTTCAACTTACAACGTTGTTGGCAGAATTCAGTTCCTTCTAGCTATAGGACCAAGGTCCTTATTTTCTCGTTTTGTCTCCTAGGAAATGTTCTTAGCTTCTGGGAGCTACCCATAGTCCCTTGCCATGTGACCCAGAACATGGCAGCTTACTTCTACAAACCAGCATGAACATCTCTCTCTTCAGTCAGCTAACATGCCATCTTCTATAATATACCATAATCACAGAGTGACTGTCTCACATTTACATGTCCAGCTTATACTCATAGGTAGGCCCTGCACCACAGGCAGGAATCCTGTGGGCCATCTTAGAATTCTGCCCACAATACTTCCCCAGTCATATATTTCAGCTGCAAGCAGAAAATGGTCTCTCCTGGTTCTGAGAAAGTAACTTTTTGTCAGTCTGCAACCACCAAAGTAGAAAATGGTTAACATTTACTCTTTGCTTAAATTAAAAAAAAAAAAAAAAAAAAATATATATATATATATATTTATTTATTTTTGAGAGACAGAGACAGAGCGTGAACAGGGAAGGGACAGAGAGAGAGGGAGACACAGAATCTGAAACAGATTCCAGGCTCTGAGCTAGTTGTCAGCACAGAGCCCAACGCGGGGCTTGAACCCACGAACCGTGAGATCACGACCCGAGCCGAAGTCGAATGCTCAACCGACTGAGTCACTCTGGTGACCCAACATTGACTCTTTAATGAAATCAAGATTATCAGTGCAAGAGGGTAGAAGAGTTTGCATAAATTCTGAGAATTTCTGGTCATGAAACAATTTCTGATTTGTTACACCTCTGAATACGAAGCATGGACCATCTCATGACACCTGATACCATGTTATCTCATAGAGGGGAATATCCAGTCTCATGAAGATGTGCACACTTATGATTTAATAAACACCAACCATGGCCCAAAGTAGGTTTTAACTGTAAAAATGGTCTTCTAGGAATGAAATTCTTAACTATACAGATACAGAACAACGTTCCACTTCATCACTCAATCCCAAAATCGCCTTTACACATTCATCTCAAAGTTGGTGAATGTTTGATAATATATTTCTCAAGTCTTCCATGATTAACAATTTTTATAAGGCAAAACGAACCCCCAAAATGAAAGAGATAGTACAGTAGACTCGCAAAGTGACAACCAGACAGCAGATTGCCAAGGTCAAAGCCAGAGAAATAACCCTTTCAACCTGTTTTTCACATTAATATGCAATGCATTGGGTGATGCTACAAATGTAACTAGATCTAGCCAAGGCCATTTTTATCAGGTGTGATAAATTGTACTTGACCTGTTGGTACCACCCACTGAATATCTAACTTCATGTATTTCAATAACTTTTCTGATAATCAACCACCTGGGCAACATTTGCAGTCTTTCAAGCTGTCACTTTGGGACATGAATTAGTGTGAGCATACACATAAATCATTGCAGCAAGTCAAGAGGAACTGAAGTAGAGAGCCGCTGGCTTCAAAAGAGTCGTATCACCAAGCAAATTGAGGAGATACATTAATTTAGTCAAACTAAATAGATTTTACTTCTAACTTATTTATTAATTTTGAACATTGAAAAAAATTCTAGTAAAATGGATGTTCCTAAAATTAAAATCATTGCTGTTAAAAGTAAAGGATTACCGCTGGAGACCAACTAGGCTTATAATAATGAGAACACTCAATAATGAGGCAGTTGCATCTTGAAATACCAAATTATTGAAAAGTAAGAGTGATTATAATTATAGGCTGATGCTGTTATATCATTCTTTATGTGCATCTTTGAACCGCCAGTCTCAGAGGGATTATAAGCAGTATGGAAAGGGATGGAATAGCATCTTATTTATTTCAAGTCCTTTCAAAAACTTGTCAAAGTGATTTTGAAACTTTGTGTCCTTCGGGGAGAATATTTTTTTGAAACAAGAGATCTGCATAATACCTCTAAATAACAATGTGTACTAGTTTCCTTAGAGAAGATTAGGCATAATAGAAACATAATTCTTAGATTATTTATCTTCACGGTCCTACATTTTTGTATTCTATACCTCCATTCAAAAAATCTGCACTCCATTTCAATTGTCATCTAGTGAGAATCAAAAATGTTCATCAATACACTGAAATGAGAGAAATAAAACTCTCATCTCTCACTTAATTGTATAACTTTATTTAGAAAGATATAATTATATCTACAATCTTTTTCTATTTTGTGAACATTATTTTAGATACTATATTTTCTTGTATTATGATTTTATGATTCTTCCCAAGAGTTAGCTTTTGTAATAGGGCATATTTAATCTCAGTGACTTTATGAATATATATTTTAAAAAGTTACTGTTGTTTCTGCAAAGCATATCTAGTTTAATAAAACTGAATAATCTAATGATGATATTTAGCTTTCAGATACGCTAAAATTCATAGAGGTGAAATAAATAATAGTAATAATACAGTAAAAGCTAGATTAAAATTAGGGATGTCGTACTGAATCCCAAGGTGTGTTTTTTTCTCCCCTCTGAGACCTCATAAAAGTGAATGTGGGTACAAGTTCAGGTGGATAAGAAGAGAGAGAGGGTGTCTTGAGATGAAAAGGCAGAAAAGAGACAAGTGGTGGTTAACTGTATAGACACCTCTGCTCTGCATTCAAAATGTTCAGAGAACAAAGCAGAAGAGGATAATGATTGTCACCCAGGCCAGTCAGACAGTCATAAACAAGAATAAGATGTGCAGCATGGAAATGTTGCATCTGTGTCAAGAATGCTGCGTGCACACTCCTAGACAAAGACGTGTAACAAAAATGACTGGTGAGATGGATAGTTACAAAGTAACATGTTGGTTGACATGGAAGAACCAATGGGACATTTAGAAATGGCTATATCCCAACCCCAACTTTCATCATGACATGTTGACATTTGAGTTCCTTTTCCCCACTTTCTAGTACATGAAGTCGTTAAAGTGGCAAGCCCCACCTATATAGAAAGTACTTCCATTAAATAATGGTAGTGCTTCACCCCTAATTTATACAGTCAATCTTTCACTCAATGAATAAATGAATACTCACCAGGATCCAGTAGCTGTCCTAGGTGATTAAAATATGTTACTAAATACGATTGAAAAAATCACTTCTCTTATGTAACTTACATTCTAACTGAGGGAGGCTGACAATAAGCATTAGACATAAAAATACAAAAATTACCTAAAACTAAGTGCTACAGATAGAGAAAAAGTGGAGCATTTAAGAAAAATGGAGTACCGGGGAAAGGAATTTGCTATAATATTAATTAGGATGTCCAAGGCAGGTGTCAATGAGAAGATGAAAATCAAGCAATGGTTTTAATGAAGTGAGGGAATTGCCATGTGAGTATCACAGGGAAAAGAATCCCAGGCAGAGAGAATAGGCAGGTGTAAAGGACAGGAGGATGAGCATACTCTACTTTAAAAAAGAAGGGAGGAAGCCACTTGTGGCTGGAGGAAAGTTAGGAAGGAAGTAATTGGATATCCTAGAGGGAAATGGGGGCTAGATCTTGCAGGCAGGTATTAAGAATTACAATATTAGTAGACTGTCAAGGAACAGGATACAGAAGGAAAGCAATCCAAATGAAAAAAAGAAAAACAAAAGACAATAATTTAAAATACAATTAAAAGAGAATAAAAATCATGAAAGTAGCGGGAGAAATGTACACAAACCGAAGCAATATCAATCAATTTTCAAACTTATGAAAATAAATGATTGCCATAAAACAGGAAGAGGATGCCCTTAAAGAAGAAGAAAAAGATGAAAATAAAAAGGATTTAAAGTGAAACATAATGTTAAAAAACTTAAGTTGAGTGGTACCTGGGTAGCTCAATTGGTTAAGTATCTGACATTTGACTTGGCTTAGGTCATTATGCCATGGTTCCTGAAACCAAACCCCACCTAGGTCTCCACACTGACTGCAGAGAGTCTGGTTGGGATTCTCTCTATCTTTCTGCCACCTTCTTCCAAATATATAAATAAACATAAAACAAAACAAAACAAAAACCTTAGTTGAAAGTTTGGAAGATAACTTTGAGGAATTTACACAAAAAGAAAACCTAAAGTCAAACTTTTAAATAAAAATTAAAAAAAAATATTTAGGGGAACAATTCACAGCATTCCACATGAACTATGATCTATTCCAGAAAGAGATTAAGTGCAGAGTGGAGAAAATACTTAAGTAATTAAATAGCATTTCCCAGAAACAAAAGCATGATCCCATAGTAGAATGAAGTACATAAATTGTTTAGTATTATGATTTTTAAGATATATTTAGGGGTTCCCAGGGTGGCTCAGTCAGTTAAGTGTCTGACTTCGGTTCAGGTCATGATCTCACAGTTCGTGGATTTGAGTCTCACATTGGGCGTGGGCTCTGTGCTGACAGCTAGCTCAGAACCTGGAGCCTGTCTTCAGATTCTGTGTCTCCCTCTCTCTCTAAGTCTCTCTCTCTCTTTCTCTCTCATAATTAAATAAAATATTAAAAAATTTAAAAATATATCTTTAATGCGTATTTTCATGTTTCAACACATTAAAGGAAATCCTAACAGAGCTGAGAGGGTAAAAACACTTTCCATATGGGGATATGATAATGAAATTGGAACCGAATTTTTCAGCAACAGTACATTGCTGAATGATAGAAGACTGAATGGAACTTTCACAAAGCTTACAGAAAATGATGTTTAAGATAGAATATCATTTCCAAAAAATTACTAATCAAAGATAAAAGACAATAAACATAATGTTGTAGGGAAAAACTGAAGTAAAATATTTTCATTTGATACCTTTCTTTCTTAGCAAAAGGAAAGCTAAACAAAAATGGGAGACAATAACAGTGCCTCCAACCCAGCAAACCTCCCCAAATACAAATGTACGGTTGCCCTAGATAACAATCAGTTTAGCCTTGGGCAAGATGACAGAGGATACAAGGTGAAGGAGCAATAGGCAGCAAGGATGATACAAAAGATCAGCTAATATCACAGAGAAAACACAAGAGCACAAGAAAGAAATCAACATCTTTAGAGAAAACTATGCAGATAAATACGTCGTTAATAACTCCAAGAAAATATATAAAAGGAAGAAAATAGTATTATCATATTTGGCCTTTCGTAGAATAATAATTACATTGACATAATTATGTAAATGCTGGATATTTAAGAAACATACACATTTTTCTTTAATTAAAGAGTAGGAGAGGGATAGTAATGAAATACAGAAGAACTCCGTCCTTAGGTGTTATATTACTTTTGCTGCCATAACAACTGATCACAAACTTAGTGACTACAAAAACAAAACAAAATAGAACCACCCCCGTATCCTTACAAAAACACCACATACTTATTTTTTACGGTTCTGTAGGTCAGAAGTCCTAGAGATGATCCTCTACTTTAGATTTTACGAGCCTGAAAACAAAGTGTTGGCAGGCATTCATAACTCTCTGGAGGCTTTGAAAAAGAACGAGCCTCCACATTTATTCAGGTTGTTGGCCAAATGCAATTCTTTGAGATTGTGAGACTGAAGTATCTATTTTATTGCTGGTTCTTAGTTGGAGGGCTGTCCTTAGCTTCCAGTGGCATGTGGTGGTCCTACCACCATTCACTCTGTCAGCCCCCAGGGACTGTTACCGACCTGCCTGCATTGGGTTCCCATTGTTATGGTGACCAACACTCCAGACTTAATGGCTTAAAAGAAAACACTCCCATTTATAATTTGAAGTCTTTGTAGGTTAGAAAGATAGATATCACTGTGCAAAACTCAAGATGTCAGCCATGATGTCATTCCTTAGAGAAGCTCTAGGATAGACTCTATTTCTTTGTCTTTTCCAGCTTCAAGAGCCCCCACCTTCCTTGGCTCAAATCTTGTATACTTCTTTGTCTTCCTCCCAGTTTCCATTGTGCTCTGTTGTATCTTCACCTATTCACCTTGCCTTTAATGTAATTTTATTTTATATACATTTTTTTAAAGAGAGTCAGGAGAAAAATAACTGTAACTAAATGTTCAGAGTTTAACTGAAAATGTTTATGTGATTTTAAATTTTCTTGATTTGTTGCCATTGAATGGCATAGCTGGTCTCAAAAATTCAATATTTAGTTATGGCTCTAATTTGTTTAATTGCTTAAGAGATATTTAAATAAATACTATAAATATTTTATGTTTCCCTTGAAAATGAAAGGGTTGTTAATGTGTATGTCTGTGTGTGCTCACTTTTTATTGACTTCTAGTGTCGTTCTGTGAACATGAATGAATAAAGCCTGAAGCTTATTCTTTCCTTGAACTGCACTGAGGTCTCCTTTAAAAATGTGCATTTTGTTACTACTTGAAAGTGGTATTATTATTACTACTATTTCATGTGTTGATTTCAAAATATACAATCCTTAGTTCCTATCAACCCTCTTTGTTTTCTTGTTTAATGTCTCCATGAGTCCATCATAGGAATTTAGTTCTAGACCCCTATGAGTATGTTTTCTTACTGGGATCTTATTTCTTTGTTGTTGGTATTGTTGTTTACACACCCTCACATAAAATATTTCATTGCTTTCTCCAATATCAGTAGGTACTAATTATAAAAGTGCAAATGTGGTTTAATATTAGAAAACCATTAACATATTTCATCATACTTATAAATAAAAATATATCATCTTCACACTAGAACAGTGGATATTACATAACATGATAAAATATTATTTCAGCAGTAGACTCTTAATTCTATTCAAAGTAGACTTTGGTAGAGAACTTTCTGATGACCTGCATGTATGTGTTTATTTTTAATTCACCCTTGTGGTTAAAAGTAATAATCTATTTATGAAATTCTCTTGTTCAATAATTTTAACATATGACTTCCTGCATCCAGCCATCCTGCCACAATTTTGGATACACAACTAACTTTTGTTGTTTTATGGATGATCAGCTTTTCTCCTGGGATGCTTTATAAATTTGTCATTGATGTTCCTAAATCTCAGTAATATACCTTGCTTTGTCCTTTTTCTGACAGATACTATTGAACTACCTATCATTCATTTACTTGATTATGATATATTTCCTACATTCTATCAAATGCCGATTTATTATTCTATTATGTATATATTTTAATTTGGGACTGTTGTTTTATGAATAATGGTATTTCTACCTATATCCTTTCCATCACTTACTTTTATGTTAATGTTTTTACTTCTGTTTTTATTCTTGATGGCCTTTTTTTTCTTTCTAGAACAATTACATTTCTGCTTTTATTTATATGCAATCAGATTTTCTATCGATCTCTCATCTATCTATCCATCTCTCTATCAATCTATCATCTATTATCTACCCATGTATCATCTATCTATCTATAATCTACCTATCATCTATCTAATTATTCTTGGGGTGGTATTGAAAATTGACACCCAGTATGTGCTTCTCTGTATGAGATTATCAGGAAGCAAATATAATGCCCTCCAGTCAGATATCAAGTCACTCTTTGACAAGATTCTGCCTGGTCACATTCTTAAAAAATAAACCTTCCCAAACCCAGTGTCCTTTATTTCACTTTTCATATTTATTTTACTCATTAGCACTTATTATCATATAATATGTTTTATTTATTTCTTATATTTCATTGTATATTTATTTCCTAATAGACTGAAAGATTCATGAGGACAGGGTCGTTTGTTTATCACTCCTTTATCCCCAGCCCTTAGATTGTGGCTCAGCACATAGTAGGTACATAAGAAAGGTTTGCTGGTTTTAAAAATTAAATAAATGAGTTTACTACATAATATCAAATTAACCATCTAATTTTACAGGATAGTTTATAATGAATTTCAAGAATATGTACTGTGTGAGATGCCTGGGTAGCAGTTAAGCACTTGACTCTCGTTTTCAGCTCAGATCCTGATACCAGTTCTGTGAATATGTTCCCTGTGTCTGGCTCTTCACTGGTAGCACAGGACCTGCCAGGATTCTCTGTCTCTCCCTCTCTCTCTTCCTCTCCCCTGCTCACACTGTCTCTGTCTCTCAAATAAAATAAAAAATAAAAGAAAATAACTTACTGTGTAACATTTAAAGCAGCTCATGTTTAATACTTCAGCATTCTTATAACACTGTCCGGCGTATCTTTCCTCTCCTTAAATAGAAAGAGACACATTGAACTTAGGTCAATAGATATGATTTTTATATCCTAAAATCAATATGTGGGAATGTGTTTTCAAAAATCATATTATTTTCACTAAAAACTGATCTTTCAAATCCTTCAACACACATTTTTATAATAAATTTCTTCCTTATTGAGGCCAAATAACATTTAGATTAAACAATGACTCTATACTCCCACTTAATTTTCTCCATCCCAACCATCCCTCTAAATTTCTGGGACTTTTCCCTGGGATGTTTTTGTTTTGCTTGTTTGGTTTCTATCATATGGCAGGAATGTTATCACGTAATGAGGTGAAGTAGAAAAACTCTGAAATGGACATTTTGGGTTGCTTGGATAGAATGCTTATAAAAAATTAAATAGTTTAAAATTATGGCATACATTTTCTCAAGCATATTCTGATGTATTTAATTCATCTGAGGAAGACATTAAAAATGAATGAAACTGGTATATGTATGCTTACAATATATTTGAATATTGATGATATTCAGAACTTGAACTTATATCATTCAGCTCTTTGTATTATACAGAAATATTTTAAACATGCTGAAATATGCATTCCTGGAATAATATTGCAAACATCTACTCCTATCATTTAACAACTGTTAAAAATGTATCAGAGCTACTTCACTTTCATACTTTTAGCAATGAATCATGATGGATAGTGTGAAAATCTTTTTGTATTCCTCTGCTGTTCCTCCCTCTCAGAGATAAACACTATTTTAAGGTCCATTTTCCAAATGCCCAATGTTTTAAAGTATAATTTATGGTACAATGTTTTCTGTCTTTCAAAACTTGTACATAGGGTATTATATGCATTGTTATGGAAAAACTATCCCTTAACATAAGTTATGAGTAATATGAGTTATGAGTAATATGTGATGCAGAATCACAGATCACAAGTGAGACAACGGCTCTTGAAATTTGCTTTAATACACAAGTTCTTTGGATTACAAGCATGTTTCTGAAATGAATTATGCTTGCAAACCAAGGTTTTACTGTATATTGTATGGAAAGTTCAAATATTATGGTACTCCTATGGTAAATAATACTTGGTAAAATACTGAACAAATCAGACAACAATTAGTCTTCAATTTATCAGGCAAATACAGTTCTAAGAAAATATAAAATCAAATGGTGTTTATTGTTATCTCTTCTTTTCTTTTTTTTTTTTTTTAATTTTTATTGAAGTAGAAGTAACAAAAGTATTGGGGACACACCTCAAGTCTAGCGCTTGATGGAATTTTTCCTGTATATAGCCCTATATATTCTTCATTCAGGAGAATATATAAATCATTCCAAGTACCTGGAAGACTCCTTCATGATGCCCTGGAGTCCATCTCACTCCAAATATAACCACTGTTTTGATTCTTTGCACCATAGATTAGTCATTCCTGTAACCTTTTGTATATAGCTTATCTGTTCAACATAATGTGATTTATTTATGTTGTTATGAATACTTGTTTTTTCATTATTGATGTATTATATTCCATTGCATGGATTTATCACTGTATATTCACTCATTGATGGATACTTTGAAGTATTTCCAGTTTTGGCTCTTAAACATATTGCTGCTATGAATGTTTTTGTATGCCTTTTGGCATACATCAACACTTATCTATCTTATTTGAATAAAAATTTATGTTTCCTAGAGTATAAATATTTAACTTTAGAAGATACTGCCAAACTGTTTTCCAAAATGCCTGTGCCAATTCATATTTCCAAGCAATGTAAAAAATTATGTTTGTTTAACACTATGGATATGGTCAGATTTTTGACTGCAGCCATTCTGGTAAAGTGTTTTAGCATCTTACTGGATTTTAATTTACTTTGAATTATTGTTTTCAAGCATAAAGCTTTCCTTTTCCTAATATTATCACTTGATGTATAAGAGTTCTTAATTAGAATAAAGTCAAGTTTATATACATATTTCTAAATTTTAATGATTTGTTCTTTTTGTTGCAAAATTTTAGAATTATTTGACTATCCTAAAGTCATGAAGATACTTCCATATCTTTTAATGTAGAAACATTACTATTTTATATTTAATATTTCCATTTCGATTCCATTAAAATTTAAGCATTCTATACTGTGAGATATATCAGTCAAATTTTATTTTGTTTATGAGTTTCTGAATATTGATATAAGCTATTTAATGTAAAGACTTCCTTCATTCTGCAATTGGTCTACTCGAACCAATACTCTTCTCTCATTTGGATATCTTTTAAAATGCAGAACAAAAGACATAACTAATATGCCAAAAATAAGAAAACATAAATTGTAAAAACATTACGTTAATCAAAAGAATACAGAAAAGTTGAAAAATGGCAAAGTCATTTTTGGCACAAATAGGAAACAAATATAAGGCAATATACTTAAATACAACCACATTGATAATTACAATAAATTTAAAGGCAGACATTGCCAGAAATATAAAAAAAGAATGATTCAGCTCTAGGCTGTCTCCAAGAAACTCGTTTTAAATACCGATGGCATAAGTTAAAAGATAAAGCTAGATGCATCATGCACATGTCAGTCAAAGGAGAGTTGGAATGTTTCAATTTATATCAAAGTACAGGACAAGGAAGCTATTTCATGATGATAAGAAGCCAAGATCATCAAGAGGACAGAAATTTGGACCACCAAGAAGACACCAACCAACAGAGCTTCAAAGCTGTCATCAGGTGAAGAGTGGCTCAGAAAGATAATTGATATGAATTTTCATTGATGAAATATTCACAAAATCTAGACAGCACATTGTTTTGTGATAGTTTTAATTTATTTATCCCTCATGTATGAAAAATGTTTACCAACTATGAGCTGAAATCCTGGCTTATATGAAAATTGTTTTCAGAAGGGAATCATTGCAGAGGAGTAGGTGTTATGCAGAGGAACAAAGAGATATAAGACAGGTACATGAGGTGGGAGGTACTATTTGTGGACAGAAGAGATCATCAGGGGAGCAGGTAAGGGGAAGCTGTGAGAGTCATGACCAGATCCGATAAAGAGGAGCAGCAGTATTTGGTTGATGAGTTCAACAAGCTCAAGGTAACAACTCAAAAGGAAAGCCAGGGAACTAATCTCTGACCTTCACATTTCCATCCTTCCCTCCCTTCCCACACTTTTCCAATTCTCTTCCAGGGCCTCCCATTTACCAAAACCAACTGGATACCAGAGAACACAGAAACCTAAATCAGTGTCCTGGGCAGAGGACAGGATGAAAGATGAAGTTAGCTATTTTTAGAGTTAATAGGTGTACAGCCCAGTGGTCATAAAGAAATAGAAGACTACTTTTACAAATTGATTCAAGACTTTGTGTTATGGGTTAAAGTATCTCTCCGAATTTGTCTGTTAAAGTCCTAATCCCCCAAATATCTCAGGATGTGACATTATTTGTAAACAGGATCATTGCAGACATTATTAGCTAAAATGAGGTCATAGAGGATTAAGCTAGAGTAATAATCCATTTAGATTAGATTCTTTAGAAAAAGGGCATTTGGACACAGGCACACAAAGAGGGGAAATGATATATAATTTTGGAGTTATGCTGGAAGAAGACAACCAATGGCCAGCAGCTAATGGACCTGGAACTGATTTTTCCCTCACAGCTAAAGAAGAAGCTTAGGACTTCTGGTACTTGACCTTGGATGAGAATTTATAAATTTAATACATTTTCCTCCATCAACAGAATTTCTAGTATAGCATAGTTACATGTAATAATTAGGACACGTTACATTTGTAATTGTTCCATTACATTATAAATAATTTTTAAGCTTATTTTATTTGAGAGATAGAGAGCAAGCAGGAGAGGGGACAGAGACAGGGAGACAGAATCCTAAGCAGGATCCCCCCCGCCAGCATAGAACCCAACGTGGGGCTTGAACCCATGAATTGCGGGATCATGACCTCAGCTAAAGTCAAGAGTCTGATGCTTAACCAACTGAGCCACCCAGGCACCCCTGTTCCATTATATTTTAGAGGATGTATTTACTAAGTCTGAGCTGGGGTGATCTTTAAACATGAGGCTGCTTATATGCTGTGATGATTAGTTTATGTGTTGACTTGGGCAGGCTATGGCACTCAGTTATTTAATCAAACACTAAGTGTTGCTGCAAAGGTATTTCATAGATATGGCTAACTACACCCATCCGTTGATTTTAGGTGAAGAAATTATAATGTGGGAACAGAGAGCTCATCTAATCAGTTGAAACAGTTAAGAGCAAAACCAGATTTCCTAGTGAGGATAGCTTTCTAAAAATCTGTAGTATCAATCCTTACTGACTTTTAAGTCTCCTAGTCTCCCCGGTAGATTTTGGACTTCCAGCCCCCACAGTCATTTGAGCCAATTCCCAATTCCAGTATATACATAGATAGGGAGAGAAAGATACATACATACATTCATACATAGGTATAGGTATATAGGTACAGATACATAATTTGTTTTATTCTGTTTCTCTGAGAATCTTACTCATATAGATGCTTCCCATTTCTTTTGAGAACATAGGCTCATCTCTACACTCCTTTCTTTCCTTCCTTCATTCTTTCTTCATTCTTCCTTCCTTCCTTCTTTCCTTCCTGTCTTTCTTTCTTTCTTTCTTCTTTAGGTTTATTTATTTGTTTAGAGAGAGAGAGAGAAAGAGCATGGGTTGGGGAGGGGCAGAGAGAGAGGGCAAGTAAGAGAGAGAGAGAGAGTTTTCCAAGCAGGCTGCAAGGTGTCAGAGCAGAGCCTTACCCAGGGCTAGAACTCACAAACTGTTGGATAATGACCTGAGGCAAAATCAGGAGTCTGGCACTTAACTTACTGAGTCACCCAGGTGTCCCTCTGCATCAGCTCTTAACAAAGGGTGGGAGAGAAGAGGAATTCATTGACTTCTGCTGTTTTTTGGTTTTTGGTTTTTGTTTTTTGTTTTTGTAATACATTCCATTAAAATAATAGAGTACAGGGACTCAGAAGTTAAGACATGATAATTTCTAATTTTTAGAAGACTGTAGAATTGGGTCAAAGTAATTTCCTCAGCCTCTCCTAAAAGTAACTTTATGTAAAATTTAAGATAACCTCACAATATGCAGTGTCTGATGTTAGAATCAGGAACTAACTTGGGGCTTTAGGTGGGCAATTATAGGAAGGGATTCTATGTTGGGAGGTGATTTTAACTGAAGGAGGACAGTAGTAGGAGAAAGTCTGTTTTGTTATTGTTTTGTTTAGGTTAGCTTTTTTGTTTGTTTTTATTTTATTTTATTTTATTTTATTTTATTTTATTTTATTTTATTTTATTTGTTTGGAGAAAGAATGAGAGAGCAGGAGGGGGCAGAGAGAGAAGAGGGGAGAGGCTCCCAAGCATGTTTGCTCTGTCAGCCTGGAGCCCAGCTGGGGGCTTGAATTCATGAACTGTGAGATCATGACCTGAGCTGAAACCAAGAGTCAGAAACTTAACAAACTGAGCCATCCAGGCGCCCTGACAATGTCTTGACACTTTAAAAACAAAACAAAGCAAAGCAAAGCAAAACAAAACAGTAAAATGCTTACAATATGCCAGTGGTAACATTGGCAATAAACTTGAGTACTCTGGTCTCTCCTACTCACCAGAAACCCAGATTTCTGACAACAGATTTAAAGACATCTGTGATATAAACTCTTTCTTGAAACAATTCTTGATTTCTTCTTATGTACTATAAAATAATGTTTATTTTCAAAAAATAGTTTGATTTATTTCATTTGCTTAACATATAAAATGTCTTAACTAAATTGAGTATAAAAATCTTACTACATTCCAAATTCAAGTGTAAATATCTCCATGTATTGATTGTTTTAATGTATGTCAGATCCTTTGAAAGTAAAATAACTGAAAAGGAGAGAGACCGATGTGAAAAAATCCTAATTAAAGTTAGAATTTTATTCTTCAGCTGTATCTCCTCACTCCATCTTCCAATCCAAGAGTTATGCAAACAAAATGGCTTGACAATTATGGTTCAAATTTCTGGTGAGCAGTTTTGTATACCTCCCAATTTCTATAATTCTTCTTAGTTCAAAAATGGTCCAAACCTAAACAATTCTAACTTGTGGGCAGAAAAAGCCTCTGTGAACCATAAACCTTCTAGTAACCCCAATTTTGTTTATTTATTGGGTTTCTTATTTCTTTTTTATTTCCTTTATGTTAAATTGTTACATTTGTTGAACTTCTCCTGAGAGTCTCTGGTAGGACAAGCATTCATCAGATGGATAATCTTAGACCACAAACTTTAAGTACAAAGTGGCAGAAATTTTTGGCTTCTTTTAGAATTAGTTCACAAACCGCTCACATCTGCTCCCACCCTCAAAATCTCTTCACGTTTACGTGTTGGTTACAGGCAGGTGTATATACCCACTATTCTTTCTTTGTACCGTTCGCCTATTTTATTCCTGATGTCTGTAGCTTTAAAACCATTGACAAGGATATTTCTTGTCAATTAAAAGAAAATTGCATTTCTGTTTTTTTTCTTTTCAAATAAAGCACTTACTTAAAATCATAATTCACTATAATTCTATACATATATATTTCCATACCACACACACACACACACACACACACACACACACATATAAATTGTGTGTAGAGAAACTTGCAAAAAAACCACATTTTATGTCTTACCCTTGACCTGTCTCTTAGGTATGAGGCTACAGGAGGTTTTCCTCAATGTCCTTTCAGACATTTTTCTCCTCGGGCCCTTTTCCTAGCAACCCTGAAATATTTCTTCCCTAAATCCACACTGGACTTCTTGTTTTCTTTCTAGTTTGATAGACAGCATTGCTCATATCACTGATACCTTCTCATCCTGTGATAGTATTGATTTTTCTCTTTCTTACTTTTTTTTTTTCACTTGCAATTCCCAACCATCACTTTAAACTTCTAGTTCCACTTTTACCTTTTTATGTCTTGAAAGCTTGGGATTTTTTATCTCTCTATATGTATAATTCAAGAAAAAAATAGAATATAGGGTGAGCTCTCAAAGTGTATTTGAAGGGATTCTTAATAAAATGAATATGATAGCAATGGCACCACCAGCTCTAACTTCTATAAAACTTCATAACTATCTTTTAGATAGAATAGGCAGCACCATTATTTATGTCAAAGCAGGATACGTCCTATGGTAGAAAAAAAAACCTTCTCACTGTGGAATTACTGCAATCTGCTCCAGAAAGCAAACAAAATTAAAGCATCTGAGTAAACATGTTCTTAGGGGGAAAGATTATCCACTTTTCTATAAGATCACAAGATGATACTCTCTTTGTGTATATGATGACACAAAGTCAATAACCATTCCCATAGATATTTAACAATCTCACTAAGGCCTGTGATGTTTCTAATGCCTGTGTACAATGCTACAAATCAATCTGCTTCAACATCACGATGTTTCTTTTTTCCAGAGATTGAAAGGGCAGAGCGCTATGTATTTAAGTAATTCGATGAAAACTCAGACCACAGGAAAAGAAATGATGCAATTGAAGATGAGCAATACACAAAACTCACTGCAAAACATATGCAAACCAGTAAGCAGATGCTTCGGCTGTCTTTTTTTTTTTTTTAATGTTTACTTATTTTTGAGAGAGAGAGAGAGACATAGATTATGGGGGTGGGACAGAAAGAGAGGGAGACACAGAATCTGAAGCATGTTCCAGGCTCTGAGCTGTCAGCACAGAGCCCATTGTGGGGCTTGAACTCATAAACCACAAGATCATGACCTGAGCCAAATTTGGAAGCTTAAATGACTGAGTCCCCCAGGTGCCCCATTCAGCTGTCTTTAAAGCCAGTACTAGCTACAGCTTTACATCATGCAGCTCTGGGATTACTCTGGTCTATGTGCTCCAAGCTCCTCAGCACCAGAAGCACCCCCAGGCAGAGTACCAGTTCACATCCACCTGATACCTCAACCTCAGCTACAGAGAAACTCGAAGCAGAATTCAGGTTTTTATGTGGAAGAAACATGGGGCCCTTATTCTTCTGATCCACCAATTTCTTGGCTGGATTCCCTCTTACATTTCAGCTCTCCATTTGAACCTAGAATAGCAAATAGAAATGACATGGCCAACTCTCCTCATTTTATACCTGAAGCTCAGAAATAGTTTGGAAAAATTGTTTTGTCCCTTCTGCTGAAATTCCTAAAAAGCCTTTTATAATAATTTACTAATTCACTGTCTTAACCACTTCTTATATAAGAAGAGCCCTGGGAATGGGAAACTCACTTCTTCCCCTTTAATTTTGATAAGGTGAACTTCTCATAAACTTTACTAAAAATGATATAGCTCTTGCAGAGGCTTTGAGTGTCTGCTTTCTTCAGTTAGGTCAGGTGACCTGTGTAGTCAAGGTAGTACTTTGGGAAGTGGAAGAGATGTTTTGTAAATGACATTTTCATCTTACCCCAATATTCTTGGGATTCCAAACACCAGACTTACTTCCTATCTCAAAATATACCACTAGCTGGTTTTACTGTGCTTTATTATGGCATATTTTCCTTGATATTTATTACTATAGGATTCTTAGTTGCAGATAATAAAACCAGTTTAACTATTCTAGCAGTTAGAGATTTAGTAAGAATATTATTTTTGTCACAGTCTCACCAGGAGAGGTGAGAACCAGGCTGGGATTCTATATATTCAGAAACTATACATTCAGGGGAGGAAATTGAGATAATTTTGTGGACAACCACATGCAGACACTCTTCTAATGGAAATATCACTTTACTTTGCTTGGCACCTAAAACAGTAGGGGGCAGACCCAAGAATTCCACTTCTGCTCTTCCCCCAAAACAGACGCACTCACTACCACGCTTGCTAGCAGATATGGTCTGCTGCATTCCATAAACCATGCCACTTTGCTCCTTTCCACTTTCCAGTCTCATGAAGGCATTTTTGATTGGCAGATAAAAAGACACAGCAACACCTTATCTGAAGGCAAATCTAAAATATGCAGATTTGGCTTGAGTACAGGAAGACCTAGAGTACAGATGGCCTGGAAAAGGAGTTTGAAAAGAGCAGGAAGTGTGGCTTTTACAATAACATGTATCAGCTGTGGTCATCTATACTAGGTTTCAGTCTCCGATCCTGCAAGTCAGAAAAATCCAATGGCTCCCCCCCATTTTGTGAATTCCTAGGGGTTTAAATTCTCTTGGATAATGCTTGATATCCTGTTTCTATGAATTACCCATCTCATCTTTATTTCAACCTACAGCCCAAGAGTTCTTTTTCTGTGAATTGACTCAGAATTGAATGAGTCTCAGTCACTATGTATACCACACATGCTTGGATTTTAAAAATTCCTCTGGTATTTTGATTATTGCAGGGGGATGTGTAATTAATGTAAATTAGATTGTGCATCTTTGCCATCATCAATTCCTTTAACCTCACCCTAATTCCCAACTGGTTGCTGTTGCCATGTTGCTCTTCCCAACCCTTTATTTCTCCTCTACTTCTCACCCAAGCACACCTTCGTGTCCCCACTCTTTCCTTACTCATCACCATTTACCTATCTCCTTGGATAACCATCGCTCATTCAAGATCAACTCAGAGAACTTTAACCCTAAAAGAAGACATGTTTGGGGGGCATCTGTGTGGCTCAGTTGATTAAACATCCAACTCTTGTTTTCCGTTCTGGTCATAGTATATGGTTGGTGAGTTTGAATCCTGATTCCGGCTCTCAGCACAGACCCTGCTTCCTATCCTCTTGTCTTCCTACCCCTCTGCCTCTCCCATGCTCATGCCCTCTCTTTCTCTCTCAAAAATAAACATGAAAACAAAAAGATCCATTTCAAAACTAGACAGTTCTTTTATTAAAAATAATTATGTATCTGTATCTTAAAGTAATGATATTATCCTCAATACGAACATATCTCCTGATCAAAATAATTTAATGTTTGATAATAAAACACCTCTTATTGAGTTTTTGCTGTATAGTATTAATACAGATGCTTGTGGATGATAAAAAATATGAAATATAATTCCCATTCAAAATTGTTAGTCTTTAGAGAGTGACAATACATATGAGAACAAGTAACCTTGAAGGGTAGCTGCCAGTAATACAAAACAACACAAAGGTAGAGATACTATGTACTTACTAGTAGCGTCTAGTAAAATGAAAATATTAATATGAAAGTGAAATGATTGTCATCACCAAAGGAAATTATTTAATGGTTTACTGTTTATTTTTGAGAGAGAGAGAGAGACAGAGAGACAGAGTGACAGGGAGACAGAGAGAGAGAGAGAGAGAGAGAGAGAGAGTGAGAGAGAAAGAGAGTGAGAGAGAAAGAGAGTGAGAGAGTGTATGAGTGAAGGAAGGGCAGAAAGAGGGAGACACAGAATCTGGAGCAGGTTCCAGGCTCCAAACTGTCAGCACAGAGCCCGACACTGGGCTTAAACTCATGAACCATGAGATCATGACCTGAGCTGAAGTCGATGCTTAAACAACTGAGCCACCCAGGTGTCCCAGAATATATTTACATTTTAACTTGCTCACCCATTGTATAGACATTTCCTAATAACATTAATAAAATCTCCATAGGTTAATGTTTGATATACACAAATCATATTTTAAAAGTAAGAGAAAGCATTTTCAAAAATAAAACACTTGTAGTTGTTAATGGTTTGATGATTTATGTGTTAACATATTATAAATAATGCAATAAATACCTTTTCAATGTACAAGGGTATATTATTTAATAAAACAAGAGCTTGTGAATATTCTAGATTAAACATACTATTATGAATTGTCAAAAAATAAAATTCAATAATTTAATTCATATTTCTATACATTTGGTATACTTCCTAATTATTAAAACACAAGTGGATTGAATAAGTAATACAGACTGAATCTTTTCAATATACTAATTGTTTAATAGGGCTTATATATTTATATAGAATTCTGTTTATCTCTTATATGAGAAGCACTTACCTTATTTTCATGTTTTAATGTTTGCTCCTTATGCTCTAGAACACTGTTCATTTCACCTTTGTATTCTCCATCGTCTGTAGCATTCGGTTTTGCATGTAGAGTTACTCAATATAAAATTATCCAAATAATAGTAAACATACAGGAGAAAATAATCAACAATTGAAAAGGAAGATGGGCACAGTTGATACTTTATTTTATTCACTGGTCCTCTTTATTATTGTAATTGATTCTAAGGGCCCACAATAGAAAAGACAAAATTTCTTTTCTTTTTATTTTTTAATGTTTATTTTTTTTAAACTATGACTCCCATCAGCATTTTTTAAAAATGTTTTTTAATTTATTTTTGAGAGACAGAGAGAGGCAGTGTGACCAGGGGAGGGTCAGAGAGAGAGAGAGATACAAAGAATCCGAAGCAGGCTCCAGGCTCTGAGCTAGCCATCAGCACAGAGCCCGATGCGGGGCTCGAACCCACAAACTGTGAGATCATGACCGGAGCCGAAATTGGACGCTTAACTGACTGAGCCACCCAGGTGCCCCTGTTTGCTTATTTTTGAGAGAGACAGAGACAGAGACAGAGGGTGAGCAGGGGAGGGGCAGAGAGAGATGGAAACACATAATCCGAAGCAGGTTCTAGGCTCTGAGCTGTCAGCACAGAGCCCGATGCTGAGCTTGAATTTAGCCAACCGTGAGATCATGACCTGAGCCAAAGTCAGACACTTAACAGACTGAGCCACCCAGGTGCCCCAGAACTGCTTTTCTTAAAGCACCAGTGAACGCCTCATATGTTTTCACGCCGGTTTTATACTTCGATCTTCAGGATTTCTCGTGCCAGTTCTTAGTGTCATTCAATGACTTATCTCTAAGGATCACTTTTCAAACTTCAGAGTTCTCCATGTTTCTGCTTTGGGTTCTTCTATCTTTTTATTCTGCCTGTCTTTTTCTGGATTCTCCAGGCTGTGGGAAGTGATTGTTTATATTTTTTTGTAGAAATAATTGTTGTAGGTAGCAAAAACTCACAGTAAACACTTATTGGAATCTATACCTGTGTGTCCATGATAAATAACAACATAATGATTTCCAAAACCAAAATATATCATTAAGTGTTATAATGAACCATAATTGACCATTGTCTTCACCCTTGCCCCACATTCAGTAACTCAAGTCCTGCATATTTTATCCCCTTAAAACTCCTTAAACATTTCCCTTCATCTCCATCCCCATAGCTAGTGTATTTGTAAAGTCTCCCCTTACCACTTTTTGCCACTGAATGTTCATTTTAAAACAGTATTAGTAGTATTAATATTTTTATTATTTCTAAAAGTGTTTCATTCTAAAAAAATTTTTTTTTCTGGGGTGCCTGGGTGGCTCAGTAAACATTAAAAAATAAAAAAAAGATTCTAAAGTATGATATCATTTTCATAATTTCATTTCTTCAAATTTTTTAAACTTTTATTTATTTTGAGGCAGAGAGAGTAATCATGTACCAGTGGGGAGGGACAGAGAGAGAGTGAGAGAGAATCCCAAGCAGACTCTGTGCTGTAGGTGCAGAGCCTGACCCAGGGCTGGATCTCACAAACCTCGAGATCATGACCTGAGCTGAAATTAAGACCGACTGAGCCACACAGGCACTTTTATTTCTCTAATATTTAAACAAAATTATAGGGAAAGGTTGTAAGAGCAACAGTGAAACATAACCCTGCCTTCATTGTTGTCTTTCCTTCTGGCTTCCTTTTAACATGGAATCCCAGATCGTCCCTCATTGTCATTTTCTACCTTTGTAAGCATCTAGTTGTTTCCACAGACACACCCTATTTTTTATCTTTAAAAGTTTGAGAACCCAAATTAAGCTCCAATATCCCCTCCCTTTTTATTTTGTGCTTTAAAAATGTGTGTCTTCTTCCTTTTGAAATCTGACACATCATTTTTCCCTCTGTTCATTATGCCTGCAAGTTCAACTTCCAATAGACTTTTCTATTCCCATGATTCTTAGTTGCTTTGTATACCATTTTATTGTAGAACATATTCATATTAAAAATTCTCTAAGTTTTATATACTTACAAATATATGTTTTCATTAGATAGGTTAACTTTTTTATTTTATTTTATTTTATTTATTTTCTATAAATAGAAATTCTATATATATGTTTAAATCCTTACCTCCTAGTGGGTTGTTTGGAACATTAAGGTGTTTGCAATAAATAAGTTAATTCACAACATATTGTATGCTAAATGGGTATCTCTTTACTCTGCCTTTCAAAGAAATAACTCCTTCCTGTTTGTCAGTACTAAATCCCCCATGAAAGACTCCGGCTCCACCTTCCCATTTCCTTCCTGACCTTGATACATGGAACATCTGTCTCTCATTTGGTTTCTCAAGTCATCTCTTTCAACAGGTTCTTTATCTTATATACAGAAATATGCTCTTCACCACCAATTATAAAACCACTTGAACCACACAAGATATTAGAATCTCCCTTCCATCTTCCTCCTTCCACCCTCTCCATCTCTCTCTTTTCTTTGCCCTGCAAAATTTCTTGGAAAAGAAACCAAGTCTTTGCTTTCTATTAATCCTTTCAATCTCTCTGGCATCAAGTACTGAGCACAGCCCGGAAAATTCGTGCAATCTTACACGTGCCTCTGGAAATTGTCAGCTTGCAGGTTTGGCAGGACCCTCAGAAGCTCAGTCAGACTTCCCCTTCCACTTGGTAATGTCCCCAGTGTAACCTAGCTCAGCAGTCGTGGTCCACACAGCTCTGGACGAGCCCTCCTCTTATTACCTCCTATTAGTCATCTTTACTTTCACACATGGCCCTGGTGGTTTCTGACCTTGAGGACTTGAGCTTCCTATCCCCATCTTCCTCCCTTTGACCCCATAGTTTTAATTTCATTTATTTTTGCTTCCTCTGTTCCAATTATATGACCCACACAGATCAATATCCAGATTACTATTTTCTATTATACTACCCAGGAGTTCTTGAAAACTCAATATTGTTAAGGGAGACAGGCTTTGAAATTCAACAGGTATTTACTAATTGTGTGTCATTGGACAAGGTAATTAACCTCTTCAAGCTTAAATTTCTTTAGATGTAAAATAGGATGATGTCTATTTCACAGTGTTAAATGAGATAAGGTTTGTACAATTATTAGCTCAGAGCTTATCATGTATTGAGTGCTCAGTGAGTCCAAAATGGGAAATTATTTTATTGTCATTCATTGAATAACTTATATGTGCCAGGTATAATTCTAAAAAAAAAAATATGAAGGAAGAAATGTTGGACAAATCTAATTATTTTCCTTCATGTAGCTAACATTGTTGTAGGAAACTGCATGAAACAAAGAGAAAAAATACTAAGCTATTAAGAAAGAATGATTTCTATAACACAAATAAAGAAATGTAGAAGAAGTGAGTGTGTCATATATAATTTGCTCTTTTTTTAGTCACCCATCTTGGTTGAAAAATTAGTCCTCCTGGGCTGCACCTCTCCTTGGTAGGTTGAAAAGTCGTGCAGAGACTCTATTTTGTAATATCTGTCTATATTAGTTCATTTTGCTCATTGCTACCATGGACACACTGGTTCTCATTTCATTTTCCTGAGGGAGTCATTGGCAATGGTCTCCCTAGTGGTTGTTAGCTCCCACCAGAGTCCTATTCCAGTAAAAAGTACAAACTTTTATTAGATTGAGATTCCCATAGCTCAGTTCAAATTTTATCACTTTATGTGGATATATATATATATAATATATATGTATATATCTCTCAATATCATACCTCCCAGGCACTGTGTATTATGGACCCCTCATCCCACTTTGCCCTCTCTCTCCACCTCCCACTTCCATTGCATCTGTAGTTTTACTTCTGTTTCCTTCTATTCTTTTCAATGCTTATGAAATCTTATTTTTTATTTTCTTTGATAAGAACCATTCCAAATTCCATGTTTAATGTATTTTTTAATGTTTATTTATTTAGAGACAGAGACTGAGTGGAGGAGGGGCAGAGAGAGAGAGAGAGGGGGAGAGAGAGAGTCCCAAGAGGGCTCTGCACTGACAGATCTGTGAGATTATGACCTGAGCCTAAAACAATAGTCATCTGTCTGACCAATTGAGCCACCCAGGCACCCCATAAATGGTATTTTTTTACAGGTCTTTCTGATGCCCTAGAGGAGGTCTGATCTTGCCTTTGAGTACCTGTTGCTCTTTGAACTGCTGATAAAAAGGTATTAATTACTCTCCCTTGTATTTTGTTTACTTGTGAACTCCTTATCCAGCCACCAGCTTGTGAGCTCCTAAAAGATTGACTACTACTACAGTTAATTTGAAAATACCAAGAACACAAAGAGGACTGCTCTCTCCTTTACTTAATTACTTTTCTATTATTGAGAGTACAAGGTCTGATACAAAGAGTTGTTCAATAAATATTTGCTGAACTGAGTCAATTAAATCAAGGAACTTCACCTCTAATAAGTGTTACAACACTTTATAATTTGGACTTTAATTGAGTGAAACTCCATGATCATACATACCATTTGGCCTCTCTCGTCTTCATTTACAAGACACTTTAGCACCCACTATTTGTTTTTATTTGTATTATATGCTGGTGAATGTTGGAAATGCAATGAGTACTCCCTGGAATTTAATTCCAGCTGGGAACTGAGACAAGGTTAGGCATTCCTCTACAATTTACTTTAATGAGTGCAATAATGTATTGTTACAAAGAAAAAGTAACGGAAAGGTTGGTTGACCAAGCAGTGTGAAATTGAGCGCAACCATTTCCTTATTAGAAATTAAGCAAGACCCTCTTCTAGGATTTGGTTTAAATGCTGTGGGAGGACATCCCAGGTGTGATGGCAGGTTAGCCAGCAAGCTTGCCCCGGGGCTACTGGGGAGGGTTCTCCTTATCTCCCCTGTCCCTAAAAGGCATGTTCTGTCCACCATTCCTTCAGCAGGAACCGTTTCTGAGGCTGCAGCCTTGAGGAAGCAATGTGTTGTCTAGAGCATCAGGATGATATACATAATTGCACTCAGTTTATTTTATTTTTTTTAATAGTTTATTGTCAAATTGGTTTCCATACAACACCCAGTGCTTTTCCCCATAAGTGCCCTCCTCCATCATGACCCCCTCCTCCTTCCCTTTCAACCCTCAATTCGTTTTCAGTATTCAATAGTCTCTCAAGTTTTGCATCCCTCTCTCTCCCCAACTCTCTTTCCCCCTTCCCCTCCCCCT
>PJEM01001787.1:264126-278045 GCA_004023845.1 Helogale parvula | reverse complement strand
ACTGTTTTCCAGAGCGGCTGCACCAGTTTACATTCCCCAGAGGCAAGGGAATCAAGAACAAAAATGAATGACTGGGACCTCATCAAGATAAAAAGCTTCTGCAAGGCAAAGGAAACAAACAAAAAAACTAACAGGCAAATGACAGAATGGGAAAAGATAGTGGCAAATGGCATATCGGATAAAGGGCTAGTATCCAAAATATACAAGGAGCTCACTAAACTCCATACACGAAAAATGAATAATCCAGTGAAGAAATGGGCAGAAGACATGAACAGACACTTCTTCAAAGAGGACATCCAGATGGCCTACAGGCACATGAAACGATGCTCAGCATCACTCATCATCAGGGAAATACAAATCAAAACCACACTAAGTTACCACCTCACGCCAGTCAAAGTCACTAAAATGAACAAATCAAGAGAATATAGATGCTGGCAAGGATGTGGAGAAATGGTCACCCTCCTACAATTTATATTTTTTAAATTGATCCCTAGAGGGAAAGCTCTAGCATCTTCAATCCCAGAGCAAAAATCTAGGATAGCCTGCAGCAGATGAGGGAAGGCAAAGGCTGACACCTGACAGAACCACCCTGCATCCTCATCCTCAGGAGCCATCTGGTTATTTGTGACAAAAAGCTCTGCTCACCCCCTCCCTACGAGATTTTATTTATGATTTGTCAATCACTGGGCTCTTCTCTTGCTGAATGGCCTAAGATCAGTCCTCTGTAGGGTAACTAGGAAAAATCACAGGCTTTACGCCTAACAACTTGCAGTATCTACCACCTTTTAGTCCAGAATGCAAAAAGGCATGGAAGCTCTATTAAGCCAGTTCAGTAGTCGGGGCTTTTCCCACAGCAGAGACCCTAGGTACTACCCCTATGTGCAAAGACTTTCTGTGATTTGCCTCTCTCTGCACTACGTGGTTACAGACGGATCATTATTTTAGGAACTGTCAGCCTCCGGGGTCTATTCTCTAGGCATAAGTACCTGGCAAGAAGATGGATTTCTTTCCTTCAGGGTTTCAGGAGGTAAGAGGATGCCCTTCTAGACAGAGGTAAAGGTATTCTGCCATTTCCCTTATTTTTAATGAAAATGTAAGTATGTTACTATCTCTGAAGACAACACTAGCAGTATTTCACATGTAGCTTCATGCTCATGGAGCCAGGCATGCTTTCATTTGAATGGCTTCCGTAATGCAGGCCCTGTTCCCTCGGCATGTTTGGCTCCCCTGAGCTTCAGAAATGAATTGCATGAATTACATATCAACCAACTTTCAAGTCTTGCAACACTACCCATATTCACAATTCAGAAGCTAACCAAACATAATTGTAAATTACAGGCATCTACAACAGATCATTATCTTTCCAGAGTTAAGCTCCTCTTGGGAAACTATTTTTACTCAAATGGTTCACTGGAATGGATTTCCTCTATAGAAAATGTGATAACATCTTAATCCATTATTAACTCATTGTCTTTAACTTCAGCCTTGATTTGAGCAGCAATGAAACCAATGATTTAACACGTTATGCTTATGTCAGAGACACTTAGAGCACAAAGGATCTGCTTTAAAATAGGAGAATGATAGAGATCTCCTTGGGATGCTAATCAAGAGAAATCTTCCAAATGGACGAAACATAACCAAGAACACTAACTGCAATATTTACCAAATGTTCCCAAATAAACAAGTTATAAAACTTCCATTTTCAGCCAAAATAGAACAACAGATGGTTTACCATCTCACCTCAAACAAGACAAAATCCATCTTCAAAAACACATTTAAGACACGTGACCTAAGGAAATGAAGGACAGTAAGCTCTGAGAGACAGGAAGCGATTGAAAGTAAAGATTGCTCCAGCACAGCCTCGACCCAGTTTCCAGGCCACTGAGTGGGCAAGGAGAAGCCAACTAGAGCCTGGTGCTCTTCCAGCTAAGACAGTGCCCAGAGGAGCTCTAGGCAGAGAAGAGCAAAACAGCTCAAGTTTGCAGGATGAGACATTTAAGAGACCAACATAGATTGAGAACTTGACATCTGCAGAGGGTCCCTCTCTAGTATTCAATAGAGAACTGTCAGCACACACATAGGAAGAAACCACTAAAGCCAGGAAAAGAACCCTCCAAAAGTATTAGAGGAAACGATGAGTGGTACCCACAGGGGGCCAAAGTCATGACTGTGACCATCGCCAGGCTGGAAATATCTCGTAGGTGTACAGGCAATGGGACTCAGAATTGTTTTGTTTCAACAACAAGGAATAATTAGCCTTCACTAAGTAATGCTCTGGTCCCGCATCATGAATTTTAATCATAAGTCCCAGGAAGATCAACTCTTTCCAAATTCCTTAACTGCATTCCAGAAAGAAAGAAAGAAAGAAAAACTTGTCTTTATTCAAATACAGAACACTCAAACATTTACCCTATACTTCAAGTAGAAAATCATAACCTAGAATCTACAATCTGACCAATAGTATTTTCTATAAATAACAAATACATACAGTAAAGACTTATTACACCAAGAGATAAATAGCAAGACTGTGTTAATTCTCAAGAAGCTGTATAGTCTAGTAGGGAGCAGACGGATGGCAGGTATTATCATAAAGCTATGTATAGTGGGAAAACAAAGACTTAAAGTGGTAATTTCATGTGGAAAAGGCTTTTGCAAGGGCTCTTGCTTTAAATAGTGAGGAGGCCCTCGCTTTACCTCAATCAAGCAAAGTCACATTTATTGAAATGCAGTCGTGGATTAGAAATGGAAACAACCAGAAAGTCACAAGGATGTTGGACAATATCTCCAAAGGCATAGTCTCTCACTCATTGAGTCTCTTTATGTCTATACATCTGATTTTCTTCTTTTTGGGGTGTCTTCCCCAGGACTTGGGCTTGCATGGAATGAGAGGGCCAGTGTAGCCCCAAGTAACCCATGACCAGGCTGCTCCTGCAGCTACCGGCCCCGTCTGTTTCACACATTCCCCAAAAAGAATGTCTGGTAGGCCCCACTCAGCTCTGTGAGCTGGACAACACCATGCATACCATGAAGTTAGGTGTCTCTGCCCCATCAGCTGGGACTGCAAGTTGAACCTAACTATCCCCCTCATCAGCTGCTGTGTTTTAGGCAGAGTCACTTAAGAAAGCATGTGGCAAATAAGAATTCCTCACAAAGGGTGAGTGAAAAGATGATCAGACATTTGCCAAAGAGTTGCAGAAGACAGAACATTCCACGCAGAGAAACGCAAAGCTATGTGAGTAGTCAAAGTCTAGTGCTTAGAAGATAGATTTCTTCATATTGGCGTCCTCCATTAGTAAAAATAAATAATCAATTTTATACAAGTCAGACCCACATCTTGTCAATGCAGTTGCTTCTTTGGTATGTTCTTACAGAGATCGTCTGTTAAGCGATCTCCTGGCTAAGTTAAATGTATTAGTAGAAGAAACATCCAGAACAAGTTCTACCTCTGTTAGTTGGAAAACAAATTTGAATGTAGGCTATCTTCTCTATTCTTTATTAATTAAAGGGGGTTTACGTACTGTATGTTTGAGGGAGGCATAGGCTCACGGGAAATAAGCCTTTAGGATGATAAAAAGGGAGAAATAATGTTGAATGTTTTACATGCAGGAAACTGTAATCACTGCAATTATTTAAGACATAATTGACCCAAGACAAAAAATAAAAGGCCTTCTCTTCACCACTGTTGGGAAAAAATTGATTCCTGAATTTGGAAGAGGCTGTGAGCTTCAAATACCCTGGATCACACACCATACACTGGATTAAAAAGCGAAGGAGATCAAATACCATGAAAGAATCAGCAGATAGAATAACAGCACAATAAAAAATAAAAATTATCAAAAAGGACTTTTATATAAAATGAAAATAAAACAGTTGAAAATCTACAACCTCAATTGATAGCTTTAAAAAAAGTAACCAAAGTCAAGAAAATGAAAAATTAGTAATGAAGTACCAAATGGAATTTACCCAAAAACCAAATGAAAATTCTGACAAGTTGACTGTGGTTATGGTGGTGCATAGAATTGCCTTTTTAAAAAATTATTTTGGACTCACTAAAGTTGTAAGATGGGTACCCAGAATTCCCATAAGCCCTCAGCTAACTTCCTCTAATGTTACATATTGCCTAACCATAGTACAGTCACAGAAACTATCAAGTCAACATTAGAATACCATTAATAAAAATACAGATTTTACTCAATTTTTTGTGCCTTGGCCACTAATGTCTTTCTCTTCCAGAATCTAATCTATGGTATCACTTCACAGTTTTCACATCTAATTCTCCTCCAATCTGTGACCACTCTGTAGCCCTTCCTTTCCATAACCTTGAAACTACTTAATATTTGTCATTTTAAAGATTGTCTCAATTTTTGCATGTTGTCTCATAATTAGATTAAGTTTAATCCCTTCTGTTAATCACAGAAGTAATACTTTTCTCATACCAAATGATCAAAGGGTGCATGGTGTCATTATATATTATTGATTGCATTAACTTCAGTTGGTCAAGTTGCTGTTTATCCATTTAGGCATTACAAAATTACTACTTTTCCCTTGCCAATTAATATATATCTTGGGAGAGATCCTTTGAGAACAGCCCATTATCCTATTTCTCCTCAAACTGTTTCTTACCCATTAACATTTAGCATCGATTGTGCAGGTTTCCTGCCATAATTATGTTGTGGTTCCAAAGGTAACTTTCTATTCTTTCCCTTCCTCTTACACGAATTAGAATTCTTCTGTGAGGAAGAATTGTCCAGTCCCCTCTCCCATTTATTCATTCAGGTATTTATCAGTATAGACTATGCATTCTATGGATGTTATACTATAGATTATTTCTCACTCTGTTCTGTGTTTGGCCCTTGGTCACCCTTATAGATTGGTTACTATGTTTTTGCAACCTTCCCCCATCTCTGATCATGTCCATCACCTGAGGCAGGCTTGTAATTGACCATTTCAAGAATCCCTGGTTGCTTTTATCGGAGATTGTTTCATTCGTGGAAAATTACACTCTGAGACAGCAATTATCTTTGCCATTTTAACACAGGTTCACTGTGGAAATTATAATTTATAATTATATTTCACGAGCCAATAGCATACAGGTTATCTCTTAATAAGCTATTCAAGAAGTAACATACTCCAAGCCAATGATGGATTAATTGCACTATTGTTCCAGGCAAAGGAGAGAAGAAAGATAGAGTCCAAATTTAGTTGAGGTGTACCTTTGTTCGAGCTGGTTCTCAGTCATGTGAGTCCTTCAGACTGAAAGCTCGGTATCAGCTGCTGGCTTAGGTCCCTCGCTGCTCAGGCATGTAGCTAGCTGGCTGTGGTACTGGTGTTGGCAGTCAAGGTGTGCTGGTCTGAAGGTTATTGTTCCAGGGACCATGACGTGGTTTGCCTCACTGCTTATGAGAAGCAGCCTTGCCAAAGCAGGAACAGATGTTGCTTCTCCTCCTGAGACTGCTGCTTGGTTTAACACCACTGCCATCCAAGAGTACTCTGGCCACAGCAGAAGCAAGCATCTCAAAAATCTTCAGAATGCTACTCAGATCAGTAAGGAGTAGTTGTGTCCAGATTGGTCATTATTGGAAAGTCCCCACAAATTCTTAATACTTAACGTTTAAAATCGATTATGTCATAGCCACTCTTCTAAGCGCTCTCTTATGGCTAAGTCCCCAGTGGCTCCCTTACCAGTTGAGCTACTGAGAGGTTATAAAAACAGGTGTCAATGACAACACCCCCTGGACACAACTTCCTCAATGTAAACAAATTCGCCCTTAAAACTTCACTTAATTCATAAACATGTGAATATGAAATCTTAACAAACCAATACATGGAGAATGGCATTCAGAACCAAGATCTGGAACTCCATATCCTCCTTACTACTGGGTGTCATTGACCTGTCAGCCTCAACAGAGCTAAGGAAACTACATAAATAGTAATCCACGTTTTTTTTCATCTCAGAGTTTTCCCACTATGCCAAAACAACCAAAATCCACCTGAAACCAGGAGACTGAGGTCTAAAACCCACAGACAGGTCTAAAACCCACCTACATACAGCACTGGTAAGTAACATAACACCATCCAGAAAAAAAAAAAAAAGAAAAGAAAAAAATGAAAAGGTCCAGACAAAAATTCTAAAAGACAGGAGGAAACCCCTTATAGCTCTAAGACCCATATGGCATAGTGTGTGGGCAGGAATTGAGAAGGGACCATACCAGAACAAATGGTGGCCCTGAAAACAGGAGATATACAAGATTACTAATAGGTAGTCATGAGAAAATTTGGAGACCCAGTAAATAGTTTAAATTATTTATTTAAGGGGATTCCTAAAAGTAAAATGAACTGATCATAAACATGTATCCTACCGGTAGCATAACTATACATAAAATAACTGACTTCATTTTTCAATTTTTTTACTTAATTTTGAGGAAGAGACAGAGTGTGAGTGGGGGAGGGGCAGAGAGAGAGGGAGACACAGAATTCAAAGCAGGCTCCAGGCCCTGAGCTGTCAACACAGAGCCCAATGTGGGGCTCAAACTCATGAATTTTGATATGACCTCAGCCAAAGCTTGGTGCCCAAAGTGACTTTAAATCATTGTCTAGGTATCTCTAGAGGCATATGATTTAAGAACCCAAAGACCTGAAAAACAAGTTATACTGTTTTCAAAACTCATTTAGTTGGTGATAGTCATGTTATTTTCAGAATGTTTGTTGTAGGAGAGTTGAGAAATAAAAAGGAGTTGTTCTAAGGATCAGGATTTTCACTAGGAGAAAAGGAAAGGACATATGTAAGATTAAGTTTATGTGAAAACCATGAATGGTCCTTAATTTGAATTTAAATTATGAGAATATTTAATGCATTTTATGTTAATACATACTTTCTAGCTCTGCTCAAGGAAAATAAAAACATACAATGAGTATACTTAGCACCCAGATTGGGATCTTTAAATAAAGCAAACAGACTCTAGGAGAATTAGCTGAGTCTAGAACTGGGAAGAGAAATTAAAAGATAAATCTGAGATTTCAGAAAAGTGAGGACATTATGAAAGGTTAAGAACTACTAGACTTACAGGGCAAAATAGGGGTGGACAGGGACCAAGAAAGACCTCAGATTGATCTGACTACCCTTCTACTGGTCAAAGACTAAAAAACTGGAGTATTAAGAATTCTCTTAAAACTATACTACAGGGGTGCCTGGGTGGCTCAGTCAGTTATGCGACTTCAGCTCAGGTCATGATCTCACGGTTGTGGGTTCAAGCCCCACGTAGGTCTCTGTGCTGACAGCTCAGAGCCTGGAGCCTGCTTCGGATTCTGTCCCTCCCCCACTCATGCTGTTTCTCTCTGTCTCAATAATAAATAAACAAAAAAATTAAAAAAAAAACTACAGTACAAAGAAAAACAGACAATTTGTCAACTGTAGAGGGAAAGAAATAAAGTAATCATTTAGAGAAATGGAAAATAAAAGGTAAGAATCAAGCATTCAAATTTCCTTTCCTATGCCAGCTAGATTTCAGGGTAATCAAAGAGTTGATGAAATAGTTTCACTTTATAGAAATATCTTGCTCAATAAAAAAGACTGCTAGAACGAGAATGTTTTACAACTTCTAGTGAACTAATAGCAAGAAATGGTTTTAAATGGCTACTAAAAGTTATGAAAATTAGACCAGGAATTCTATCTGATCAAACTATAGATTACCATCTGTGAAATAAACTTGCCTCTCCAATAATGGGATTTTTCATTTGACAGTAAATAAAATCTAATTGCAATGCACAGGACATACAGGGAACATGTTCAACAACACCATGAAGATACAATCAAAACAAGTGTTTCAGATACTCTTTAGGAACAAAGAATGACCAAAGCTCATCAAAAAGACAAAGAAATATATAGATTGAGACTTAGGAGATGTATCAACTAATTCTGTTTATGGAGCTTAATTATATTTCAAAGAAAAATACTAAAAATTTAATTTGAAAAATGTAAACAATGACCAAAAATACTTGATGAACATAAAAAGGACTAACTTTAATGTCATAATGTTTATGAAGAGAACTATTTTACAAAGATATACATTAAAATATGTTTCTATAGATTTGTAATGAGTCTTAAAATATCCAAGTCTATAAATTTCTGTATTCCTTTAAAAAGGAAAGTTATGGGGCACCTGAGTGGCTCAGTTGGTTAAGCATCCAGTTTCAGCTCAGGTCATGATCTCACGGTTCGAGGGCTCAAGCCCCATGTCGCGCTCTGTGCTGACAGCTCAGAGCCTGGAGCCTGCTTCAGATTCTGTGTCTCCTCTCTCTCTGACTCTCCCCTGCTCGTGCTGTCTCTCTCTATTTCTCAAAAAATAAATAAAAAACATAAAAATATAAGTAAATAAATAAAAAGGAAAGTTATAAAAAATAAAAAGGAAAGCTATTATTTCCTATTCTTTGAAAAAGTAGAGGCACTGATGTTAATTTCATTGTTGAAGAGATGGGAACTGGAGGTCATATGATGAAACAATCACCATGTTCTATAAAGTTGAAAAGTGAAAGCTGCTAAGAGATGTAAAGGATAGACTGAGAAGGTCCAAGTTGTATCCAATAGGAATTTAAAAAGAAATTAAAGACTATGACTAATGGAGAAGTTACCTATATTATGAAAAAAGTGGGCTTCATGTTTTTGAAACCCAATAAATTCAGAGCAAAAAACTTCCTGTCTAAATATATTGCAAAAAAATTATAAAAGTCTTAAAAGTAATAGACCAAAGAGAAAAAGGAGATTACCTCCATGAATGAAACAGATGGACAGAAGACTACTTATTACCAAAAGGAAATGCTAGGATACAAGAATACCACTTTTAAAATGCTTAAGGAGAACAAATGTTATTGATTTTTAGTGACATTTTAGAGCAGTTTTAGGTTCACAGCAAAATTGAGAGAATTACAGAAATTTCCCATATACACTATGTCAGCCTGCATGCATAGTCTCCCCATTATCAACCTCACCAGAATTTTTTTAAACCAAGAATTAACCTACATTAACACATATCCTCAAAGTCCATAGTTTACCCTTAGCTCTAAACAATACTGCAAAGACAAATAGAAACCCTCACAGGAGGAAAGCATTCTTAATGGAGTCTAAAAATTCTAAGTTCAGCCAACTTAGAGAAGAACAAACCACTGAGTAACAGTCAGCAAAACAAAAACTGCCATATGCAAGCTTCAGTTATTGGAAATGTATGTTCTGAGTTACTGAATATAAAAAAGCTTTATGAATTTTTTTATGCTTTTGAGAGCTAGTGAAGGGGCAAAGAGAGGGAGACAGAGGATCTGAAGCAGGCTCTGTGCTGATAGCAGAAAGCCCAACATGGGGGTAGAACTCACAAACCTAACTATGAGATTATGGCCTGAGCTAAAGTCAGATGCTTAACCAACTGGGTCACCCAGGTTCCCTGCTTTATGAAATTTTTGAGAGAAAAAACGAAGCATACATTAAAATGTCTAAGCAGTTGTGGAAAATAAGATCCCTTAGAAATCATACATTTGGGGTGCCTGGGTGGCTCAGTCAGTTAAGCTTCTGACTTCGGCTCAGGTCATGATCTCACGGTTCATGGGTTTGAGCCTCGTGCCGGGCTTTGTGTTGACAGCTAGCTCAGAGCCTGGAGCCTGCTTCAGATTCTCTGTCTCCCTCTCTCTGACCCTCCCCTGCTCACGCTGTCTCTCTCTCAAAAATAAATAAAAAACATAAAAAAAGAAATCATAAATTTAACTTTTCAAAGGAAAAATTGTTGGTCAAATATCAGGTTACATATAGATGAAAGAACAGGTGAACTACAGCTCTAGAGATTTGAGAGTGGGTAAAAGACAATCAAGTAACAAGGCCTAATATAAATAAGAACAGTGAAAAGAATAAGGAGAACGAAGGACAAAAGACGGACAATTAGCCATTTCATCAGCAACACTGAAAGAATAAAATCATTTTTTCAAAGTTTATTTTTGAGAGAGAAAGAGAACGCATACATATGTGGGAGGAGCAGAGAGAGGGAGAGAGAGAATCTCAAGCAGGCTCCATGTTATCAGCTCAGGCCCTAACGTGAGACTAGATCTCACCACTGTGAGATCATGACCTGAGCCAGGATCAAGAGCTGAGTGCTTAACCAACTGAGCCACCCAGGCACCCCAATAAAGTCGTTTTTAAAACAGACAGAAGAATAAACAACCTATAATTGTGCATTCCACAAACTTGTCTTCCAAGAATCAGAAGAACTCCAATTTCATACAAACAAAAACTTTGAGGGATTTGTGCCAACATACAATATAGAAACTATACTTTGGGAAAGGAGTTGTTTAGGAGAAGTAATAGCAGCCTATTAAAAAAGAAATACATTAGATTGAATAGAGAGACAGACATACAAAATTTTACTCTGTGTAATTTATAAGAGGCCCCAACAAAATAGAAGATACAATGGAGAAAAAAATAAGATGAAACAGGGCATTCGGAAACTTCGGGGTCAATGAAATGATTATCTTGATTGCAGGGATGGTTTCATAGTATATACATATGTCAAGTTAACCAAACTGCACACTTTAAATATGTGTCGTTTATTGAATTTCAGTTATACTTCAGCAAAGATGTTTAAGAGTAGATGAAAAGAATAGGAAATGATACATCAAGCAACTATTAACAGCAATGATGTAATTCTGCCAAGAGTTATTTTCATCAGACAAAAAAAATGATTTTAAGGTAAAATTATTAGTGATAAAGCCAACTATAATAAATGTTGGATTCCCATTATGCATTGTATGTCTAACTCACAAGTGTATGTTATTAAATATAAAACTATAGCGTATGCACAAAGAGTTTAGGATATTTTATAGCTCAAAATACAAAGATATATTGACAAATTCCCATGATAGCAGAAACTTTAAATAAATTGCTCTTAATCAACATGTTAAGTAGACATGAATGGTGAGGATTAATAAGGTTGAATTCATAAATACATGTAGACCTCTATAAAGAAACAAAAACATTCTTTCCAAACAAACTTAAAACCTTCACTAAAAATTGATTTTATTGCTCAAGAGAAACATTTTTAGGGATTTTTAACATACAGACCTATTTTCTAAATACAATTTAGAAATTCATACCAAAATAAAGACAGGCCACTCTAAGTTTTACAAACACAATTCTAAATAGCTAATGAACCAATGAATCATAACGAAGGTATACATACAACAGTAACTAAAATTATACACAGTGTTTCAAGTATACAATGCAGTGTTTTGATACTTCCATACAACACCCAGCACCCATCTCTAGTGCCCTCCTTCATCCGTATCACCCATTTACCTCATCCCTCACCCACTTCCCCTCTTGTAATCATAAGTTGGTTATCTATAGTTAGGACTCTGTCGTGGTTTGCCTCTTTTTTCCCCCATTTGCTCCTTTGTTTCTTAAATTGCACACATGAGTGAAATCATATGATATTTGTCTTTCTCTGACTTATTTTACTTTGCTTAATACTGTCTATCTTCCTCATTGCAAATGGCAAGATTTCATTCTTTTCTATGGCTGGGTAATATTCCATTTTGTGTGTGTTTGTGTACACGCCACATTTTCCTTATCTACTCCTCAGGTGATGGACATTGGGCTGTTTGCATAATTTGGCTAGGAAAGACAATGCTGCTATAAACATCAGAGTTTACCTGGAATGTGAATCAAAACCTAAAGAAATTAAAAGGATGAAAAAATGTGAAATATTGAAAGGAAGAAAATAAACATATGCAAAGTTTCTGGAATGCAGTGAAAATTATGTTGTAGGAAATGTGTATCTCTCAATGATTATATCAATAAATTCAGCTTATTTAAATTTCAGAAAAAATAACAGTAAGAGGATAAAGAAAAAGCAGAACCCTATGAACTAAATCTCCAAATTTAATATTGAGAAAGTGAATTATTTCTTTGAAGCAATAAAATACATAATTCTCTAAAAAGAGTAGTTAAGGAAACCATAAATTATAAAAACTTAGATAAAATAAAGTACTAGGACTAAGGACTACAGATGGTAGATATTTTAAGAATTCTTAAGAGTGAAACAAATACTTGGGCAATAAATTTGAGAAAAAATATCTAAGATTTCAAACTGAAAAAAAGTACATTTTCTAAGTAAGGAAATAAATGTGTTTTATATCCATAGTTAAAAAAAAACACAATAAAAACTAGACGATTTTTACAGGTAAATACTAACAAACATATTAAAAAATGTTAAAAACTAATGCAAACTAATTCCAAAAAAGAGAAAAATGAGACTTTTCCCCAATTCACTTCATGAGAATCTTTTTTTCCAAAATGTTTGATAGAGTGCGCACAAGTGTGGGGGAGGGACAGAGAAGAAGGGAGACAAAGAATATGAAGGTTCCAGACTCTAAGCTGTCAGCACAGAGCCTGACACGGGGCTCAAACCCATGAACCTCAAGATCATGACATAAGCCCAGTTCAGACACTTTATTGACTGAGCCACCCATGCACCTGGAGACTAATATACTTTTGGTACTAACACCAAGCAACAACATTAAGAATGGCTCAGTTTTCTTTATTTATAAATCTAGACGTAAAATCCTAATTATCAAACAAATATAATTTTTACAAAATCAAGATGAAGTACAAGTTATTCAAAAGTAGTTGTTTTGATAGTAAATCTAATCCACCTCAAAATCAAAGGAAATGAGAAAACAACTATCTCAATAAATGTTGAATTTTATTGGAAGTTTTATGCAATTTCCTCAGAATAAAAATTTTAGCAAACTTCACAAGGGAATACCCGTAATCCAATAAAAGATCTGCTTAAATCTATAGCAAACAACATTCATAATGGAGGTATAAAATAGCCCCTTCAAAAAATCAGGACAGACTTTAGCTTAAGACTGCCAGCTTCTAATGAAAATTGTTAGACTATCTTTGTAAAGAAAACCTGACTAACCTCAGAATAGGCCTGTTCAGAGAGAAAACCCAGAATTTATAGATAATAAAATTTAATCATGTTAATATATAGAAACGTAATGTTTCTAACAGTGAATGGAAGTTAAATATATATCCTGTAAATAGAAAATATATGTGTACACGTGTGTACACATTTATACAATCACAGTGTGTGTGTAGATAGTCCTTTAACCAACATCGTCATCTACAACAAAACTCCAAGATATACAGACTTGTCCTGTGAGGCATTTCCGTGCAATATTGATATAATAATAAATACAGATGAATAAAGAACCCAAACACAAACCTATTCAGAGTGGAAGCCCAATAGGTAACAGAAAGGACACTGCAGGTCAGTAGGTAAGTAGATTACTCAGTAAACAGTGCTGGCGTATGGGCTGTCCAGTAGGGAGAAACTGGATGCCTGCCTCATATCCTACAAAGTCAACTTTAATTATATTAAAGACTCAAAGATGAGAAGGAAAAGTTAACTTTCAGAAAACAATGGAGATCATTATGACTTGGGCATAGTACGATATTTGTTCAAGGAGATTAAAGATATATCAATTATAGGAGAAATGAAATTAGACTATACCATTAGGAGTTTGCATCCAGAATATAAAAGTCTACAAAATAGTACCAAAAGAAACCAATGGATAAACAGAATATATCAATAGGCAATTTCAAGAAAGGATCCCAACTGGCCTATAAACTCACGTAAAAATATTCACTCCACCATAAAAAGTAAATGCAAATTAAAATTACAGTGAGACTATTTTGCATCCAGAGTGGCAAAAACTTTAAAAGTCTGATAATATCTAGTGGAGTTTTTTTTAGTGTTTACTTGAGAGAGAGGAGAGAGAGGAGAGAGAGGAGAGAGAGGAGAGAGAGGAGAGAGAGAAAAAGGAGAGACCAAGAGAGAGAGAAGAGACACAGAGAGGAGAGAGGGGGAGAGAAAGAG
>PJEM01001787.1:174206-255389 GCA_004023845.1 Helogale parvula | reverse complement strand
GACTGACCTCTTTGGTTCTGGCATCGTATACAGCTGACTACATCTTGGCCTATCCCCTTCCTTCATACAACCCAGCTTCTCTCCTACCCACACATCTCATTGTACATTTTATGGGAATCACTTTTCACCTTTCACCTCATGCCCCAACACCAGATCTCATAATTTCGTGATTAAATATAGCTGTCAAATGATCAAGCATCCCAAAAGAAATATTTAATTCAGTGACTAGGTGGGAATTTTATAACAGATACTAAAAAGGTTAAACTAATTATTCCCGTCTTCATAAACCTTCATATTTCCGTTTTTGTGTCTGCTTGGAAAGTTAAAGTTTTACTACACAAGGAATTTGGATTAAGAATTACTGGTATTATGAGTTTCCTCTGATAGAAATGCTCCTTCACCTGTGACTAAGAATTTAGTGTTTCTCAAAAGCTAAGAATTTCTCTTGAGAAACATAAGCAATAATTTTAGGACATAAAAGAGAAAAATTAAGAATGTTTCGCAGTGTTTTCTAACTATATGAGCTGAACCTGTGCAGAAGTTTCTCTGTTCCTACAGGCAAATTTTTGTATAGGAAATTTCAACAAGATCAGTCAGACACCACCACACGAAGATTTCCCACGGTCTGTACAGATGTGACCCAAATGTACTATGAACACATTGTACCCAGAGGGTGGGGAGGCAAGAATTCAACAGTTTTAGTACCACAAGGCTTTCCATCTATCACATTCCTTTCCAAGGCTAAGCCCTGTCATATGCCCCCTTCAGTTTTATGTAACTGAAAACAGTTTACATCTTTCTCCCTCTGGCAACAATCTTGCTCCCCTTCCACCCCCTTGCATTCTCCCAAGACAGAATTATATCTCCAATCATTATCAACCAAACCTCTTTATTCTCTGCCTTTGGGCATTTAAAAGTATAAAGCCAATTTTGGGGGCTATTTCTGGAAATGTGGCACTTGTGTTCTTCCAACATAACCCACTTATTACACCACACAATTTTGGAGGGACAAATCATTCAATACATCTATGTTTACATTATCTTTCAGCTTTAAGTACGTATTTGTCTCATTCTGATTGCTAATGGGGATGTCTGCTGTTATAGTGCCGGTAATGATAATTATACATGGTGCACAAATACTTCTGCTCATATTAGCCTAATCTAGTATTAATAGAACTCACTTTAAGCTTTGCTGTAATAGCCTTTTGTGTATTTAAATTGTTTCAAAGGAAAACTGGCTGGGATTTCTTTTCCCTCCATCTCCCCAGCCGGTTAAGGGGGGGAAAAAAAGGCAAAGAAAAGGCAGCAGCATTAGTGAAATAATGAATCACACCGGAACTGCCCTGGCCTAATTGTAACATGTAATTGCAGGTTGCTATACAATTAGAATCATTTTGTTTTAATAATGATTCCACTTGCCCAAGTACCTAAAGCTTCTCAGGAGGTTACATGAAAGTATAGGATTTCTTCCTTTCTTTCAAAAGCTACTATTAAGAAATGGGGAGGAAAACCATTACAATAAAAGCAGTGATGGCTCAAGCATGATCTTTAGTGCAAACACTGTGAGGAGCCTCTGGTTTTCCCTGCACTGGACTTTAGACACACCAACACCTGCTTCAGAGAGTCAGGTCCCCCATTTTAATTCAAGATAAATAATGAGCTAATGTTACAATGCAGAGAGAAACTACTCATTCTCCCCAGGGCAGGTTGCTGTCCTAAGAACTGACAGCACGGCAGGGGGCTGGTGCGCGTGCCTGGGACTCTATTTTAGGAAAGATGCATCAAAACTAAAAAAGTCTAAAGGAGCACTATGCATTGTTGTAATTAAATTCACAGCTACTTACGGCTTGAGTTGATGTAAAAACCATTTAGCCTCCAAACACCATTATTAACTACTGGGAGACTATTATCAATCTTTCCCAATAGTCTTCCAATTTGTATTTTATCGAGATCAACTTATTTTTCAATTTTAAAAACAAATTTTTGAATGAAAGCAAAAATACAAAATGGTTATTTAAAAATAAAACTAGCTAAGATGGGGGTTCAAGTTTTTGTCATAGGGGTAGAGGATCCAAAAAAGATAATTGTTAAGTCTTTTTAGTATAATAATTTGGGTATATGCCTTTGTAACTTAAAAATGAAAGACAGAGTGCGACCAGTTAGGATATTCCATTTTTAGGTGTTATGCCTTCCTATAAACACTTAGTTTCACTTAAGCAGGTAGACAGAAAAATAGCATATACAATAAAGATTCAAAGAGAAAAAAAAAGCTTACAAACATCAACCTTGTAACAGATGAGAGTTGGGAGAAAAACTATGGAAAGGACACTAGTTTAAATAAACTCAAATATTTGACCTTGAAAGTTGCAAACACAAAATTTCTAGAGCTGTTAAGTTGGAGCTCTAGAGTTTTACATAATTTCATTTTTGATATTCAAATTAAATAGAATGTGATAACATTCAGAGTTATTCTGCTTCAGTTTGGTCTTTTTATTTTTTTTTAATTTGTGAGGAAGCCTGTTTCTTTCCAGGATATTGACATTTTCCAACCCATTCATTTGAGCCTCCTTCCCGGTAAAAGGTAAGGTCCATACAGAACCCTGTGTACACATTGTGGGTCCCCTGCAATCCCTAATAAGTAGATACTATCAGCATACATAATGGAAGGTTCTAAGAAGTGTGAGGCAATGATAGACTCTTAAAAGTTATCAGCTACTGGCGCTGTGATTAGCCACACAAGTTAAGGCCCTAGCCTCAAAACAGTTATTCAAAATCCAGAAGTGTGTGTGTGTGTGTGCACGCACACACACACACACACACACACACACACACACACACACTTGGGGGGGCACATTGACTTTGAATATCTTTTTTTTAATGTTTTATTTATTTTTTGATACAGAGAGAGATAGAGCATGGGGGGGGGGGGCGCAGAGAGAGAGAAGGAGACACAGAACCGGAAGCAGGCTCCAGGCTCTGAGCTAGCTGTCAGCACAGAGCCCGACGCGGGGCTCGAACCCACGAAGGTGAGATCTGACCTGAGCCGAAGTTGGAGGCTTAACCGACTGAGCCACCCAGGCGCCCCAACTTTGAATATCTTGATAAACTTCCAAATTTTTGGTCACAACTCACAAACAAAAGGCAGTATATACAGACCAGGTAGCGTTTTCACAACGGCCAACCTGCTGTGCTGAGAACCTTAGAAAATCCATTAAATAGCTATAGTCATAGTAGACTCCAAAGAGGAGGCATTTTCCAGTAGCACAAAGCTTGGTGATACCAACAGTGTGATAAATGACAGTACTGGGGACTGGAAGATCTTGACAAGCTAGATTAAGGCTATAACCATCAAGATTATATTCATCAAAATTAACCATGGTAGTATTAACACATGCATTTATTTCCATGTTCTTCCCACTATAATAACCAATAAGAATTATTAAAGTATATAAATGTGCAAGGTCAAACAGAATGGGAGACCAGATCACAACAGGTGAGAAATGGGAACAAAGTTTTGGAAACAGGAACAGCAGCTATGTGAAGTTGTGAATAAAATAAAACCAGTAAGATTAATTCAGATCACACCATTCCCTCCACCTCCCTACCTAAAGGATGTGAGTTACCAGTTTAAAAAAAAAACAAATTTTTAGTAAAGTGACTTTTAAAAATCTCTAAGTATTAGGGATAATGCAAATATCTTAGAAGTTTCTATAAAGGATTAAAAAAAGTCACATACAATATAGTATAGTAACTTTAAGAATAACATCAGCCTAACAAATATGGAACTTAGAAGAAAATGGAGCAATGCCTTCGAAACTCTGAAGTTAACATTTTCAATATAGAATTCTATACCCAGGCAAAATATCAAGTAGGAAGGGATTTAAGGTACTCTAGACATAGTATGTCAAACTGTGTCTTCCTTTTTAGAAAGCAGCCAGATCTGTCAAAATGTATCTTCCTTTTTAGAAAGCAGCCAGAGGATAGATCAAAATGATGGAGTCAACTAAAAGACAGGAGATTCAGGAAACCTGAAATCTAACTAGAGAGGTAAGGGAATTCCCAAGATGATTGTAAAGAGATTTCTAGTGGACAGGAGGCCTCTAAATTGAAAGAGAAGCAGACAAGCTTAGGATAAGAGAGAACACAAGAGATGACTTGGTGTCTGAACCTTGTAGAATCAAATTTCCAGTATAAATAGAAAATTAAGGTTCGAGTGTCAGGGAAATAGAAAACTAAACTACCAACCAAATCAGCAGTAATTATTATTTCTGGAAGGAAAATATTGGACACAAAAGAATTGGATAGCATCATAAAGACATGGGTCAGTTGTGAATAATATTTAGAAAGCCACTATAAAATACATTAAGTATGGATTTTAAATAATAAATTAAAAGTGTTTTTTCATGGAATGAACCCAGAAAGTCATGCTTCTTTTCCCCCCACCACAAGTGTCTGTGTTATAGTCTTAAGTAGACTTGTTTGTGGGTTTTTTTTTTTTGAGAGAGAGAGAGAGACAGTGCAAGCAGGGGAGGATCAGAGAGAGAGGGAGACACAGAATCTAAAGACAGTCTCCAGGCTCCGAGGTGTCAGCACAGAGCCTGACATGGGGCTCGAGTCCACGAACTGTGAGATCCTGATTTGAGCTGAAGCCGGACTCTTAACCGACTGAGCCACCCAGAAGCCCCTTAAGTAGACTTGTTTGGAAACAGTAACAGAAGTTATAGTCCCAGAAGCCATGGCTGAAGGAAGGGGATGAATAACAAAATGATCAACCAAATCCCCAGGTGGGGATGATCGTTTTCTTTTCCTAGAAAGAGGCTGTTTAGCTGGCACTGGCCTCCCATCTCTTATGGAGGAGAGGACATGAAGATTGGGTCTGAGCAGAAAAGTTGGTAAAGTCCAAACCCAAAACTGTTTGATTCAATTCATCTGTTGGATGAGAGTATGTCAGCCAGGGGGGGAATGAGGAAGAAAGGAAATCAGATCATTACATTGATTTTAAAAGACTGTATTATTTATAGATCCAGTTATTTTCATTTATAGCCATACACTGAACCTGTTTCTGGTTAGCTATGTAACTGGAGACATTCTGAAATTGTTTACGGAATTTACTGGGCCACTATTCGACTCTTTCACTACTTTGTTAGGTCCCATTATCCAAGACTTTAATGTTCAAAGTTTTTTGGGGTTTTTTGTTTTTTGTTTTTCGGAACAGGAAATGATGTGTTTCCATAATACTTAGAAACTGAAGAATCACTAAAAGTTTAAGATTAAAAACAGGATATAGTCAGATAGTGTGTAGTATACTTTTCCACAAGTTTTATCATCAGAAGACCAGGGCTGGCATGTTTGGTGATCCAGGTCACCAAGTGGAAAACGGAACCCACATGGGATCTCTCCTTGCAGGGTAGATTCAGCTTCACAGAGAACATAGTTGTTGAGAAGCAAGTGTGAAAAGAAGGTCATACATCCTAAGCTTTTCAGTTGGGCTTATGTCAACACCAATAGTTACCAGCTAAATATGTAGATAAGAAAAATAAAGCTGGACTTTTCCTGCAGCTACTACGGAAGGACTACCTTCAGATAGGGGCATAACACCAGATCATTCTCCATGGTTTTATCTCCATGACTGTGGGTTGAGGAGGCCTTCTTGGGGAGTGTTTATAAGTCACAGTGCAAATTCCGTACTGAAAAATGTAACAAAACTTCTTGGTAAATAAGATCTTATTGATCAAAATCCAGTTTTACTGTTTTATTCCTTCAAAGTAGGAGTGATATGACTGACTGGAGTTTCTATGTAACTTGGTGCTTGGGCAAGAAACCTAACCTTGTGAGCACTAGAAACACAAAAGTGAAAGCTTGTTGCTGAACTCTGTAATATTACAGTTATTCAGACACTTGTTTAATTGATTCAGGAAACTGGTACCAAGATCTTATGCCCAGACCTTATGGCTTGTACATAGGTTTTCACGAGTAATGAAAATTACATTTGAAAAGCCTCTGTCAAGGTTATCCTCATTTGTCTTTTCTAACGGGAAAATCTTCCTAGACATTGGAATTTAAGTTTCAGATTTTAAGAGTTTGAGATATAGCTCATATGCCATATAACTCACTCACATAAAGTATCAATTCCATGATTTTTTTAGATCACCAATACAACCATCCCTACAACCTAGCTCTAGAACATTTGCCTCCACCCTTAAAAAGAAACCCCATACTCAGTAGCAGTCAAGAAGAGCAGTCTCTTGGCAGTTTTATTTCTCTGCTTAAAAAAAAAGGTTTAAAGATTTAGTTGTTAAGACATAGCTAGCTGATGCACTTTTAGGGTAGCCTGAGATTGCTCTGAGTATCCTGTAGAGTGTATTTGTCCATCAATCATCAGTCAGTGCTAATGATCAGTATTAACATATTTAGTATTTGTGTGGCACTCTTAACTGGTTCATAAACATTATCTCCTTTAATCATTTGACAAGCCTGTAAGATAAATACAACTATTGTTTCCATTTTATAGACTGAGAAACTGAGGCATGAAGTTAGATACCTAGGAAATGTTTATTACTTTACTAGCCCAGTCCTTTGGTATTCTCTGTAACTGTTGGACTGCAAAGCTCTTTCCTCCAGTTCCTCCTAAGAATCGGTCAGTATACAAAAACTTACTCTACAAATTCATTTTGTATTTGAAAATGAAACTCCATGTTCACTGGCGTTCCTTTGACTACGAAAATATTTGGAAAAACTTGGCCATCTAATTTGTACATGTATTCCAAATACAGGCAGTTTCCAAAACTGTGTGAAGATTACTTATTTGGACTTAAAAACACACTTATCACAGGAATATTGTTTTCAGTAGTTGTAATGTCCTCTGGTTAGCTGGCAAGTGCCCAAAATGTACTTGAAACTATAATCTTGTAAACATAAGGTTGTAGATGCATTAGAGTGTTAGGGTATTAAACATCATATAGAGCCGTGTTTGCCTTTGGGGAGGTCCTGAACGCCAATAGAAGCCCCTGCCGCTGGACTCTGCCACCTTCTGCCCCCTCTGAAGGGAGAGGAAGACACACAAGGTGTGTTTGTGCATATGAAGGATTCAATGGGAAACCAAGCCCACCTCTCCTGACTCCATCTCTGGAGTTAGAGGGGAAAGGGACTCAAAGGCGGGGAGTCTATTAAATGTGACATTTCCAATGTGTATTGGGGGGGGGGGGGGGGGAGGGGAGTGGTGCAGGGTGTCATGAGAAAGGCCCAGGCTGTAGACAGACTTCTTTCTTTCTCCTTAAGGACACTTTTTGTTGATGTACAATATAACTAGGGTAAAATTCTCTAAGAGATAAATAGTTTTTTGGATAAAGCATTTCAGGATTCAGGATTTTATTTAGAGGACCAGAGAGTTTCTGGAATGACAGCACTAAAATTAGTGAATGAACACTACATAGGCATTAAGGAGCAAATTTAAAGACAAATTATATGAAGAGGCAGTTGCTAAGAGCATAGACTTTGGAGCCAGACCACCTAGGTTCAAACCTTAGCTCTACTAATTTGAATTATCCATACACATACATTAATAATTTGTATATCCCTCTAGCAGGTGGAAAAAAACCGTTTACATGGTAACCGATGAAGAGTACTAATAGGAATAAACTTTCACCCTTTACACTGTAAGCTTCTGCATTTTTCAAAGCATTTTACAATAAACACTTTTGTTTTATAGTAACAAAGGACATGCTATAAATATATTGATATCTCAATAGATAAATAAATTCCCTAATGGGCTAAAGCCTGCCATGACATTTCTATTTAAAATCCACCATTAGATGGACCTTTCATGTGCATACACACATGTATGTGTTTGTCTGCAAGTTCAAATCATTCCATTCTAATTAAGTGCAATAAGTGAATATGAATCTGGCCTGCATTATGGATACACTGTGTAAACATTACTTCCTCTGATTTTGGAGAGTAGGTATTCTTACATTCTCAACCACCCCCAGGGCATAGGACCATGCCCTAGGAAACACAGCCTCTTAAGTATTTTCTGAGGGACACCAGGGTGGCTCAGTCAGTGAAGTCTCCAACTCTTGATTTTGGCTCAGCTCATGGTCTTATAGTTCGAGCCCTGACCTCCCCTGTTCATGATCTCTCTCAAAATAAATTTTAAAAATCTAAAACATAAATTTTTTTCTGAATTATGTGTACTAAATAGATCCTAACTCAAAAAAGCAAAAGTTATTGCTGACTTCAAGTGGAAGGTTGCATTAGAGCTGGTCAGTCTTAGAAGAGAAAGACTTTGAGAGGTTCGAGAATGAGAAAGTGCACTACAGGGAGAAGAAGCACTGTGAGCACAGACACATACGGCAGGAAGCAGAGGCTGTCGGGAGGACTGGCAAATTCATTCAGGTGACAGAGTACAAGTGGGACAACAGGTGTATGGAACAAACGTAGACGAACACCTGCATGGGATAGATAACTGAAAGTTTCATTTTTTATGCAAAAAACCTAGCTGGTAAGAAATTAATGTGTAAACTTTCTGCAAGATTCAAAAGCATGTATTTACAGCCCTATATAAAAGGACACTGCACATTCTCCATTCATAGAAAAGCATCCTTCCTCATTATGCAATTCCTGTGAAAGAATGGTGGCTTTTCCTAATTATATTCACCTTGTGGTCAAAGGGCCAGACTGTGTCCCTACCTAACAGAAGATAATGGGTAACTCTTCTTTCAACATGAAATTGTGGAGTAGCTAAACTTTTATGTATAGAGATGGCCAAAATGAAGCCCCAAGGAATATTCACATTTAGGCACTTAAAAATATATTCCTTGAGAAACAATCAATAAGGCTAATAGAAAACCTATGGAATGAGAAAAGATAGTTGCAAATAATCTATCAGATAAAGGGATAGTACCCAAAATCTACAAGGAACTCACCAAATTCCACACCCGAAAAGCCAATAATTCAGTGAAGAAATGTGCAGAAGACATGAACAGACACTTCTCCAAAGAGGACATCCAGATGGCCTACAGGCACATGGAATGATGCTCATTCAACACCACACTGAGATACCAGGTCATTCCAGTCAGAGTGGCTAAAATGAACAAATCAGGACACTATAGATGCTGGTGAGGATGTGGAGAAACGGGCACCCTCCTACACTGTTGGTGGGAATGTAAACTGGTGCAGCCACTCTGGAAAACAGTGTGGAGGTTTCTCAAAAAACTATCGATCGAACTCCCTTATGACCCAGCAATAGCACTGCTAGGGATTTACCCAAAGGATACAGAAGTGCTGATGCATAGGGGCACATGTACCCCAGTGTTCACAGCGGCACTGTGAACAATAGCCCAAACATGGAAAGAGCCTAAACGTCCATCACCTGATGAATGGATCAAGATGATGTGGTTTATGTATACAATGGAATACTACATGGAAATGAGAAAGAATGAAATCTGGCCATTCATAGCAATGTGGATCGAACTCGAGGGTGTCATGCTAAGTGAAATAAGTCAGGCAGAGAAGGACAATATACCAGATGTTTTCACTCATAAGTGGAACAGGAGAATGAGGAGAGGAGAAGGGGGAAAATAGTTGGGAAGAGGGAGGGAGGCAAACCATGAGAGACTCTTGAATACTCAGAACAAACGGAGGGCTGATGGGGGAGGGGAAGAAGGGAAGAGGGGTGATAGGCATGGAGGGCCGCACTTAGAATGAGCACTGCGTATTCTATGGAAACCAACTTGACAATAAACTATAAAAGGTATATATATATATTCCCTGAAACAAAGAAAATACTTCCTAAGTATATAAGGTGTCATTTAAAATAATAGGGCCCTGCAGTTCATTGGCAATGAGGAAAAGAAGAATATGGTTCAATATGGTGCTCAAGTCTTTTTCCTAGCCTCCTGAGAGAATGCCCTAAATAATTTATACTCACATATCACATGTAGGACTTTTAGGTGTACGTAAGATCTAAAAAAAAATGTACATGCCATTTTTAATCCTCACAATTATTCTTATAGCCATATCTTAAGGTCTTGGAAAGCCAATAGCCACATTCACTGGAAAAACATGGTTCATTTCTTTCCTAGCTCTTAATTTCTCATCAGTGCTTTCAACTTTATCATAGTCAAAACTTTACATATCAAAATTCAGATTTGGAGGAACGAAATGTTATTTCCATTAATACTGTCTCCAAGATATAGTACTCTGAAGAGATCATAATATTAGAACTTAATAGACACAAGTACATATATTTTTCTTTAAATATTCCCTCTGAAAAAGAGGATATGGAAATGTTTGATAGCTGTTTGAGCATACTAAAAGAATTTTAAACCTCTAAAACTTTATGAAATACTTATAATTCTGTATGTAGTTAAACAGTTTTACTTTGTAATTTTAGGTCTTTTCCCAATGTTACGATAAGAAACTTAAGCTTCCTGTCTGAAGTCATCATAGTCAAACACACATTTCAGGAAGTCGATCTATTATCAGCCTTTCCAGATGTTCTTCAACTTGTCTGAGGCTGCCTGCAACCAATTTGCTTCCTTTAAAGACAGTCCTTTTCTGTTCCCTTTATGACCATTCTCAAGTAGAGAACCCAGCATTTGCCCTAACATCTTGTTCATTTTTCTAAAATTACTGATGAACATGTGTGTGCCTGCTATTCTCTCATCTCCGGAAAAGTTTGTCACTGCAGCTTCCTTGGTCAGAAAGGTCCTTCTGGCAAAAAGGAAGTGTACTGTTCCTTTCAATATATCAAAAATTCTGAACGTCTCAAAACCAACCTGGAAGTATTTCAATAACTGTCTAACAATATCACTGTGGAAGACCATTTGTTAGGGGTTTTTAAGACCTCTCATCCAAGGCCCCACTAGAATTTTCTGGCACTTTCTATTGCCAAATAAGAGTGCTGCAGATGTTCAGTGGAAAATGCTGTGATTACATGATTTGTCTGTTGGAGGTGCCAAACATTGCGTGGTTAGAAGGTTGCAAAGGATTAAAACAAACAAACAAACAAACAAACAGACAGTAGGTCAGACCTGGGAAGTCAGCTTTTTCTGCCTGTCTTATAATGAGATTAGGACTCAGGTTACATCTCAGAACATTTGTAAAATATTTTAATACCTTTATCAATTGCAATATCTTCCACTCTCAAGCAGTTAGTCTTACTCAAGATAAGCTTTCACTTGTGTGGCAGAAAGCAATCCTAGTAAATCATGGATTTAATTTCCCCTACATGGAATTCTGATTTGTCACACATAATCTGTCACCTAATTCCATGAGCCCCCTCCCCTCACCCCAAAACTCCTTTCCTCCCATCTCCTTTTCCTGGCTTTGATGTTCAATCACTTTAAGTATCAAATTAATTCCCACTCACTTTTAATAGTTGTCATAGAATACAAGGTGGGGGAATATCTTCTACATATTGAAAGGTAGAGGATATTTCATATATGATCAGTCTATAGAAGGATATCTCATATAGTGGAAAAGGCAGCTTAGGAGTCAGGCACATACATCAGTGCAAATACTACCCCTATGAAAACATTCCTTTTAACCTAAGTTTTCTTATCTCCAAAATGGCAGCATCAAGACCACCTCAGAGAACTACAGTAAGAAAGATGGTATGTAAAGTGCCTAGAAGAATGACTGGAGTCCAAAACACATTCATAATAGATTAATACATGCCAGGTGCTATACTTGGTTCTAATGCCACAAAGACAAAGAAAGTAGTGTCCCTGCTCTCCATGAAGCAATGGCACTGAATATAACGAGAAGTAGCTATCAAGATTAAACTTCCTATTCTGTTGACAGATCATATCAACAATATTAAAAACGGTATTTTAAGTGTAGCTCTAATAAATATCTAAGCAAGCTGCCATGGGAGCCAGGTTAGGAGAACAATTTCTTTGCAAATAAGAGTTATAATGGGGAGTCCAGGCAACCATAAAATGGGAGTGATTTGTTGAGCTGAACTTTATACAGAAGTGGATAGAGGAAGGGGAAAGAGGAAGGAGGCAGAACAACATAAAAAGACCCAAGGGTAGGAGACCACATGGAATGTACAGACAACAGCCAGACATCTTGTAAAATCAGAGTACAATACATACCATGAGGGGAGGCTAGAAGGGCAAAGTCATCAGCTGTCAAGAGCTTTAGATGACACTGAAGAGTGTGGACTTAGGATATAGTCATACGGGAAACCACTGATTCTCCTCACATGTAAAATCTCTAATTAAGTCTGTGCTCTTTAAAGGAAGCTCTATTTGCAATATAGAATGGAATGGACAGGAACAAGGCTGAAGGAGACAAGTCAGAAAAATAGAAAAAAGATTATGGTAACTGAAATTAGGGCTAGTAGGGATAGAGAGGAAGGACTTCTTTCAAAGAGAATTGGAGACATGCTTCATTAGCATATCTAGTCAAATGATCAAAGAGTATTAATATCTCCACTGTCACTGTTAAATTACTATGGAGTACTCTGAAGTAGGGTGCCATGGAGACCATCTCCCTGTGTGGGGGGATAGGAGGAGGGAGTATTGGAGAGAGATGGAAAGTAGGAGGATAAATCCACTCGCTCATTTGCTTTCCCTACCAAGAACCCCTTCATTGTCACCTCTGTTTAAATTCTAATCACAAAGCTGACTTTCAGGAAATTCTCAAAGAGGAGAAAAATATGATCGGCATGGGTAAAAGGAGCAGAAGAACCAGGGAAAGGTATTTCAGAGCTCTTGGACAACAGAATTCTGCTCTGGGATGGAAGATGGAGGCCAACAAGACTCTACCACCTCCCAGCCAGGAGAGCTTGGCACATAATCTGAGCAGCAGAACCTGTGGCAGGAAAATGAAGACAACACCTGCCCTACTTGCCTACTGGAGACACGGAAGCAATGTAAGGATCTAACATACCTGAAAACTCTTTCTGAAACTGCTATGTTAATGTAAGGAACTATAATTAAAGGATTACAAATGTTGATATAATGCCCATTTCTTACTTCTATGGAGACTACACAGCATGTCTGGGCCCCAACGATGTTTATTTTATAAAGATCTACTCATACCCACAATCACATGTACAATTCACTAGACACATGAAGAATAGGGTTAATTCAGTCTGCTTTAGGAGATTTCAACAGGTCATAGTGGAAGAACACAAAACATGGAACCATTATATAATGAGCTCACATCCTAATGACTAGGCATTCCATAAGGACTTCTGCAACACAAGACTAAAGTTCCCACTTTTTTTCCACCAGAGAGATGGAAATATACTATCACATTAACTATGTAAATATAGATCATACTTAGCACAATGTTTGACATACAGTGAGGTTCCATTCTCCACGTCATTCACATAGCAAATTATTCTGCCTAGTATACCAGGCATCATTTGAGGATTTGATATAATAGAAATTGAGAGGGGAACCTGGGTGGCTCAGTCAGTTAAGGGTCTTACTCTTGGTTTCAGCTCATGATCTCGCAGCTCATGACTTCAAGTCCCCCATTAGGCTCCACAGTGTCAGTGCCTGGAGTTCTCTGACTCTCAGTAAACAAACTTTAAAAAAATAAGAAATTAAGAATGACAGGGTCTCTGCCCTCATGAAGCCTTATAATATATCTAAAGAAGAAAATTAAACAAGACATAGATTGACACGGTCTATGAAGGCAATAAAAGGAGGTTGTTGTAAACCAAGGAGAGCAAGGTTTGAGGGGTGGGTCAAAGTCTATTATAATAAGGAGAATCAAGGAAGAGCTTTCAAAAAATAAGATATTAAGCTGAGATTTCAAGGGTATAAAGGAACCACCTATCTCCTTCCCTCACCCCCTCCTACACACACACACACACACACACACACACACACACACACACACACACGTGTCCTAGCAGAATAAACAGAAAGTAGAAAAAACTTAAGTGGCAAAGGGCTTGGAGTGTTTATGACACCTGAGGAAGGTCAGGGCAGTTGTAAAGCAGCTGGCAGCAGGCAGAGCCATACAGATCAAGTTGGAAAGGTATAGAGGCCAGATCCCATGGGGCCATGGACATAGTTATAAGAGTTTGGATTTCATTCCACGTTCAATGGTAAGAGACTGAAAGGTTTTAAAGAGCTGATATGATCTAAGTTATAGTACCAGCACTGTGCCTTATGTATAAGTAAGCTTTGAAGAGCTGAATATCATATTTGACCTCTATACATTTCACATTCGAGAGGTCTTTCATCTTCAAAATGTAGCAAAAAGAAATACCTACCACATTTAAAATTTTTCTGGATGATTTTTCTTAATTAGGAGATGTAATCATGGACCAGTCATTCCTGGGTCTGATGTCCAGAACTATTTCCACCAGTCAAGTATAAATCTTCCAAAGTAATTTCTTGACTAATGGTCTAGCATAAAATCAGGCTCAAAATAAATAGCTCTTTTTTGCTACAGCTGATCCCTGTCTACCTATACCCTTTCTCTAATATCTATTTTCCTTCCTCAAGATAGGAGAAAGATTAGGGGGAAGGGAGTATTTTTCTGGTGACCCGCTATCCATATACTGACCAATACTAAGAAGCAATTTTCTTTGCCAGACCGACATAGTTATCAAGCTATTTAGGAAAGGAAAAGAATAGCTGTCCTACTTTTCTCTCACACTGATCCATTTTTTTATGATGTGTGGCATTTGTCTTCAGGTCCGGCACCTCTGATTCCTGGTCTTGTGATAGGCTTTTGTGGGACCTGCAGAAACCACTCTCTGTGTTTCTGTATGGCAACCTACTGCTTGGCTAGACCCATCATAATATCCATTCCTATTCTCTCATTTGTTTCTGTTTCCTTTTTTTCTCTCCCTAGAGAGTCAAAGAATATAAAATTTCAGATGAAATTGTGTTAGGACAAAGTTTTCACATTCTACAATAGATCTGCCTGTGGTTTTCACTAACTAAGTGTTTCTGGTTATAGGCTCAGCAGTGGACCATGATTTTTATTTTAAAAGGAAAAAGGTGTTCACAGTGTAGAAGCAAAGTTCTCCAGCATTGGGCTCATGGTGCAGGGGGGAAATCATCCTTCAGTGAACAAGGAGCCTCAGGTGGGCTCATCTCTTTTCATCTTTATCTCTAGCTAGCCCCAGAGGGAAACCATATAATTAGGTTCAAGTGGACATAAAAGAATGTAAACTATACTAGAACAAAATGAATAGAACAAGGGGTCTTCCCTTTTGAATGAGGGCAGTGGGAACAAATTAACAGGTAGGATTTCATATCAAGAATATTTTTTTAAAAAAATAATGGTTATAGCCATCAAAGGTAAAATCACCTAGCAACTTCCAAGGAACCTAGTAGGTGCTGCATAAATGGCAATTAAATCATCAACAGTCTCACAGTTTATTTAAAAAAATGTGTAACATATCACATTTTTTTCACATCTCAGGGGAAATTAGAAACCTGTTATAGTCAAATCAATGGAGAAAGTTTACACAGAACTCACACTCCAGAATCAGACTAGTTGGGGTCCAGGACTTGACAATACCACTTACTTATCCAATGTAACTTTGAAAAAGTTACTAGTATTCTGAGGTATCAAATATAGAATACGAACAATACCTATTTCAAAAATAAAACTGGTTTCAGGGATTTTAAAGAATTGAGATAATGCATGCAGAAAATTCTCTTCACTTTTTGAGTATATGATAACCAAATAAGTTACTGTGGTCATAAAATAAAACTAGGATTGAAACCCCAAACCAACTTTACACTTCATATGTAAATCTTTGGAAGCTTGTTAGATTTTCTAAGCTGTCTTTCTCACACAGAATGAATATTAAATAATGTGCATTTTATTCAACATTTCTTCCCCTTCAGGGTTGTCATAATAAACCTGTAGCAACCACATTTTTTTAGCCTACTACCAAAAGGCTTACTCACGCCTTTACAGTAAATCCGGACTCCTCAACACCTACCAATAGCCTCAGTCCCGCATTGATTGAAGAGTAGCTTCCACTAAAATCTTTTTATTAGAGGTGTTATATTCACATAGGATGAAAGGGTCTACTTCAGAGAACCCCACACCATCCTTCTGAACCTACCAGAAATGAGATTTTACTCTCAGATCTGGCTATTCCTTATCCCATCACCTAACCAAGTACAATCCTTCCTCTTCAATTTTCCGTGGCCAGACTCTTCTGTTAAAGTAACAGTCTATGTTCCACATCCCTGCAGAGATAGGGCTTAATCTTCTTCCAGAGACCACAAAACAATGGCCTACAGGTTTAATACACTCACAGAAGTGTTTTGTTTGCTCTATGTGTTATGTTAGAACAGTAAGCCAACATTCCGTTAATCCTTTTTACTAAAGATCTGATCTTCTGGCTTATCTTAGGCAACCAGAGCATCTTAGAGTATGGTAAGTTAGGGCTGATAGAAGCTGCCTTCTTTGATGGATCAAATCCTTTCCAGGTTGCCATGATCACTCCCCAAACCCTGACCTTTGTATTACACCCTGACCACCTCACTCATTTAGATGAGTTTCCTGGACCCTATGTATTTGGGTTTGCAAACTCTTATGCTACACACTCTAGAATTTTGTAAATATAGCTGTTTGATATTCAATATGTTGGATTTTCTTTTTAAGCTTTTAAACATCAAGAGCCCTTACTAGTAAGTTTTAACTCCTGGCACATGTAGTTCCTACTCCGTGCTAAAGACACCCATGCCACGTGCACTGCCTGGGGACTCTGATCACACTCCTCTTCCTACTCCTCCATCTGCCCAACCTTTTAAAAGAGCAGAACCTTACTAAACCCTTTATTACTCAGCCCATTATCCGGTTTTGATCATGCTCTTTCAAGTAGGTGTAAAGACACAGCACATCCTTAGAATTCAACACCCTTTTCTGAACCCTAGCCCCAGTTTCTCACCATTTCAAGTTTGAGAGTTACTATATCATCTTTACCTTGTTCTCTAACTTCCAGTCACACCACCACCAGCACCACGAAGATACCAGTGAAATCTCTTAACCCAGTGCTTATAAAATTCCCAGCTCTTTATAAAAGCTTCAAGTATCATTCATCTCCATTCTTGCCATTAATGCCAACAAGTTTTTTCAGTTGTTTATTCTTATTATCTATAGTCTACTTCTAAAGATATAACATAGAAGGAAAAATTAAAGTAAAATAAAACCTAAAGACCCATAACACAAAAGAGGCACATAAAGGATATGAAAGATAAAGACGAAAGGTAATCATTCTAAATCAGGATAAATGACAGCTCCTAATAGCACAAAATTTACTCAATTTCTTGGCAGACAAGGAAAGTAGAAAACATGCTTATCACTCCATGCCTGGATTATATCAATAATTTCCAAGCTGACCTTCCTGCTTGTTCTAGTGTAAATCATACTATAATTATACACACATTTTAACAATTTTAGTCCATTCTGGACTCCCACTTTTGAATGGTTCTATCTATACAACTACATGCCAAGAGTGAATAAAGTGATGTCTAACAAAGGCAGTAAACCCATGTCTGCAAGGATCCATTCAGTTTGTCTCTCCTCTTGTCCATCCCAACACACAAGTCTCCCTCCTATATTCTCTGGTTCTATTCCTATCTGGACTACACACTGCTCCCCACCCCCCAACTCTTTCACCCTCTGTTCAGACAACAAGCATGGTAGAAGTGTGGTCCTGGCGTAAGCACCAGCTGGGATGCCCACAGATATCTTAGAGATGCCTGATAATACCTTGTCACCCCACCAGTAGTCCATATATGAGGGATTATGGAGTCTCTGAATAAGGAAAGGGTCAGACACAAAATAGAGTGAAGCATCTTTGGTAGCGCAGAGAAACATATAAAGGGAACATCAGGTTTATCAGTAAGATATTTCCTTGGGTCCAGCACCTTTCCCTGCTCTGCTAACTCCTGGCTGGACTCACGATCAAGTCCTGGGAGGCAGGAGGTATGGAGTAGAGTGTAGAGCTTCTAAGTTGAAGTTGAAATAATTTGTCATTTAACATAGGGAACATGACTCTAAGAATTATAATGACAAAGATGTCCAGTAGCTTGAGTGCTTTGAGCTCCATACAGAGACAGCAGGAAGAGCTTTCCCAGCTCTGTGGAAGGGGCAGTATGATGGCAGGCTAGTCAGGGCCAGAAGATGTGGTGGTTCCATTCTAGGAAGGAGATAAATGGCAGGGGGAAAGAAAGCAATCCAAACATGGAGGCCCCAAGGTACCGGATTAGACTACATTAGGAGTTCAGGTAGGTATCACTTAGGATTCCTTGAAATCTCCACTCTGTGGTACATGCAGGAGTTTATGACCCTGTACTAACAGAGTTCACAAGCAGGTTATAGTGATATGTATCCCCCAGAATGTGCACTTTAGCTAGGGATAAAGGATTCCTGGTACCACAATTCTATACATTTCTTCTCGAGACCCATGAGGCAGTCCACCTAGGCCAATGTTTCTCTTTCAAGGATCAGGGCTTACATTTCAGTTGGGCTAACCTACGTGAGCCAGTCACCTCTCACACTGCCTCCTGGAAAAAAACTCTATTCCAGTTAGGCTACACCTTCCTATCTACACAGCACTCAGCCTTGTCTGTGTATTTTCTTATGCTTTTTCCATGCCCAAGTCACTGTTTGCCCACTGACATCAAGTCTGTGCATCTACATATCAGTATAAATTTCACTAATCATTTCCCTGTATTTGCATTCTCAGCATCTTAGCAGACATTTCATTGTTCCTTTAGAGTGTTGACTGTGTATGTATATTTAGATTAAGCATTTTGACTTAGACTTTAAGGAACACAGAAGTTAAATGCCATCTTTAATTAATCAATGAGGGTTTACCAAACTTTTATGTACTCAGCAATGTTCTGGATACACATAAAGAAAAGATTCTATTTACCATTCCCCAGAGTTTGCTAGCACAGCACTTTCAGAACAATAGGAGACAACAGTAATTGAATGGGCAAACACCACTAAATGCAGGAATAGTCAGAGATGGTTTCAAAAAAACAATGAAATTAGAATTTGGTCTTGGACAAGAGTATAAAAAAATACAGGAAGGAAAATGGCGAGCAGCCTTCCTTCACGCAGGAGCTCATCCTACATGCCTCTCTCCCCAGAACCATGGTCAGATTTGCCATTCCCCAAAACAATATGTATATCTACACTTTTGTTCACATAGTTCCCCCTGCTGTCTTTCCTACTTGATAAAACCCCATTAACCTTCAAAATCTAGTTCAAAAATTTCTTGGTAATCCTTTGCTTCTCAAGTCAAATCTAATTACTGAATTCACAGGAATTCATTCATTCCTCAACTACAGACTTACCACATTAGTAGTAGCCAATTTGTTTTTTTTTTTTTTCCTACTCAAATTCAGATTCCTTCATCTGCGTTTCAGAGTCTTTGATTTGGGAACCTAGCCTTGTATGGTTAATAATGGGACACTGTAGGTATTCCAGTTGAATAGAACGTTTTAGTTGTACATTAAAAATCACTTCCAAAACTCTGTAGCTTTACATAATTAACTCATGATTTCTGTGAGTTAGGAATTCAGGTATGGCTCAACCAGGGTCCTTTGGCTCAGGGTCTTATAAATCTGTGATCAAACAATGGGCCAAGGCAGCAGTTACCTCCAGACTTTGCTGAAGAAGGATATGTTCCAGGCCTAACTCAGATGGCTATTTGCATGGCTCAGGTCCTCACTGGCTACTGGCTAGAGACATCAATTTCTCCTCAAGTAGGCCTCTCATTAGGGATGCTCACAAAAGGTGACTGGCTTCTCTCTCAAAGAGAATGAGAGAATGCTCCTAAGACAGAAACCACAGTCTTTTCTTACAGCAATCTTTACAATATTTACTTCTCTCATATGCTATTCCTTAGAAACTGGTCAATAAATTTAGCCTCTACTCAAGGTGAAGGGATTACTCAGGGACATACATTAAGAAAAGAGTGATTATTAAAAGCTGTCTCATAGGATACCTCCAACAAAGAACTTGGCAGGAAAGCTAAAGGATGAATGGGAGCCAGATCATGAAAGACCTTATGATGCCATACTAAGAATCTGGAACTCATACAGTTGTAGAACATTCAACACAATTATCACACAAGAAGCTCACACATTAAGCAGATTATTGCTCACACATTAAGCATATAATTCTGAATGTTTAAGAATGTTTGAGGGGCACCTCGGTGGCTCAGTTGGTTAAGCTTCTGACTCTGGCTCAGGTCATAATCTCCTGGTTCGGGAGTTCAAACCCTACATTGGGCTCTCTGCTGTCAGCACAGAGCCTGCTTCAGATCCTCTGTCCCTCTCTCTCTGCCTCTCCCCTGTACTATCTTGCTCTGTCTCAAAAGTAAATAAACATTAAAAAAAAGATAAATGTTTTAGATGTACTCATTGAATTGGTTTATTGTGATATTTGAAGTAGAAAGCCAGTTAAAAGGCATTTATACCAACATGTGAAGTCTTCCTTGAGAATTCATTTTTCTCCTTCAAGTATTTTGTTCCAATCCTTCAAGGTTCTTTTGAGTATCAAAAAATGTGAAATTTTTAAATACTTGTGATAAGGTATTCTTGCCAATGGTTACACAATATCTCACATGTGTGAAAATGGACATTTGCAAAGAGCTTTAAAAATTAACTGTCAAGGTCAAAGACAGATAGAAAAGTATTACAGATTGAAGGAGACTAAGGAGATGAATGATTAAATGCAAGATAGCATTCCAGATCTGATCCTAAAACAGATACAAAGACATCAGTGGAAAAATTGGGAAGGCCAACCAAAACATGAAGCTCAGTTAGCAGTACTAGATCAGGGTTAATTCTATAGCTTTAACAGATGTACCATGGTTAACATTACAGAAAATGGAGTGAAGAATATATAGAAAAACTTACCTTCACAAAATTTCCATAGATCTAAATTTCAAAATATAACCTTATTTTTAATTTAAATTCAGGTTAGTTAACAAAGTACAGCATTGGCCTCAGTAGTAGGACCCAGGGATTCACTTACACAAACACCCAGTACTAATCCCAACAAGTGCCGTCAAGGCTCATCACCCCCTCCCCCACCACAACACCCCACTCCTTTTTCAACCCTCAGTTTGTTCTCTGTATTTAAGGGCCTCTTCTGGTTTGCCTCCCTCTGTTTTTATCTGATTTTTCCTTCCCTTCCCCTATGTTCATTTGCTGTGTTTTTTAAATTCCACCTGAGTAAAATTGTACAATATTTGTCTTTCCCTGACTTATTCTGCTTAGCACAATACACTCCAGCATTTTTTAAAAGAAACATCAGGAACAGAACATTTAGATACATAGATGACAATTCCAGAAGAAACGTGGATGTAACTGTGGTTAGAAATCGCTAGTCTTAAAAATAAAAAGATACCACTGGTCTTGTTATATTGAGGAAAACAGCTTAAAAATCAGGCTCTGTGGGTGGTAGATAGTAGAAATGCTTCCAGACTCCCGGCTGTGGTAGCTCAGTGAAGAAACAGAGCTCACCACATTCTCAGGAGGTTTTCATGCTGATAAAAATAAGTTAGGCAAATGCCCTTTGGGAAAAATCTGAAATTGTGTATTAATCTGATGGAATTTTTATGATTTTTTTGTTCAAGAACCCATAGTTCACATTTAAAGGGAAAGCAGAGCCCTATTACAAGAGGAACGAAGTGTGCACATTGTAAAACCAGAGAATTGTATTTTTCTCCTGAAATATAGAAGCAGGTAGGAATAGTAATTTATGTTCTTTTGAATTAGAGAAAGGGGTCTTGGCAGAGCTTTCTTTCCCCATGGTGTAGGTCTAAATGTCCAAAATAACCCCCTATTTACCCACTTTCTAATCAAATGAAAATTTTAACTGAGTTTTCTGAAAGAGGTAATTCCAGCTAGTTACCCACGTAGCAGGATGAATCTGGCACAGTGATGCTTGGTAGATGTTTTTCTTTACTTATTTCAGCTATTGATTGCTTTACCCAGAATAGGGCTAGATCCTGAGTAAAGAGGACTTTTAAATTAAAAAGAAAAGTCACCTCTTGATCTGCTTTTAATTTCAGATTTGCAAGCAAATCTTAAAGGTAACTATGCTACACCCCTGGCCATTTGAACAAGAATGCTTTCAGGGGTACTGCTTCTTGCTGCCTTCTTCCTCCCTCCAAAGGCTAACGTGGACACCATGAATTACATAAATGCTTAACGTAACAGAAACGTAAGAGCCAGTGTGCCCAAACCGATAGAAAAGCATACTTTTAAAACCCTGAATAAATGCCTAATATGCATAGGATATAGTTATCAATTAACCAGCAAAATTTAACTGCCTACTCTGTGCTTACCATTGCAAAATATTTAATGGAGTATTTTATATATATGCATGTGTGTGTGTGTGTGTGTGTGTGTGTGTGTGTGTGTAAAGGGTATCTTTAAGATGTCTGCTATGGGATAAATTATTTCCCCCAAAACCCCTATCTTGAAGCCCTAATCTCCAATAGGACAGTCTCTGAAGAGGTCGCCATTGGGAAGAAGTTGGGTTTAGAGGAGTTCATGAAGGTGGGGCCCTCATGATGGGATTAGTATCCTTAAAAGAAGGGGCACCAAAGAGCTTGCTTGTCTACTTACTCTCTCACTCCCTGCCATGTGAAGACATAAAAGGTAGCCATCCACAAGCCAGAAAGAGAGCCCTCACTGGTGATCAAACCACATAGTACTTCGACCCAGATTTCTCAGACTTCCAAACAAAAAAGTTTTAAGCTATCAGGTCTATAATATTTTGTTATAGAGCTAAATAAAACAGTCTAAGAAAACACAGCAGAACATTAAGTCCTAAATTGTCATGCTTAATATGCTTTGGTCAAGAACAGTGAAAGTCAGAGTGACTAAGGAATGGGTTTTGGAAGATTTGGAATTTGATCTGATCCTTGCAGTCCTTTCCAGTGCATCAACTGGACTCAGGTGTCTTCACCCAATGTGCTTGGTCTCTGCTGGTCCTAGTTCCATGCTGATCATTCCTAGGCCTCACCAGTCAGCAGGAGCCACAGGAGACTCCCTGGTTTTAGAACTTGTATCTGCCAGAAGGAGCCCCATCCTTGATGTCCACTAGGCTGCTGCCTAACCGTGCTCCCTTGCCCAGTCAGCCAATACTTGGGCTTAGGCCTTTGCTTTAATTATGTTTGTTAGACCTGGTTTCCTCACTGAAATGGGATCCTGTAGGATGAGCTTCCACCAAAGATGGGGAAGTAAATGAGTGGTGGGGGAGGGCAATGAAGGACTCTCAGCAAATAGCTCAGTCAGCTGAGCCACTAACTACTGCTCAGATCATGATTTCACAGTTTGTATGTTTCGGTCCTGCATCAGGCTCTGTGTTGGCAGCTCAGAGCCTGGAGCCTATGTTGCATTCTGTGTCTCCCTATCTCTCTACCCCACCCATTCCCCTGCTCATGCTCTGTGTCTCAAAAATAAACATAAAAAATTAAATTAAATAGCGTACACACACAAACACCAACAGATAAGACTAGATGAGCTAGGCTAGAAAATAAGGGGAAATGAAACCAAGAAGTCAAATTATCCCAAACTTGAGTCAGAATGTGTGAAGGATAGTTGTCAATTTTACCTTGCTAATGTCCAAATAACTGGTAAACATAGCTGAGGGTGTCTGGGAGGAGGTCATACAAGATCAGCATTTGAGTCAGTAGAGAGAATAAGAACAACCACCTTCACCAATGAGGGGAGGCAGCATCCTGTCTGTTAAGGGCCTGAAAAGAGCAAAAAAGCGAAGGAAGGGCAACGCTGCTTGAGCAGACCCATCCAGATTAGTCTTCCACAGCCACTGGAGTTTGGACTCAACAGGACTTTCACCAGCAGCTCCTTGATGCTCAGGCCTCTGGACTCAGACTGAATTACACTGCAGATTTCCTGGTTATCTGTTTTGCAGAGGACAGATTGTGAGACTACTTGGAGTCCTCTGCTGTGGGAGCCAATTCCATAATAAATCTCCTCCTATATCCAATTGGTTCAGTTTCTCTGGAATTCTAATCCAGGTGGTCTCAAGTTTATAGCAGGAAGTGCAGGAAAGATAATAGCAAAGAAACAGGTCTTGTTCTTACTTGCAGCGTTACTACACCAACATAACAACTAGCAAAATTGGCTGCCACCACAGTGGAACTCATGAACACAGCAGTTGTTCACTAGCCAAATAAATCACCTTAATATTTGAGAAATTATATGTGTGCAGCAATGTGTCACAGCACAAACAAGTTTACAAGAACGAGAGAAGTACTTCTTAAGTATTTCATTTTATTTTATAGTATTTGAATAATTCATGATTAAGTTAGAAAGGAAGAGGTAAATGTATTGAGACAGGCCGTTAGCTTCTCCACGCTTTTAGCCAGTTGTCCTCTAACTTGCATCAGAATCTGAATGTGCAATCTCCAACTCCTTTGAGGAAGGGGGTATGATGTGGGCAGACCAAGAATTTACGTTTCTCACAAACATAGGTGCTAACAATGCTAGTCCAAAGATCACATTTTGGGAAATGCAAGTCTAAGAAAGAGATTCATAATTATCATTTTTGCCTGAGCAAAACCTGTTAAGAATTACATCTAGTTGCCTATTACTCAAGAGTTTGACAGACCTCTTCCGTATGTACAGTTAGCAGCCCTCTCCGTCAATTCCTTATAGTTAAAATGCACAATTGTGCAACAAAGGAATAAGAAGCAGGAAAACATTCTTTCCATTTGATTATTCTAATACAGTAGGAAGGTCATAAGATAAGATAGTCAACATCAAGAAGGAAAATTCTTTTAATTCAAGGGCTTTGCTTCATATAACCCCAACCTGAGTTAGCATTAAAAATCGGTTTGGCACAGAGGTCACTGAAGTGGTCAGATGTTGATATCAACCTATGTAGCACTTTTATATATTGCGCAACCCAAGTGACAGCTGAGTAATGCCACTAATGTACAGCTGTTATACTCATTTAAAATAACAAACACAACCTTGGAAGGCACTATTTAATCAGGCTGCCTAAATACAGCCTTCCAAAGACTGCAAAATGAAACATTTGTTCCATACTTCGAAGTTTTTTTCATGAACTTTAGGACATTATACTGCTTAAAATAAGAAATTCCTACCCTACTTGGAAATGATTTCATAGAAGTAACCACCAGAAAACCAGTTACACACCAGTCCCAAGCTGTCAACATAATGTACTTCAACAACCACACCTCTGAAAAAAGTCAATCAACGTTCCTGGCTGGGAGCAACTTACCCTTAAATATTTTCTACTTCCAAAACTGACCAATTCTGAAACTCAATGGTTTCACAAACCCTATAGAAGTTCATCGCTTTGCTCAGAAACTAATGACCACAGCTCTACTGAAGTAAGCAATAAATTCATGTAAGTGGGGAAAACCTTTAGTTTTCCTTTCAAACACTTCCTTTGGCCCTGCACGTTAGGGATTATCCATTGTCTGATTACTTGCTCGTCCTAATATTTAATTGAAGTATGAGTAATCATCTCACTGGTCAGTACGATCTATAGCAGTGGTTCCCGAGGAGGGGCGAGGGGGGACAATTACACTCCAGGGGACATCTGAAATTCTGGAGACACCTTTGGTGGTCTTGACAGAGGGGAGAGAGGGCTACCAACATCTTACAGGTAGAGAAGCCCGGGACCTTGTGAAACCGCCCACAATGTGCAGGACAGTCCTTCTGTACAGTGAATTCTCTAGCCCAAAATGTCAATACTACTACGAATCCTTGGCTTAAGAGAACAGAATGTGTGGGGCACCTGGGTGGCTCAGTGGGTTAAACAGCCAACTTCGGCTCAGGTCAGGATCTCATGGTTCATAGGCTCTGAGTCTATGCTGACAGCTCAGAGTCTGGAGCCTGCTTCCAACTCTGTGTCTCCCCCTCTCTCTCTGCCCCTTTCCTGCTTGCTTCTGTCTCTCTCTTTCTCAAAAAGAATAAACATTAAAAAAAATAAAGAGAATGTGCAAAACATTAGAAAATGAGGCTTCTGAGTAACAGGAGGACCTTGGAAGATTTGAATCATTTTGCGTCCTCAGTAACCAATCCACATTTTCATTGAATTTCAAATGTTAATTCTCCCCCAAAGTATTTTGAAATACTCCAACAGGAAAAAAAAAGGGACATTAAATTCTCCAAAGGGTAATATTTCTTCTTTTATCTCATTTCATCAAGATTCCTCTAGCCCAAGGGAAAATAAACACTGATTAGCCAACCAGCTTATTGTAGTTTTTCAAGCCCGCCTCCTATCCATTTCATCATTTTGAGTTATCTAGTGCCCTCTGTCCAGCCCCTTATTCTGTCAATCTTTCTAATACGAACAGCTTGGAAAAGTTCTGTATATTCACCAATTCCTTTCGTCCTCTTTATTCCACAGCAAATACACTTCTATCCACTCTTCCCCCCACCTCCAGCCAAAGGCTTCCCTTAAGGTCAAACTAGATTTCCAAATCCAATAGCAACCTACTACCATTTCTTCATTTCAAACACTTTTCTGTATACCATAATACAGCAGGCTCCTTTTACCTGCCTATCTTATTCTCCAGTCTGGTTTAACACTGAAGTTTCTTTGCTCTAAGTCTCTGACATTGCTGATACTTATGGCCCTTTTCCACTTTTCACTAAGTTTAGGCACTTCCTAAAGCTCTTAGGTGCTTTTCCCTCGTTACCATCCATAGAGCATCTATGTCCCAAATCCACATTTCCATCCCTAGTACAAATCTCCATTATATTGTATTTACTTTTGGTAAAACAAAGGATTGACTCTGGTTTCCATACACAAATTTGCTCCTGATTTCATTAGTGAAATGCAAACACATTGTTGGTATGAGCATAAATTAGTACAACCCCTCTGAAAAGTATTTGTTAGTATATTAAAAACCTGAAAATATATCTTCTGGATCAGCATTCCACTTCCAGGCATACGTATTCAATAGAAGCGAGTATATATGGACATCAGAAGACACATACAAGGGATACCTGGATGGCTCAGTTAAGCATTTAACTCTTGATTTCATCTCAGGTCATGATCTCACAGTTTTGAGATGGAGCCCCACATCAGGCTATGCACTGACAGCATCAAGCCTGCTGGGGATGCTCTGTCTTACTCTCTGCCCCTCCCCTGCTCATGCTCTGGGTCTCTCAAAATAAGTTAGAAAAAAAAAAGACACGTACAGGATATTTACAGCAACATTAGCATTATACCAACAAACCAGAAACCACCCAGAAGTCCATCGCCAGATGAGATACCTAAGTTTCTGGTACATTCCTCCATTGAAACAGTATGTGGTATTGAAAAACATGGTTACATCTCGCAGATATGTTGAGCAAAGGAAGTAAATGCAAGGACGTGTAGTATGATTTCAATTATATAAAGGCCCCAAACCTCTGGTGACAGAGACCAGAAGAACTATTACCTTTGGTGATACTTCGAGGGTGTTTGTAGTGCTCCGGATCTTCAGCTGGGCGGTAGCTGCACAGATGGATCCACTCAGTATTATCAAGCTTTATACAGGTGTGATTTGTTTATCCTTTATGTAGGTGTTTTCCTTTAGAGTTATTTTGATAGAGCAAGTGAGCAGTGTAGGATCAGAGAGAGAGGGAGAGAAAACCCCAAGCAGACCCCACACTGTCAGTGCAGAGCCCAAGTGGGGCTCAATCCCATGAACTGTAGGATTATGACATGAGCTGAGATCCAGAGTTGGATGCCTAACTGAGACATCCCTTTGTAGGAGCTATATTTTAATTACAACACTTAGATTTTTAGGACACATTCATGGATGATTTAAACATTCAAGGGACACCTGGGTGACTCAGTCAGTTAAGCATCTGACTTTGGCTCAAGTCATGATCTCACAGTTTGTGAGTTTGAACCCATGTGGGACTCTGTGCTGACAGCACAGAACCTAGAGCCTGCTTCGGATTCTGGGTCTCCCTCTCTCTCTGACCCTCCCCAACTCGTGCTCTCTCATAAATAAATAAACATAAAAAAATTTTTTAAACATTCAAATGTGTTCCTATGCTCTTTTCTTGTATGCAACAGAGCCGAAAAAGTTTCTAACACTGAAGTCCTCTTAATCAGACTGTGTGGTATTTGTCCTTTTAGAAGGAATCCTTAGACACCTAATATCACAGGATGGTCAGCTTCCCTAAATAACTATATATAAAGTCACAACTATTCATTATTCAAGATAAACTCAAAAACAGACCAAAAGAAATCTGCATATTAAAGCTATTGGCCATATCATTTAACATACCAGATTTTTCTTATTCTTCATGAGGAAGTATGAAAACCATGTTGTGGAAGACGTAGAAATACGCTTATGAACTTTTCTCCAGAAACTGTTCTCCTGATCCTTTTCAGTTTAAGTGAATTTCAATGTGACTTTCCAATTCCTTCATAGAAGCCCTCTCAACGTTAGAAACCAAAAACCTAAATTTACCTTAACCCCTTTAATATGAAATTAGCAAACACACTAAAATATATTTGCTTTTAGGATTTAAGTATTACAGTGAAGTAGATGTGTGTGTGTGTGTGATCTAAGTGGTACTCTCTCATACACAGGAATAAAATGAAAACCCAAGTCAGTTCTAGAGAAAGCCTATCAGAAGTTCAACCTACTCTTGAAACTTGAACTGAGATTTTATAGAATTTAAATTCATGTAGTTGTTTTAAGGTTTTTTTTAAAAAGCAGAATGCTTTTTAGAAAGATATTACATAAAACCTTTCTATGGCTTTTCAAACACCTCTGATTAACTGACAAAGCTGGCTCTTATTTCAGCATTTGTCACTGGGACCAGGCTTCTAATATTATTCTGACTTTTCATGCTTTTCCTTTCAAAATCCATCATTTTTTATGTGATAATTTATCATCTTCAGACTGTAATCTCAGTCACTGTGTCATACCAAAAATTGGAAATTCATGGTTAATAAATCTCTGGGAAAGAAGTCAGCAAAAACGGAGAAATCATTTTAGATCTAGTGCTAGGTTACTCAGCACTGTAGGCAGCCTGTGAAAATGGTTGGGGCACCAAAAACATTTTTAAGAGTTTTATATTTGTTCTTAAAAGGTCTTTCCATATTTTGGGAAAAAGTCAGACCTTCTTTGGATTTTCTCATATTTATCATAAAGTTTAATTTTTGTTTAAGTGGAAACATATTTGAGGTGGGAAAATCATTTTTTCCACTACTTGGGTCCCCGCACTTAACACACTTCTAGATAAGGTCTGAGTACCTTTGCAATTCAGCGAGAGAGGAAACATTACAAATAAAAACCTTGGAACAAAGAAAATGCAAATCTGGATAGGATGATTTCAGTTTCTACACAACAATCTCTCTAAATAAAAGATGCTCAGAGAACTAGGTGGAGAAATCTCCAGGACAAGTTTTCAAAGCAAGTTTGCCCTTTCCTCAGTTGGGGTTCATTTCTACAGTCAACAACAACAAAATTTTGGTTCACTGCTGATTTTCCGAAGTTTCTAGTTGCTCCCCAGTGTTTTACACAAATTTTACTTTACTACAGTTTCAGGGCATGCTGGCAATATACAGTACATTATTAAAGACACACAAGAACATTAAAAATTAAAATCAAACAACTTACAGTTCTGTGCTCATCTCCAGCCTCTGAGGAAACACCAACACCTCTGAAAACCAGCCCACGCTCTGCCTTAAATGGGTACATACTTAAATACATCACGAGAAGATTCCAGGGCTCCACACAGCTGCTTTCAATCCTTGGCGTACACTGGAATCACCTGGAAAATTTGAAAAACAAGGTAGCCAGTGAGCCACCCCCAGAATCTGAGTTAAGTGATCTGGGGATGGGCAGTAACTCTGGAATGCTTATGAAGCACCCAAGTGATCTTACTATGCACTGAGGGATGAAAACTGCTGCTCTATGGGCACCTGGGAGGCTCAGCTCGTTGAGTGTCTGACTTCTGATTTCGGCTCTGGCCATGATCTCCTAGTTGTGGGATCGACCCCCCACACTGGGCTCTGTGTTGACAGTGTGCTGTCTGCTGGAGATTCTCTCTTCCTCCCTCTTTCTACCCCTCTTCCACTTGCAGTCTCTCTCAAAATAAATAAACATTAAAAAACCCAAAAAATTAAAAAATTACTGCTCTAAACCTAAAACTGATTCAAACTACAGTGAAACATCTTGGGTTGTTAATTTCTTTATCATGTGTTACTTTTTTACTTAGGAAACAAGATTTTAAAGTTTTAGCTCACTGAAATTGCATCAACATAAAACTATATCCTTAATTTCATACTTTTTTTCCAACTGCCATATACAATGAATCAGAAAACATTTAAATTCTTATCCTGTAATAATCAACATCAAAAGACAGACTACATTTGCTAGAAGGGAATCTCAGCTCCTCAGAAATTGCTCGGATGGATTTACAAATGGGTGACTCTATTCTTCTGACCTTTAACCTTCCTCTTTACTGAAAGCCTGCTCCCACCCTCAACTTCCCCTGACACCCAGCAAAAAAATGGAGAAAGACTGGCACGGGGAAGTGTTTAACAAGCAGCTCTCTGGGTGCGGAATGAAGAAAGATGGAGAGAGCCCTGGTCTGTAGCAATTGCCGATTTCCATGTCGTACGTGCTCCCTCCATGGCCTACCTCCAGGCTTGCAGAATTTTAGAAAATTCAACAATCTTCTGAGCCAGTATGAGCCAGTCCCAACCCCCTGCTACGAAATTAGTATGTTTGTGTATCAGAAGCCCGGACCAGTAGAAATTCAGATTTAGTCCCACCCGACACATTACTTGTCATATCTCTCTAAAAATATCAATTTGAAAACTCTGACCTGAGGAACTACCCTCAGATGGAGAACATTCTTGAACTATGTTTTATCCACAACTGGATCAGAAATATATACATATATTTCTGTGGAACTCTGAGCAAGAAGGGTAAAAAACAAAACAAAACAAGACTTTACTGACATTAAGAAAAACCACAAAAAAGAAGGATTTCTATGAGTTAGATTCAGCAACAAGCCCTAAGAGTCAGAGAGGAGTCGACAGTGTCAGTCAAGTTCAGAATGATGATAGATGTGCAAAGCTATTTAGACCTGGCTAACTTGTCACAGGGAAGAGGATAGTGTAAGGAAGCTAAATGGTTATCACCTGCATGGGACCAAATAGGCCCCAGCCTCTACTATGTAAGTCAGGAGAGAAGCCAGTTTCCTTGCTTTTGGAGACATAATTTAAAAAGACCCGATTCCCAGAATGATCATCTGGGAAAAGATAAGTGTACTTACGTCTCTGGTAGAGACTCGAGTTTTCCAAGCAGTTGGAAATTACACCTTCTCCCTCCTGCAACTGCATATCTGACCATCTTTCTCAGTGATTATGTCTTCTTAGAAGTGATAACATACACCTTTTCCTAAAATGTGTGTGGAATAAACAAAAGGTCCTGGATATATTAATGGTTAAAAAAAGGCATTATTTGCCCAAATAAATTTGGGGAGTCCTAGGCTAAACAAAGTTTAATACTAGAGCCTTTAATATTACAATTCATATTAGATATCTTCAAGGGAGAATATAATATGCAACAGCTGCAAATAGAATTTTGGAAGAATGCCCCTGGTTCACCCACACTGTTTTCATTTTCTGAAAGTAGTAGTGGAAACTCATTTGCCCTTCTCCTCACTTGCTGGTCCTGCAAAGCAGATCCACTAGCAAAAATATTCCATTAATATTCCAAAAATATTCCATTAATTCCATTAATAATGGTTCTTGCTCAGTGAGTTATGCCACACAGCTGCAAGAATATGGCACAAAAGATTTAGAACAGGTCCCTATCTGAGGCTGAATTTGTGATTCACTTTCCACTGAATAGAAAACTCTTAGAACGCAAGAAGCAGAACTTTCCAAGCATGTCTGAAATATGTGGATAACTGGTTAATTTGATAATAGACTCTTGGGGTAGTTGCAATAATGAAGAGCACTTTTATTTGGATTGCAGCATAAACCAATACATTGAAAACGATGTAAACTGATTACGCAGAATAAAGAGATGATAACGTGTGTTAAAGGCTAACTGGAGAACGCTGACCTGGGTCAACAGTAATCTGTTGGAAAACATGATTTGAGTCCCAACTGCATTTTCCTTTTTCACGGGGCATTTTTTCCATGCATTTTTTTCCCTCTCTCTTATCATCATTTGATTTTTACAGACAGGCTGGAATACTGCCAGGTTAATTTTATTACATTTTAAATGGCCTAATTTTTATTCCTATATTACCCTATTATGGACAATCTGGGGCTGTTTCCCATGTTGTTGAACCTTCTCATTTCACCTTTGCACCACAGGTTTTTCACGTTTAATTTGAGTGAAAGGTCAATCTCTTTAATCTGCAATTGTGACAGACTGCAACTTCTTTAAGATGAAATGTTGCTTTCCCTCTTTTTAAAAAAGGTAAGGCAGTGATGAACATACCAATTAGATTTGTCCTCTCAATTATAGCATTATCAAATAATATCTTACTTACTTAGCTGCTCTGATAAATAACAATGCTAGCTAAGTATAATATTATGTTAACTTGGGGAGAAATTAGGTTGCTAAAAATATCAAATATATCAGGAAGCAAGTGGAGGGTGTTTAAATTTTCTCATTTTGGAAGTATCAGCATCTTGCTATGCTTTGGAAATAAATAAGCCCTGGAAAATGTTTTTTTTTTTAATAATCTACAAATTATTGCAACTATTACTGTTTTAAGGACCTGCTTGAGGTAAGGGCCAGTTGAAGTGCTATGAGTACCTGCCAGGAGATGTAGCACATATGTACCAAATAATACGTATTATTATAATAAGATGAAACACACTATAGATGGACTCTACCGGCTACATTCAATAAATCCAAAAATAAAGCAGGCATGAAGTAGAGTGGTTATAATGGATAGTTTGCGTAGTAAGCTGCTACTTACATAATGTGTTGTAAGAGCTTGCTAATGATGGGGAAGAGAAGTAAAAGGAAAGGAAAGATTGAGAATGAAGGCAACAATAGCATCCTTACTTTATTAGGCAAGGGAGGCTAGCAATCAAAAGAAATCATAGATTCTTGATCCAAAAAGTTCAAAGTTAGCTTAAATAACAATTGTAGTGTTAAAAAAGAATCTGGGGAAACCAATGGACTAAACCTATCTTCATAAAAAAAAAGGTGAAGAAAAACTATACACTGAATATAGATCTATAGATCTATAGAAAAGCACGTGTATGCTGTTTCATGTGATATAAGAAAGAGTTGGCCCTTCAGCTTGGGGGATAGTGGTGCTACCCCCGAACAACTGAAAGTCTACCTGTAACATTTTTCTAAGTTTAAAAGCTACTTGTACAGAAAGCCTTTTGTTATTTTTTTACTGAGGTATAGTCGACATAACAACACTATTTCGGATGTACAGCATAGTGAATCCGTATTTGTATATACTGCAAAATGAGGATATAAGTAACACACAGTTACTTACTTTTCCTTATGATGAGAACTTTTAAGATTTACTTTCTTAGAAACTTTCGAATATGCAGCACAGTATTAATAACGATGGTCTCCATGCCATACAGGACAGCCCCCTGACTTGTTAATTTTAGAACTGGAAGCTTGCACCCTTTGGCCCCCTGTGCCCATTTTCCCCATGCCCTACCCTCTGCCTTTGGCAACCACTCATCTGTTCTCTATATTATGGAGCTTGTTTTTTGTCTGTTTAGATTCCACATATTAGTAAGTTCACATGTACTTGTCTTTCTCTTATTTCACTTAGCATAATGTCCTCAAGTTCCATTGTAGAAAGTGTTTTAATGATAATTCACTTTGAGTGTAAGTGATATAATGATATAATGAAAGACTGTTATTAGAAATGAATTTGTAATTCTACATTTGGAAACTAAACATTATTCAGGTAGTACTCTGGACCTAATCTGCAATCATTATTACATTCAAATCCTCTAGCTTTTGGCTGTTCAAAAAAAAATCTTAATATTAAATATGTTTTTGCTTATTAAAAAATAACCCTTATATTTGTGAGAACATGTATGTTGTTATTTGGTTCTAAAGTGACGGTCATATGAATATATACACAGTATTATTTTAGTATTTTGGTTAAATGTAATATAAATCTGCACTTTGGCATTGTGGTTAAGGAATGAGAGGGTGTCCAGCAATTGCACGGCTAGAAATTTATCCAAGGGATACAGGTGAGCTGTTTTGAAGGGGTACATGCACCCTAATGCTTAAGCAGTGTTACAACAATAGCCAAATTATGGAAAGAGCCCAAGTGTCTATCGACAGATGAATGGATAACTATGTGATATACATATGCAATGGAGTCTTTACTGGGCAATCAAAAAGAATGAAATCTTCCCATTTGCAACGTGGATGGAACTTGAGGACATTATGCTAAGTGAAATTAGTGAGGGAAAGACAAATATCATATAACTTCACTCATATGTGCAATTTAAAATACAAAACAGATGAGCATAACGGAAGAGAAGCAAAAATAATATAGAAAAAGGGAGGGAGGTGGGAGAGAACAAAACATAAGATTCTTAAATACAGAGAACAAACTGAGGGTTGCTGGAGGGGTTGTGGGTGGGCGGTGGGCTAAACGGGCAAAGGGCAAGAAGGAAGACACTGGTTGGGATGGGGATGAACGCTGGATGTTATATGTAGGGGACGAATCGCTGGAATCTACTCCTAAAATCATTATTGCACAATATGCTAACTAACTTGGATGTTAATAAAAAGATAAAAATAAATTTAAAAAATAATCCTGAAAAAAAATGAATGAGGGTGCCTATATCTAGCAGCACCTACAGAGATAACTTTTGTTGGACTTGTAAACTCGGGGTCACTGCAGAGAGCTGCGCCCTACCTGAAAGCATAACAGAGAGAGGGCAGGGTGGGCGGGTAAGCAGGTCTACCAAGGAACATAAAATAGGAGTGCACACTTGAGGCCACTCCACAGCAATGACATGGCAAAAATGAATCCTTGAACTGCTATCTCATTTTATGCAGAAATTTATTTATTATAATTTTTACATTACCTTTTTAATATAGATAAATCTAAAACAATTTATAAATTACAAAAAACTAACAACTTAGTCGTAAACACTTAGATTTGAACTATAGAAAAATCCTCATTGATTTCATTAACTTTAAACAATTTTAGGCATAGTTGACACACAGTGTTACATTAGTTTCAACTGTACAACTTAGTGACTTGACAAGTTTATACGTTATGCCGTGTTCACTACAAGTAGAGCTACCATCTGTCCCACTACATTGCTATTACAGTATCACTGACTAGATTCCTTATGTTCTGCTTTACATCCCTGTGGCTTACTCATTCTGTAAGCAGAGTACTATAGCTCCCTCTCCTCTTCTACCCATTTTGCCTAACCTCCTCCCCTCCGCTCTGACAGCCATCAATTTGTTCTCTGTGTTTATAGATCTGATTTTAATGTTTGTTTATTCATTGTTTAGATTCCATTTATGAGTGGAGTCATATGGTATTTGTCTTTCTCAGTCTGACTTATTTCACTTAGCATAATACCATCTAGGTCTATCCATGTCTCAAATGCATGATCTCATCCTTTTTTAAGGCTGTGTAATAGTCCATAGTGTGTGTGTGTGTGTGTGTGTGTGTGTGTGTGTGTGTATCACATTTTCCTTATCCATCTATTAACGGACACTTAGGTTGCTCCCATGTCTTGGCTGTTACAAAGAATTCTGCAACAAACATAGGGGTTCATATATTTTTTTGAGTTAGTGTTTTTGTTTTCCCTGAGTAAATTCACAACAGTTGAATTATTGGATCATATGGTATTTCTAATTTTAATTTCAGAAGAAACTCCATACTGTTTTCCAAGGTGGCTATACCAATTTACACTTCCACCAACCATACACGGGGTTCCTTTTTTCTCCACATCTTCACCAATACCTGTTTCTTCTCTTCTTGCTTTTAGCCATTATAATAGGTGTGAGGTGATATCTTAGTGTGATTTTGATTTGAGTTTCCTTGATGATGAGAGACATTGAGTATCAGAAAACATGTGTCTGTTGATCACCTGTTATGTCTTCTTTGGAAAAATCTCTGTTCATATCCTCTACCCATTTTTTAATTGGATTGTATTCTTTGTTTTTGTTTTTGGTGTTGAGTTGTGGAAGTTCTTTATATACCTTGGATATTAACCACTTATCAGGTACATCATTTGCAATATCTTCTCTTATTCCATAGGTGGTCCTTTTGTTTTTTTTTGATGGTCTCCTTTGCTGTGCAAAACCTTTTTATTTTGATGAAGTCCCAATAATTTATTTTGTTTTTATTTCCCTTGGTTTAGGAGACATATCTAGAAAAAATATTGCTGTGGCTGATGTCAGAGAAATTACTACCTCTGCTCTCTAATAGGATTCTTATCATTACAGGTCTCACATTTAGGACTTTAATCTGTTTTGAGTTTATTTTTGTGTATGGTATTAGAAAATACTCCAGTTTAATTTGTTTGCATGTTGTCCAGTTTTCCAAGTACCATCTATTGAAGAAAATATCTTTTCCCCATTATATATTCTCACCTCCCATGTCATAGGTTAATTGGCCATATAAATATGGGTTTATTTCTGGGATATTTATTCTGTTCCATTGATCTATGTGTCTCTTTTTGTGCCAGTATCATACTGTTTTGATTATAACTTTATAGTATATCTTGAAATCTGGAATTGTGAAATCTCTAGCTTTGTTCTTTATCAGGATTGCTCTGGCTATACAGGGTCTTCTGTAGTTCCATACAAATTTTAGTATTATTTGTTCCAGTTTTGTGAAAAATGCTGGTGCTATTTTGAAAGGAATTGCTTTGGGTAATGTGGATGTTTTGACAATATTAGTTCTTTCAACCCACGAACATGGCATATCTTTATATTTGTTTGTGTAATCTTAAATTTCTCCCATCAGTGTTTTATAGTTCTCAAAGTACAAGTCTTTCATTTCTTTGGTTAAGTTTATTCCTAGGTATTTTGGGTGTTTTTTTTTTATGATTATAAATGGTATTATTCTTTAAATCTCTCTTTCTATGACTTGTTAGTGTATAGATATGCTTCTGATTTCTGGGTATTAAATTTTATCCCACCACTTTACTAAATTTGTGTATTACTTCTCGTAATGCTTTAGTGGAAACTTTAGGATTTTTTATGTATAGTATCATGTTGTTTGCAAGTGACAGTTTAACTTCTTTACCAATATGGATCCTTTTATTTCCTTTCCTTGCCTGATTGCTTGTGGCTAGGACTTTCAGTACTATGTTGAATAGGAGTGATGAGAGTGGGTATCGTTGTCTTATTACTAACCTTAGAGGGAAAGCCGTTTCTCACCATTGAAGGATGATGTTAGCTGTGGGTTTTTCATACATGGTCTTTATTATATTCAGGTATGTTCCCTTTAATGCCTTTACTAGGTTGAGGTATGTGTCCTCTAACCCTATTTTGTTGAGAGCTTCTGTCATAAAAGGATGCTGAATTTTGTCAAATACCTTTTCTACATTTACTGATATCACCATATGATTTTTATGTTTTTAAATTGATGTGGCGTGTGACATTGATTGATTTTCAAATACTGAACCATCCTTGCATCCCAGGAATAAATTCCATTTGATCGTGAATAATTTTTTTGTATTTTTGTATTTATAATGTATAACATATTTAATGTGTGAAGCTTGCTGATCTTTTTTTGAGGACTTTTGCATCTATTCCATCAGGGATCTTGGTCCACAGTGGTTTTTTGTTTTTGTTTTTGTTTGTTTGTTTGTTTGCAGTGTCTTTGTCTGGCTTGGGTATTATGGTAATGCTGGCCTTGTAGAATATATTTGGAAGTTTTCCCTCCTCTTCTACTTTTTGGAATGATTTGAAAAGGTATTAACTTTTCTTTAAATTTTTGGTAAAATTCTCTTATTGTCTGGTCCTAAAAGACTTATTTTTTTAATAGTTTTCTGATTACATATTCAATTTTGTTACTTATTATTGGTCTGTTCACATTTTCTATTTTTTCCTGCTTCAGTTTTGGAAGATTTTATGTTTCTAGGAATTTGTTCTTTTTCCTAAGTTGTCCAGTTTACTGGCATATACTTCTTAATACTATTCTCTTATAATCCTTTGTATTTTATGGTGTCAGTAGTTATTTTGCTTCTCTTGTTTCTGCATTTATTTGGGCCCTTCTCTTTTTTTCTTGATGAGTCTGACAAAGGGTTTGTCAGTTTTGTTTATTTTTTAAAGAACAAGGTCTTAGTTTCATTGATTTCTTTTTTTAGTCTCCGTATCATTTATTTCTACTCTGATCTTTATTTCCTTTCTTCTACCCACCTTGGGCTTTGTCCTTCTTTTTCTGTTTCCTTTAGGCATAAGATTAGGTTATACATTTGAATTTTTTCTTGTTTCTTAAGTTAGGCCTTCACTGCTATAGAATTCCCTCTTAGAACTGCTGCCACTATGTCCTAGAGATTTTGGACCATTGTGTTTTCATTTTCATTTGTCTCCATGTATTTTTTATTTCTTCTTTTATTGCTTCATTGATCCATTGTTTTTTGTTTGTTTGTTTTAATAACATATTTAGTCTTCATATTTTTGTGTTTTTTTCTAGGTTTTTTTTTTCTTGTGATTTATTTCTTGTTTCATACTGTTGTGGTCAGAAAAGATGCATGGTATGATTTAAATAATCTTAAATTTATTGAGGCTTATTTTATGACCTAATATGTGATCTTTTCTGGAGAATGCCCTATGTCTGTTTGAAAAGAATGTGTATTCTGTTGTTTTTAGATGGAATGACCTTTGTGTATCTGTTATGTCCATCTAGTCCAATGTGTCATTCAAAGACATTGTTTTCTTACGGATTATCTGTCTGGATGGTCTGATATAAGTGGAGTGTTAAAGTCCCCTACTATTATTATATTACCATCAATTTTTCTCTTTCTGTCCAGTAAATATTTGTTTTCTGTATTTAGAGGATCCAGTGTGGGATGCATAGATATTTACAACTGATGCATCTTTTTGTGGAAAGTATTCCTTTTTATCATTATGTAATGCCCTTCCTATCTCTTATTACAGTTTTAGTTTTAAAGTCTACTTTATCTGATGTAATTATTACACTCTGGCTTTTTTTTTTCATTTCCATTCACATGGTGAGTGTTTTTCCATCCCCTCATTTTCAGTCTGTATGCAACTTGAGGTCTGAAGTGAGTCTCCCACAGGCAGCATAAAGATGGGTCTCGTGTGCGTGTGCAGGCACATGTGTGTGTGTGCTAATTCATTCTGGCAGTTTAAGTCTTTGATTGGAACATCTAGGCCATTTACATGTAAAGTAATCATTGGTAGGTAGGTACTTATTGCCCTTTTAAAAATTTGTTTCCGGGTTATTCTTGTAGTTCTTCTTTGTTCCTTTCTTCTTCTGTTGCTGTCTTTCATTGTGATCAATGACCATCTATATTGTTTTATTTGGTTTTCATTCTCTTCATTTTTTGTATGTCTATCATAGATTTTGGGTTTGTAGTTACCATGAGGTTTATATATTTTATCCTAAGTAAATAATAGTTCATATTAATTTAATGGTCATTGAGGTCAAAACACATTCTTGAAAGAAAGAAAGAAAGAAAGAAAGAAAAAGAAAAAAACAAAAAATCTTTTTCTTTTCCCCCTTCTGTTCCCTTTTTACTTCCTTCTCCACATGTTATGTATGTGTTGTCATATTTTACATCTTTGTATTCATATTTTCTTACGTCTGATTATGGTCATTTCTTTTCCAACTAAATAAGTCCCTTTAAACATTTTTTTAAGGTTGGTTGACTGGTGATAAAGTCCCTTATCATTTGTTTGTCTAAGAAATTCTTTCTCTCTCTTTCAAATATGAAAGCTTGCCAGGCAGAGTATTCTTAGTTGTAAGTTTTTTTTTTCCTTTCAGCAATTTGAATATAGCATGTCACTCCCTTCTGGCTTGCAATGTTTCTGCTGAAAATTAAGCTCATAGTCTTATAGGTTTTCCTATGGACTTACATGTCTATTTCTTTCCCTAGGATAGGAAAAATTTCTTTTTCTCTTCTTCTGAGATCCCTGTAAAGTAAATGTTTGCTCACATACTGTTGTTCAAATATCTCTTAACCTATCCTCGTTTTTAGAATTTTTTTTCTCTTTTTGCTGTCAGCTTGTATGCTTTCCATTACCCTCTCTTCCAGATAGCTGATATGTTTTTCTGTATCCTCCAATCTACCACTGCTTCTTTCTAGTGTGTTTTCTGTTTCATTTATTGTACTCTTCAGATCTTAGTGGTTCTTTTTAATATTTTATGTATCTATTGAAAGTCTCACTGAGTTCTTTTATTCTTTTCTGCAGCCAGTGATTATCTTTATGATCATTATTTTAAATTCAATAGCCTTATCTCTGTCTCATTTAGTTACTTTCCTGAAGTTTTTTCTTATTCTTTCTTCCAGAGCATATTCCTCTGTCTCCCATTTTGCTTGACTTTCTATATTTCTTTCTATGGAAAGGCCAAATGACTACATTTTCTGAAGCTGAATGTTTTGTGTTTGGTTTCCCCAATGCAGACTGTGTGTTTCTGGAGCTGCGGCTGTACTGGCTAGTTACTCTTTTAAACTGTGGCTTTTTTGAAAAAGAATAAAGAAAAAGAATAGCAATAAAAGAACAAAAAATAAGAAAAAATGAAGAGAAAGAAATAAAGTACGAAAGAATGAAGTCGAAAAGAAAAAAAGATAAAATTTAAAAAGCAATAATAATAAAAATAAATTACATTTTAAAATAAAAATTAAACAAACCAACCAACAAAACACAAAACGATGGCTTGTTCTCTGTGCCCCAGCACCACAAGGAGGCTGCTGTGGACCAGTGGTCCCTGGGCTTGCTGAAGTCTAAAAGCTCACCATGAGACAGATCTTGCTCTGATCTGGGCATTTAGGGTGGAGGGGAAGAGAATGTTTCCACAGTTCCTTGGACCTTTTAAACTGTGGCATTGTTTTCTGTGTCCCAGGGCCACCAGAGCCGGCATGGGCTTGGAGTCCTGAGCTTGCTGTAGCCACAAGGTTTCTGTGATGACTGGACCCACCAGTTATAGCATCAGGACCTGCTTGTTAAGGTCTTGGAAACTGCCTTCCTGAGTGGCCAAACCCTGCTCCAGTCTGGGATTTTAAGGTGGAGGGAGGAAGAGATCATTCCTGTAGTTGCTCAGCCTTTTTAAACCATAGCTTTTCTTCTGTGACCCATGGAGGCTAGGGCAGGGATGGGCCTGTGGACCCTAGGCTCCCTGAAGTCACAAGCTCACTGAGATGACCAGACTTCTTGGTATGGTGTCCAGACCATGCTCAGGTCGAGGCTTTTAAGGTGGAGTGGAATGTGGACCATGTTGTTTTCCAGTCACTGTGACCCGGAGAGCTTTCCTCCAGCTCCTTCACTGCTTGACAGAGTTCTAGTGTTGTCTCTGTTACACACTAGTTGCTCTTTTAAACTGTAATTTTTTTTTTCTGCGCCAAGGGCAGAGGGATCTCTTCCCAGTTGCTCAGTGCTATCCCTCCCCACTGCCACTCACAGCGTCAGCGAGAGGGTGTCCCTTTGTTACCATATCTCTGTCTCTCAGGCTCTTCTCTTGCCATTCTCTCCATCTTTGGTTGTTCGGTGGGTATTCAGTTGGACCTCATTCAGCTCTTCTTCAGGAGGAACTTTTCTATTACTAGGTTTAACTTGGTATATTCTGTGAAGGAGGTGAATTCAGTCTCCTATGTCACCACTTGCGCCCCACCTATAACTTCTGACTCCCTCTCAAATTTAATTACTAATAGCCTACTGTTGACCAGAAGTCTTAATAACAAACATAAAGTCGGTTCAGACATATTTTGCATAGGTATTAAATACTATATTCTCACAATAAAGTATGCTTGAAAAACTTGCTAAGAAATCATAAGAGAAAATACATTTACAGTACTGTATACTATTTATTGAAAAAATCCTCATGTAAGTAGACCCATGAAGTTCAAATCCATATTGTTCTCCTGTCATTTAAAACAGTAATTTTTTGGTTTTTAACAAAGACAACAAAGAACTACATTTTCATTTAATTAAACTTAGCCCAGTCAATAAATATTGGAGTAAGACATTAAAAACTATATGCTAAAACTAAAATGAGCTAAATACAAAATGATTATACCTAATGTTTCAGAGATGCTCTTTAAAAACGCTTGACTGAATCATCTGGTTCTCACCTCCCGTTCTCTCCCTATCTTTCCTTTCCCTAGCAACAATATAACACTAAAATCCTTTGCTATTCTGGAACAAATACTGCCTTCATATTTAGTCTATATTTATGATCTGTAATGTGGTTGTTAAAATGACTGTACAAATGTTTTTGCTTTAGTGCAGATAGAAGGGAGCAGGCATTAATCAAGCATTCAATTTAAGTGCAAGCCAGAACAATGACTGTGTCAGTAGGGATGGCAAGAGTCACTGAACCAGTGTGGACAAAACAAAATGTGTGAGTGAGTCACACTGTCTGGGTAGCGCAAAATGTCAACTTCCTCAGCAAAGTTCAGCAGAAAATGAAAACAATTTGAATGGAATAAAATATATCTTGTGCTGAACACCCTTTGAAAAGACAGGCTTCTCTATGTGAAGTGAATATTAACAATGAAGCATCTCGGGAATACTAACAAGAAGCATGGCTATCCACTGATACTGTGCTCCTCCATCATCCAAACCAACCTCTAGGGACTGTAGTTTAACACTTTTGATGACCACCAATCTTTGGGGGCTTTGTACAGATCCATGGAAAAAATATTAACTACTTACTTAGCACTCTTCTCCCTTCACCTTCCACTCACAAAACACTAAGAGATTCACTCTGATATTTAAGTATCCTAAAAGGAACTAATCACTTAAAACTAAACCAATTTGTTACTGCACAGAGTTGATTATATTTATTATATAATTGGCTGCTGATGTATATCACTCACACAGTTTGTCACAAATGTGGCTGTAATCATTTAATAAATAAGCCCTTACTGTAAGAAGAGTGAAGGGCTGCCTGGGTGGCTTAGTCAGTTAAGCGTCCAACTTCAGATCAGGTCGTGATCTAGCCATTTGTGAGTTTGAGCCCCAAGTAGGGCTCTGTGCTAACAGCTCAGAGGTGGAAGCCTGCTTCAGATTCTATGTTCTATGTCTCCCTCTCTCTCTGACCCTCCCCTGCTTGCTCTCTCTCTCTCTCTCTCTCTCAAAAATAAACATTAAAAATTTTAAAAACAAAATAAAAGTGAGAACAATGTTTTTGTGCACTTATTTAGTAACAGATATAAAAAAGGATGATTAGTGCCTATTAGATTTGCATTTATTTTGCATGTTTTTTTCATTTATTGATGTATTCGTTTTATTTCCTAGATAGAAAATCTAAGACCCTAAATTAATAATTATCAAAAATCTTATTTATACTTCCCATAGTGCATTCTTATTGCCTATACACACACACACACACACACACACACACACACGTGTATATGTATATATGTATATTTATATATATATAAATATGTGGAAAAACTTGTTTAAAGGATCTCACAAAGACAGATTTCTCTGTCCATTCTGATAGGTTCCAAACTCCCCAGTTCTAAAATAACATGAATTTTTTTTTAAAGAAAGCTGCTTCTTTTTTTTTTTATTTTTTAAACATTTATTTACTTTTTGAGAGACAGAGACAGACAGATCATGAGCAGGGGAGGGGCAGAGAGAGGGACACACAGAATCCAAAGACAGGCTCCAGGCTCTGAGCTAGTTGTCCACATAGAGTCTGATGCGGACTCAAACCCATGAACTGTGGGATCATGACCTGGGCTGAAGTCAGATGCTCAACCAACCGAGCCACCCAGGCGCCCCATAAAATAACATGAATTTTTACTTATCTGTCTTCACTGAAAGTAATCTTCAAAGATAATGAAGAAAAATCATCTCTTTATAGATACTTAGAAATCAGTTTCTTAGCACATAATAAATCAGGCCTCTCTTCCACTTTTATAATACATATTGTACTTGCTGTTCATTGTACACACACACACACACACACACACACACACACAATTTGAAGGGATGAGAGTGGGAAACTCACTTTATAGTTTAGAAGTCCCATTATCTAACATTGCAGAAATCTCCTGGGTTTTGTTTTTCAAAGTTGAGTGCTCTGAAAAGGTAGCCCCAGAGAACATGTCAGAAAGAAGGAAGAAGAGAAGGTATGAAGAGAGGAACAGGTAAGGAAAGGGAAGATAAAAATCCCACTATTCCGAACTAGAGAACAAAGTCGTATGTTCATCCCATTATAAAACTTAAACCATTTGAACTCTCATCTATAAGAAAGTATAGAAACTTTAAAACCAAACTATTAGCACAGTAATATTAAAGTTAAAACAAGTCAAATGCAACTTCATGTACATAAGTAAGAAGATGTTATTGAACACATAACTATCCCCACATCCAAATTTACCCTTGTCTTTGTGCATTTTGTGCCCATCCTATAGGCAATACTTCAATTTCCATCTCAGTTGCCCACAGTGACTCAGTTAATAAGGGATTTAAAATTGAACGGAGCCAGAATCATGATTAATGTGGAGGCTGGCTTATGGATACATGGTTATTTACTATACTATTCCTTATATGTTATTACACATTTAAACTCTTCATAATAAATTTACATTAAAAATTAGTCTAACTCCCAGGTCCATACATTTTTTATTTCATACATTAGTTTTGCATACTTTCTCCTTTAATTGGTATTTGGATGGAGTATAGTACAAGGCAAATGTGAAAATTACTATCACTAAAAATGGAATAGAATTATCAAAAGGAAAGTAAAAAATAGCACAAGATAAAAGAGAAAGAAAAGATAATGCTGAAATGGGATGACCAGGAAGATTTTGAATGGGAAGTAGCATTTGGAGGGCACCTGGTGGCTCATCTGGTTGAGTGTCTCACTCTTGCGTTCAGTTCAGATCACGATCCCAAACTCATGGGATCAAGCTGTGGATTGAGATCCATGCTGAACATGGAGCCTGCTTAAGATTCTCTCTCTCTCTCTCTCTCTCTCTCTCTCTCTCTCTCTCTCTCTCTCTCCCCCCTCCCTCCACTGTCCCTCTACCTCATTGCTACTCTCTCTCAAGTAAAAAAAAAATAAATTTTTAATTAAAAAAATTAATTAGCATTTGGCATGGGAACTGAAAAATTATCAGATGCAGTTTGGAGGCTGAAGGAAGAGGGGCAGACAAGATGAGCAAAGACAGAGAAGAGGAAATATTCTGTGCAGGTTCAAGGATGACAGGTTGCCCAGTGTGGCTGGAGCACAGGGACAAAGAGCAAAGTGTTGAAAAGTAATGGTAATATTGTGAAAAGTCCTGATAACCAATGCTAGTAAACGAGAGGAACAGGGCAGGTATGATAGAAAGTTATTTCTTTTTAATTCTATTTTGGGGAATGAAATAGCTCCAGAAACCCGTAAAAATTGCATGGGTTATCACAACATGAATAATGTAACTGTTACCAGATTTAAAAATATAATATTAACACTTCCCCTGACCCAGCAGCCTCTCTTGTGTCCCCTCCAAATCCCTCTCTCTTCTACACTTCCAACACCATTGATTACCTGTTTCTGAACTTTCTATGAAAGAAAACATACAGTATGTATTTTTTTGTGTAAGTCTCCTTTCAGTAAGCATTGTGTTTGTAATACTCATCTGTGTTGTTTCCTGTAGTTATTATTACTTCACTTTCACTGATGTTTAGTATTCGATTGTATGAAAGTATGCAATTTATTTAATCCATTATTGATGAACATTTGGGTTTTCCAAATTTGAGGCTCTTACAAATAATGCTGAGAGGAACTTTTTAAATATAACTTTTGCACATATTTCTGTTGGATATATACCTACCAGTAAAACTTCTGTTTCATAAGGTATGCATGTGTCCAGCATTATTGGATAATGGTGAATAGTTTTTCAAAGAGTTTATAAAAATTTATACTCTGATTAGCCATAGATTAGAGTTCTTATTGTTCTGCATCTTTACCAATATTTAGTGTGGTTATTATTTTATATTTCTTTATCCTTATGGATTTTAGGAGTTTCTTCTTATGGTTTTAATTATTAATGACATTGAACATGTTTTAATATTTTCACTTGTCAGCGGGCATGCTGTTTTGTGGATGGCTGTTTCAAACTTGTGTTGTTGTTGTCTACTGGGTTGTCTTTTACTTATTGACTAGCAAGCATTCTTATATTATCATAAAACACATTTTTTATTGAGTACATTGCAAACACCTCCTTCTAGTCTGTTGCTTATGCCTTTATTCCTAAATAGTATCTTTTAATAAGTAGAAAAAAATTTTTACTAATTAACTACAATCCCACTCAATTGTAATTCGGGTATTTTGTATCCTGTTAAAGAAACTCTTTACCACAATATCTTGAAGATATTATCTTCTTTACTTATAGACACACTGTATTAACCTTTCACCTATACTACTACAATCTGCTTGAAACTAATTTTGATGTAAGTAAACTCTCTATCAAAAGTAAAAAGGTTATACAAAGATTAAACTTAGGAATTCCATGCATGGTGGAGCATTTAGTAAAAAGTGTACCGATATCAGTAACTTATTTTGAAATGGATAAAACTAGATGGATTATTGAAAGGTAGAAGTGTAGGCAGTGAGATGTATAAGTGATAAAACACATATGGTAAAATACTAATAATTGTGGGTATAACAATATGCACAGTAAAATTACTTCAACTTTGCTGAATGTTTAAAAATTTCCATAATATGTTGTAAAATATTAATCAATGTATTTTAGTGTATTAAAAATAAGGGAAAGTTTATCTTATTACCTTAATAAATTCAGATAAAGCATTTGACAAAACTCAATACCCATTTATAATACAAACACTCAGCAAACTAGGAATACAAGGGAACTTCTTTAACCCAAAAAAGACACTTATTATGTGTTGGATTCTATCCCAAAAGGATAGGCCAAAGTCCTTGACCCTGCTACCTGTGAATGTAACCTTATTTGGAAATAGAGTATTTGCAATTATGACTAAGTTAAAACAATGTTGTATTGGACTAGGGAGGACCCTAAATCTAATGATTGATGGCCTTTTAAGATGACCATGGAAAGACATAGAGAAGTCAACACGAAGACACACACAAAAAGAAAATGGCCATTCCTTGGAATTTCTTGATTTATAGCTGAATCACTCCAATTTTTGCTTCTGACTTCACACAGTCAATTTCTCTTTTAAAAGCTTGAAGCAAGGAAGAGAGCTTAGTAAGGGTGTGACCCTGTTGACATCCTGACTTCAGAATTCTAGCCCCTAGATTTTGAGAGAATAAATTTCTGTTGCTTTAAGCACCCAATTTGTGGTTATTTTTTTTTTCTGGGAAACTAACACACCATCTAAAAAAAAAACTATGGCTAACATCACACTTAAAGATAAAATATAAAAACCTTTTCTCTAATATTGGGAAACAGACAAGGATGTCTGCTATAATCATTTCTACTTAACATTGCACTTGAGGACCTATCCAGATTGGAACATATAAAGTAAAACAATTTGTTATTGCAGCCAACATGAACTCTTGTATGTAGAAAATCATAAGGAATCTGGGGGGCAGGGGAGGAGCTACTAGAATGAGTAAGTGGATTTGACAATTTGCATGATACAAGCATCAAAACCATGAAACAGCTAGCACTAGTTAACAACATGTGCGAAGCCTGTACACTCTATAAACTACTAAACAAAGCTAAGAAAAATTCAAGCAGATCTAAATAATTATTTCACCTCCATGAATTAGTGGAGTCAATACTTCAAAGATGTCAATTTTCCCCCAAGTTAGTCTTTAGATTTGTGGTACCTCAAAGAAAACCTCAGCAGGGGTTTCTTCATAAAACTAGACATACTATCTCTAAAATTTACAGGGTAATGCAAAGAATCTAGAAAGGTCAAAACAATTTTGAAAAAACTAATTGAAGGACTGACACTACCTTATTTAAAGTTTTAGTATAAAGCTATAATTACCAAGATAGCATGGTGTTGGTGGTAAAGTAGACATATAGATCAACTAAAAGTAATACAAAGTCAAGAAACAGGCCCCCACACATATATAATCAACTAATTTCTAACAAAGGTACCAAGGTAAAGTAATGGGAAATGATGGCTTTAACAAATAGTACAGGGACAACTGGATATTCATTAGAAAAATAAACTCAATACTTCACTTGTACCACACAGACGGGAAAAAAAAAACAACTCAAAATGAATCATATATCCAAAGCTAAAAGCTTCTGAAGAAAACACAGGATATAATCCTCATTAGGCAAAGATTTCTTAGAATATAGAAGACACTAGCCATAAAATGAAAAAAAAAAAATAAAGAGAAAGAGAAAATCTGATAAACTGGGTTTTATCCAAATTAAAAACATCTGCTCCTGGAAAGATACCATTTCAAATATTAAAAGGCAAGCCACAGACTGGAATAAAAATATTCACAATACATATATCTGATGAAGGACTGATACCTAGAGGGAATTTTCACAACTCAGTAATAAGACAAGCAACTCAATTTTTGAACTGGTTGAATAATTTTAAGAAACACTTCACAAGGGGTACCTGGGTGGATCAGTCGGTTGAGCATCAAACTCCTGATTTCAGCTCAGGTCATGATCTCACGGTTCATGGGGTCGAGTTCCACTTCAGGCTCCATGCTAACCCCATGGAGCCTGCTTTGGATACTCTGTCTCCCTCTTTTTCTGCTCCTTCTCCTCCCCTCTCTCAAAATAAATAAATAAACATTAAAATAAAGAAACACTTCACAAAATAAAATACATAAATGGCTAATAGTAACTAAAAACATGTCCAGCATCACTGGTCATTAGTGATGACAACTGATTATCTAGTGATTCTCACTAGAATCACTAGAAATTTTTTAATTGACAAGATGAAGTATTGGCGAAGATGCATAATAATCAGAATTCTCACACACTGCTTATAAGAGTGCAAATCCATTTTGTTTTACACTTTGGAAAAGAGTTTAGCAGTTTCTTCTAAAGTTAAACATATATTTACTATATGATATGACAACCCCACTCCTAAGGAGAGGAGAAGAGAGAGAAATGAAAGTATACTCATACAAAAATATTTGAATGTGAATGCTTCTAGCAATTTTATTCATAATAGCATCAAACTGGAAATAATTCAAATGCCTATGAAGGGGTGAATGAATAAACAATATATTTTGGCATATTCATTAAATAGGATACTACTCAACCACAAAAAGGAATCAATTATTAATCAGTGCAAAACAGATGAATTCCTAAACCACTGTTAATGAGTAAAAGAAACCAGACGCAAAAAGTATACCCTATATGATTCTACTTACATGAAGTTCTAGAATAGACAAAATGAAGATACAATAGTGAAAAAGTCAAAGGTTGCCTAGGGCTTTGAGTGAATGGCAATTCACTGCCAGGGCAAAAGAGAACTTTTGGAGATGTTAGAAAGATGTTATATCTTGATTGCACTAGTGTACCAATTAACTAGTGAGGTCACCTGCATGGTAAAAATGCATGAATTTTACTGCATGAAAATTATACCTACATAAAATTGATTTTTAAAAAAAACCTGAAAAACAGTAAAAAGGGAACGGAAGAAGGAAAGGAAGGGAGGGAGGGAACAAGAAAACAGGAAGAAGGTACTACAAATGCATTAGCTTCTGAAAGTTTTCACCCAAAGAACTGAGAAGGGAAACGGAAGAGGTTAAAATTCTTACAACTTAAAGCATACAGGTTTGAAATAAGAGACCTCACAGAGCTCACAAAGAGGAAAGCATGCCAGTTGGCTAAGGGAATATGTATGTGATGTGTGAAAGGAGAACACAGCGTCTTTTTTTAGAAAGTAAGGAAAAAAAACTACAAGATGGAACTGTCATAGCCAGACGAGGAGCCACTACTGAAATGATGCTGACAGAAAAAAGAAGCAAACAGAGGAAGGATGTCCCTTTCCCCTCCTCCATCCGTTCAATTTCCCTCTCATGTCTCTACTTGCAGAGTCTAGTGAGGAGCCACTAACAAAAGGAAATGTGGTTTGCAGGCTCCCACCACCAGCACCACCAAGACTAAGTATAGAAAGAGAAGTTTGTCAGTCAGGTACAGCAGCATAACAACCTGCCTGCTCTACTCAGTATCCATTTTACATGCCCTTTTACATATACTTAAATATCTATTCAATAACAAGACAACTTCATTTCACCTAATAAGGTACAAGGTACAAGATCTCCCATCCTCTCTCAAACGTGAAGATGCATCAAGTCCCAGTGATTGTGCCCAGTGCCCTGACAGAGTCACAGTACCTATCTGTTAATGGCTCCACAAATTTAGTCAGAGTTCTCTCCAAATGTTCCGTTACCAAACAACTCAATTTTAAAGGTAACTACAAATAAAAATGATATATAAAATAGTAAGAGATAAGAGAGAGAAACGCTTAATACACACACATAAACACAGAACCACTGTTCAGGTGGCCAAAGTTTACACCTTTGTAGGTTGACTTAAATCTTTATTCCTGAAGGATCCAAAGTATCTAAATCCTCCTTGATCCTGCAATCCTTTGGTTGTTGTAATTGTCCTTTAAATTTTAATATGGAGATGAGGGGCACCTGGGTGGCTCTGTCAGCTAAGCGCCCGGCTTCGGCTCAGGTCATGATCTCACAGTTCATGGGTTTGAGCCCCACATCGGGCTCTGTGCTGACAGCTAGCTCCGAGCCTGGAGCCTGCTTCAGATTCTGTGTCTCCCTCTCTCTCTGACCCTCCCCTGCTCGTGCTGTCTCTCTCGTCTCTCAAAAATAAATAAAAAACATTAAAAAATTAAAAAAAAATAATATGTAGATGAAATACTAGGAGGCATCCTAGAGAATCCTTAGAGATCCAGTCTCTACTGTATCCATTGTGTAGCTCATATCCACAAGCCCTGGTTACATAGTACGTGAGCTTTGTAAAATTAACTGTGCCATGTCATTATGACATGTGTACTTTTCTGTATGTATGTTAGACTTCAGTGACATGTATTAGAATATTCAAGGTAGAAGAAACGAGAACCAGAACTAGAGCAATGGTTGTAAATATGAAAAAGACAGGCTGTAGATATTGAATAAATGCTGCAGAAGTTAAATTGGTCATACAATTATGGTCATATACAGGTGTGTATATGTATATATGCACACATATATATCAATATACATATAACATAGATGCATAAATATGTGGGATAAATGGAAGCAAAGAATAAGCATAACACTAAGATTTCTGGCTTCTGTGATTTGATAAATTAAATGAGGCAGGGAACACAGCAGGAGGAGTGGAAGATTAAGGAGAAATATAAAAGAATGAATTCATTTTAAAACATGTTCAATTTATAATGGTGATGAAATTTGCAACTAAAAACAGCTGGCATTGGAAGGTCTGCTGGCATGTAGAAATCTAAAATCACGGGGGATTGGGGTTGACAATACAGATTTGAGATTCACCAGTGTATACATAGTAACTGAAACTGTCTCAAGAGAAGAGATAGATTGGGAAGACAGTGAGGCAGGCAGAATTCTAAAATCTCTCATGATTCACTCCCTCACATAATCCTTACCTACTGAGTGCATCTAGGCCTATGCCTATGATATGACTCTAGTGAGTCATATTTGGCAAGATATTTCACAAATGTAACTAAGGTTCCAAGTCAGATGATTTTAAAATAGGGAGATATATCCTAGCAGAATAAAACCTTAAAATCATTTGGGCTCTCTTTGGTGAAAGATATTTAAAGTTTGCAAGGGATTCAATGGAAAGAAAATTCTCTGTTGATGGCTTGCATAGAAGTGGCCACATAGCAAGGAATGCAGATGGCCCCTGGGAGCTGAGAGTGGCCCAACTGACAGCCAGCAAGGAAATGAGGACCTCAATCCTACAACCACAGGAACTAAATTCTACCACAAACTGAATAGCTTGGATGCAGATTCTTCCTTAGTGCTTCCAAAAAAGCACACAACCTTGCCGACTCCTGTATTTGAGATTGTGAGAATCTAAGAGGGGACCTAGCTAACCCATGCCGGACTCCTGACCTACAAAACTGTGAGATAATGAATGGAACTTGTTATAAACTAAGTTTGTGGTCATTTATTAGGCAGAGTAAAAAACTAATACAAGTAGCAAATGCAGCAAATACATCGGCTCAAAGGATTCATGGAAAAGAATTATATGAAGAAAACAAAAAAGAACAGTCCAAGAAGTATGACAAAGATCACAGCATAAGTGAGTCTCAAAGAAAGTGCTTGCAACAGTTTAAATTGCAAGAGAGAAGGCCACAAGTATAGTATCTAACATAATTCGGTTCAATAATGTATTGGTCACTAATAAATTTTCCAGGCAGTTAGGGTAGAGGAAACCCAAACTATAGCAACTTGAGGGGGAAAATGGAAAGCAAAAGGGAAAAAAATGAGTATAGGTTTTTATTTCATGAAGACTGCTATCTTTTACTAATTGTGGGAGACATGACATTAATCAGAAATGGTTCATCTAATGATAAGGAATATGAAGCCATAGTTCTTGGACCTGAGCAGGAAGAGATGGTACCAGATACTATGAAGAATATTCTCATGACTGACTGGACAATAAGCAAATACACAGAGGCCTCTTGTCTAATGACTTCTTATCAGAACTAGCTTTGGAGACCCGGTTAACTGTGAGGACAATGAATTTGTATTAAGTAATCTAAGTATTTGAAAATTTGTATTCCAGAATCTCAACAGGTCAGACAGTAAAATTAATCCCAGGCTGAGGACGTACAGAGGTATAGAAAGATGAGGATACAAGGGAATTAAGAGAGGTTCAAGAGATCAATCATGGGTTCCAGGATAAACAATGAAGTAAGGTTAGAGAGAAGTGAAATAGTAGTTCTTGGAGACAAAATCCAGAGCAGAACAAAGCTGAAGGACTTCTGGGGTGAAGGGAGACCAAGATATGGATAAAAGCCAGGTGTCAGCATCTTTTATGACTGTGACAAGAAAATGGGAGTTTAAGGATCTATAAACAGATGTCTAAATCTCAAAAGGGGAAGGCTGTTTTGCCACAAAAAGTGTTGAATATGATGCTTTAGTTTCCTACTGATGCTATCATAAAAATCACACAACCTAAGTGCCTTACCCAACACCAACTTACTGTTGTATAGTCCTTGAAGTAAGAAGTTTGAAATCGGTTTCACTGGGCTAAAATCAAGATGTTGGCAGGCCATTAATCCTGTTTAAAATCTAGGAAAGAATCCACTTCCTTCCTTTTTTTTTTAATTTATAAAGGTCACCAGCATTTCTTAAACAAATTTTTTAATAGTATTTATTTTTGAGAGAGAGAAACAGAGCACAGTGGGGTAGGGGCAAAGAGAGAGGGAGACACGGAATCCGAAGCAGGTTCCAGGCTCTGAGCTGTCAGCACATAGCCGTACATGGGGCTCGAACCCATCAAACCATGAGATCATGACCTGAGCAAAAGTCATATGCTTAACCGACTGATCCACCCAGGTGTCCCTCACCTACATTTCTTGACTTGTGTCCCTTTCCTCCATCTTCAAAGCCAGAAGCGTAGCATCTTCTTTCCTCTCTGACCTCTGCTTCCTTTCTTATAACTTCTTTCTCCCTGACTCTTATCTTCTTGCCCCCCCAACTCCTTTTTAAAGAACCTTGTCATTATATTGGACCTACTCACATAATCCATGATAATCTCCCCAGTTCACTTTGACATCTTCAAAGTCTCTCTTACCATGTAAGGTAACAAAGTCATAGCCGCTGAGTATTAAAATGTGGACATGGAGGAGGGGAGCATCTCTCAGTGGGCCACGAATGGCATAGTGAGAGAATGACTACCTCTACGGAACGTGCTCCAGGGGTAGCAATATTCACAAGGAAGGCCAGGGCTTATCTCAGAAAATAAACATAAAACTTATATTGAGTGAAAAAGATTTAGCAATTAGATGAATTTGTTTAGTGTGAAAGAGATTCTAGAAGCTAAAACTGAAAGGTGTGATAGAGAAGAGTATCAAGAAGGTGGATTAAGCAAGAGTATCATGCAGTTAAGAATGAATAACAGAGAGAACAAAGATAGGAGAACAGTAGGAATTAAATGATGACTGTAAGTGGCAATAATGTGGAATCATCTAGGCTTAAGTTTGAAACAGACCTCTGATGTCAAAGTTAAGCCCCATCACGATACAGAGGGTCAGGAGACTCAGCAAGCGGAGTTTGCACTTAAGCTACCATGTAGTTTTATGCTATTTACTTAAATCTGCAATGCTATTTAAATAAATCTGCAATGCCTTGGAAGGGGTTAGTATGCTTTCTTTCATGTTTGCACTGTTTTCTCATTTATAAGAAAGGGCATTCTATTTTATGAAGCTTTACAAAATTGAAACATTGGAAGCTCCTGTTTACTTGAAAATGTATAAATTCAGAGTCAATTCTGGAACTCTGAAAACTTCTATTACAGTGGTAGAAAAATTGTCTGTATTTTATAGATTGTGTGATATAGTTATTCCTAAACCCAAACTGAATAGAATGAGTAAGCCAATATCAATTATGTCAACCTTAAATTGTACATTTGCAAGAAATTCCAAAAAAAGAAAAACCCTTTGTAGAAACATCCTAGAAAAATCCTTGGTGTTCTGGTTCTGAACCAAATACCATCCACAATGTGTAAGCGATTTGAATACAGTTTTAAAATTCCTATTATATTGGGGGCACCTGGGTGGCTTAGTCAGTTAAGTGTCTGACTTTGGCTCAGGTCATAATCTCACAGCCTAATGAGTTGGAGTTTTGAGTCAGGCTCTGTGTTGACAGCTTAGAGCCTGGAGCCTGCTTCAGATTCTGTGTCTTCCTCCCCTACTTGTACTCTGTTTCAGTCTCCCTCTCAAAAATAACTAAACATTTAAAAACATTTTAAAAATTCTTACTATTTTTATTTCTATGCTCTCAAAATAGAATTTCTTCAAACAAATTAATCCTAGATATAACTCCTGAAGGGCTAATCCTGGTTATGATAGGGGACTTGAATAAAGACTCCATGGGAAATCATTTTTTGTCAAGGGTAAGATTTTCAATCATTTCTTTGATTTTCATTTAAAATAGTATGAGGCCATGATGCACTGTGAACCTTCTTAACTTAGCCTTGGTTTCAAGCTTTTCATCTCTTAGGCATTTAAATCTACTTTTTCTTTTTTGAAAAAGTTCAAGCAAAAAAGAGAAAAATGAGAAAGAACCCCATGCCTTAAGTTCTAAGAGTACTTGGATGAGCCACGAGATGGGAAGTTATATGATAGCTTCTTGCTCTTTTCTACAACCCCATGACCTAACTCTGAGAAGCACTTTCCATCCCCCCAGGGTCAATTTCAACTCATCTAATCGCAGAACTTGAACGAAACAGCCAATAACTGAGTCTGACCAGCTGGTAATAGCAGCTGCAGCATTGTCAAGTCATCAGCAATTTCTCTCTCAAAAACACACAGGAGATGGATTTGTATTTTCTTCCTCATTACAACCATGAAAACTGACACACACAACATAAATGTAAGAATTTCGGGGTTTTTTCCTTATGACTTTTCCTCTGTAGACTTATTTTTCTCCTTGTGTGTCCAATAGCTGAATGTCAGAAACTTTTCACAAAAAGCTTACAAAGCAGTAAGTAAACTATAAATGTTGGGTAAAGATATTTTTCCCAACTATAAGAAGACCCACGAGATACTTCACCAATAATGTGTAGAACAATATAGTTCACATCTGGGGTCAATAGGTTATTTTGTTATTTTACAGAGAATAACTAAAATGAAAATGAGAGCTTTCTTTGTTTTGGAACGAGTTTTATCACCTTATTGTAGGAACACTGGGTATCTATGTTCTGACTGGCAACAATATAAATTTTAATTAAAAAGGGGGAAATAAATCAGCATATAAAAGTATATTTACCTTATGTGGATATTTTTTAGAATAGCATCTTTCAAACAATGAATCATTACATTAATTTAGTGTGTCCCAACTAGTACTTTTAATGAAATAAAATAGAAGTATCTAGAAATTTTTAAATAGTAAAACTATGCCTCAATTCTTAACATTCTGTTTCAGTTGCAGTAGGTGAGTACACATATATGTGTGTCCACTATTGGGAAATTAAATATGTCTCTTACAGCAGATTGCAGTCAACATTTAAATATACTACTTTACCACACTGGGATATGTGGAGATAATAATTACAATGTCATTTTTGTATCAATAAGCTCTGATGTAGACTGTGGGAAAGATGAGTGAAGCTCTAGAACTGACACTAAGTAAAAAGGATCAATCTTGGTAAAATTCCTACCTAGGTATTGAAATGGAAACAGACCTCAGAGAGGTCACTGGTAGATACTACAATGGATAAACATGAAATCCTCCTAATTAATTTCTGTTTCCTCTTGACAGTGTTCCCTCAATCTCGAGATTAAACCATATTAAAATATTTACCTTAATAAGGAACAATACATTTAGTCATCAATTAACAAAAATGATATACAGTAAAACTTTGGTTTGTGACCATAATTCATTCAGGACACATGCTTGTAATCCAAAGCACTTGTGTATCAAAGCAAATTTCCCCATAAGAAATAATGGAAACTCAGATGATTCATTCCACAACCCACAAATATTCATATAAAATGATTATAATACTGTAATAAAATTTAAAATAATAAAGAAAATACAAAATATAAACAAAGCAAATACAAAATACAAAACAAAGCAGCCTGCACTTACCTGTGAAGACCTTTGTGGCTGGTGTGAGGAAGACAGGACAAAGGAGGGTTAGTGTGCAGGATGACTTCTATTATCACTAATGGAATCACTGCTATCTATTGGCTCAATGGAATCTTATTCTGCATGGGGGCCACTGTATACCCTCACATGGATGTTGACTACAGTACAGTATTAATAAACTTGGCATATACTGTATTTAATGTAACTGACAATAAGGCAGCAGAGTAAAGGGGCTATATCTGCAAGCAGCCTGATCGAGAATGCACAAAACATTCCTAAGCTTACTCTGGTCTGGAGAAGGAAAGGACGGTCCAAAGGTTCTTTGAAGTGACCAAAAATACACTAGTGCCAGTTAAGGGCACCTTCCAACATTCTGAAAAATCACTGATTTCTGCCAAACACCATGGCTGGAGAACAAGCCTCTGAGCACAGGAGATGATCACCCACAATCCCCAGTGAGAGAGACAGAGAAAGAGAGAGAGAGAAGAACCATTGGCTCAGTTGTGATCATATGACATTCAGCATCACGTAATACTCATATTGCAAGATATCATTTGTTTATCAAGTTAAAATTTACTAGCAATGTTTGCTTGTCTTGCAGAACACCCACAGAACAAATTGCTCACAATCCATGGTTTTACTGAGTTTCAATAAATGGTAAGTTCTCCTGCAATTGCTAGTAAATATAGTTTCAAGTATTCAGTTAAAAGATATTTACTCATGTAAAAGCAATTTCTAACTTTCTTCAAATCTAAGAATATTTTTTAAAAGAGAAGTGAGTTCCAAGATGTCAACTATTCATTGCTGAACTCCAGACCCCTTCAAATATAAACCCAAATTCAGGCATTAAATCTCAAAGTCTTTGTAATAAGAGAAGAACTAAAAAAGATCTTTCCATATAACTAAAAAGATAAGAATAAATCAGCAAACTAATGGGGGAGAAAGTGAGGACTTAACCCTGGCATACACTTATTTGGGCAATTTATTACTACAAAATTAGCCTTCTCTAATGCTGTGTTCACAAATAAAACATCTTTAGAAAATACTTATTTTGCAACTCTTTTTGCAATGTGTGCAATATGTATGCAGTAAGTATAAACTATAGAGTAAGTTTAAACATTATAACTTTAAACCTCAAGAAACATCTCAAATAAACAACCTAACTTTACACTTCAAGAAAACAGAAATAAAAGAACAAATGAAGCCCAAAGTTAGGAAATGTTAAATAGATTCTTCAGGAACTGCAGAGTTTTTTGCTGTAAAGGATCTAAAAAAATTGTTCAGGTATAATAAACTGAGTTATTAATAGAAATAAAACTAAGTAATGGAATGTGCTAAATGTCTCACCTCGACTAATTAGAAGACTCAGTATAATTTTATGCTGAGGTCTGATTCAATGTGCAATGAATATTTTAACAGTATAGTATATGATAATCCACAAGAAAATTACCAGTTGAGCTAACACTGAAAGAAAGTGGGAGCTGCGAAATCCTTTTGGCTTTAATGAGGACCTATAGTATCACAACATGAGAGGAAATAAGTAACGACAAGGCAAGGTATTAAGCAGGCTGTGGTTTAGCTTATGGGCAAGTAATAAATTGTATCATGTATCTTGAATGTATCATAGATAAGCTGCTATATAACGATTGCCACTTCAGATAGCTGTGAAATTAGGTGATTAACTAGTTGGTACCTAACCTTCTAATTACTGTATAAGTCTAATTACATGAAATAGAAGTTGGGGTTTTGATTTTTTACTTTGCTTTTCTGTTTGGAGTGTCATTGTAACTACTGTATTGTAAATGATGGAAAATAAATGCATATGTTAAAAAAATAAAGTTAAAAAAAAAACACATGCTCTATCTCTCAATACTCTACACAAAATAAACTAAGACTAACCTAAATTAGTAATTTTATCTCTTTGGAAGTAAAGGGAGGAAAAGATGTTTCAGATGATTCATCTGTTTATCTCAGGACTGAATTTTAGGATAAAATCCGGTAGACATTACCATAACAACTTATGTACTTTCTAGGGGACCTATTGATCTGCTTTCTCTCTGCTGCATTCCCCATGGCCCTGAGTCCTCAGACCTCCTGGGGATGCAGGAGAAGAGCATGATCACCTGAGGCAGCCGTCACACTCAGGAAGTATCTGTGATGACCACAGGCAGCCTTCTGTAGTACAACACAGACTAAACCTTTTGAACATCTGTACCTCATCTTCGCTGTATGGAGTGGGTTACAGTAGGTAGGTGGGTACTGGCAGGCTAACAGTCAGACATTCAGCCCCTGTCAATCAATCCACACCTCTACCTAAAATCAAGTTTGTGAAAGATTCAGTACCTGGGGCTTAGAGGAGGAAAACAGAGCTCATGATAATGCACCCTTAGTGAGTTGTTGCTACGTACTAAGCACTGCGTGTTCTTTATATTAATCCACTCACTCAGTACTACCAATAGCCCCAAATACCAATCAAATCTATGCGAACATAATGTGAGAAACTGAGTATCGTCTGGGTAAGGTTTACTTTGAAGAGCTGGTAATTGGTAAAGCCTGGATTTGAATTCAAACAGTATTATAATACAGTTCTATAGTCTTAGCCACTAGTTTGCCTTATATCATAGTAAACAGGAGAAAGAAAAACAAAATATCTAATGGTATAAAATTTTAAAATTATATTGCCGCATAGAAATTAGAACAAAAGGTGACCAAATATACAAAATAAAACCTGGACAACACTCCAAGAAATCGTCAGCCAGTAGCCGAGAAGTCTCAAAGAGTCAGTGCAATATCATCTCACCAACTCTGTACTGGTGGGGGACGAGGATGTGGCCCATCCTGTGTACATGCAAATCAGGGCAAGGAAAAAAAGTGAACATGAATCTACAGAAACAAAGAATCATATTTATTGAGATATCAGATACTGGAATCAACCAAAAAAAGATATATGCTTAATATAAAGAGATAAATAATTCTAAGCATGCAGTAGGAACAAGAGATCATCAAATATGATGGGATAGATCTGAAAAAGAGCTAAATAGAACTTCTTCAAATAAAATACATTAGGCTTGAACCTAAAAAATGGATTATAAAATGCATTTAGAAGAACAAAGTTCCAAAATTCACTAAGATACTCAAGTGGCAAATTTGAGAGGATTAGAAAATATCAAGACACATATTAAAAATCTGTAGTATTTAAACTGTATGTCATTTTTACAGAACTAAATAGATAAATACAGTTAAATAAAAGCAGAAACACACATCTATTCCCATGTCATACCTTTTTAAAAATTTTTCTTTAATGTTTATTTATATTGAAGGAGACAGAGATAGAAAATGAGCAGGGGAAGGGGAGAGAGAGAGGGAGACACAGAATCCGAAGCAGGCTCTAGGCTTCGAGCTGTCAGCACAGACCCCGATGTGAGGCTCGAACCCACAGACGATGAGACCATGACCTGAGCCAAAGTCAGATGCTCAAATGACTGGGCTACCCAGGTATCCAGGTGCTCCCCGCACCCCAGTGAATATCTTAATATAACAGTGCTGAATGGCACATCAGAAGGGAAAGAATGATACTTAGTGAAAAGTGAGGGCACAATTGATTATACTGTGCACAAAAGTCAGTTCTTGATGGATGCATGGTTTAAACAGGAAGGCCAAGATTTTTAATATTTAAGATTGGAGAAAGAATTTATCACTTTGCAGAAGGGGATGATTTCTTAAACAAAACACCAACACTGCAATCATTTTTTAAAATTTTGATCACTTTTTACTAAATAAAATTGGAATTTCTTTCCATGAAAAGACATGATAAAGAAACAAAAAGACAAGGCAAAGACTGGAAGAATATATATGCAACACATATAGACAACAAAGGAAGCAAATCCGGCACACACAGGAATTGAAAAGCAGCGAGAAACCCTATAGAAAAATGAGCAAGAAAGAAACACAAATTTCCTAACAGGGCAAAACTCAATAGCTTATACTCATTTTAAAAGACAATGCCAAAAAAAAAAGACAATGCTATTAGTCCTTAAGGAAATTAATATTTAAATTACAAAATACCATTTAATTTCATATGTTATCAAAAACAAAAGTCTTACCGATGGTACCCAGACATGTAGTGGTGTTCATTTTGTAATATATATAAATATTGAATCACTATGTTGCACACCTGAAACTAATTTAACATGTATGTCAGGTATTCTTCAATAAAAAATTAATTTTAAAAGTCTTGGGGTGCCTGGGTGGCTCAGTCGGTTAAGTGTCCAACTTCGGCTCAGGTCATGATCTTAATGATTAGTGAGTTCGAGCGTCATGCTGGGCTGTGTGCTGACAGCTCAGAGCCTGAAGCCTGCTACAGATTCTGTGTCTCCTTCTCTCTCCGCTCCTCTCCTACTCATGCTCTGTCTCTGTCTCTCAAAAATAAATAAACATTTAAAAAAATTTTTAAGGCCTTACAATACCAACTGGTGTTGGTTAAGATGTATATAGCAATAGGAACATACATAAATATGGGTAACACTGTAAATTACTACAAAAGCTTTGGAAAAAAAAACACATTTGGCATTAGCTCCTAAAGTTAGATATAAACCTATTCCATAACCCTCTCCTCTATGGGCAAATGGAGACATGCAGAAGAATGTTAATAACAATACTTTCATAACATAAAAAAGAAACCTTGAAAACAACCCAAACACCCATCTCAGAGAACAGATATGTTATATTCATTCCATAGAAGTCTGTCACTCAACCAGAGCTACGTGCATTAACATGGATGATTCTCAGAAACACTACAAATGACAAAGCAAGATGCCAGGAAATAATATATAGTAGGATACTACATATATACGAATTTCATAAATACCCCAAACAAGCTATATCCTTAAAAATGCATGCATACATATTAAAACCATGTGAAAAACCAGAGGAATTATAAATACAAAGTCCAGGGTAGTATTTGGCAAGAATGCAGGAGCCTGTGATAGCAAAAGAAACCCGAGGGACTCCAGGGTTGTTCATGTGGGTAGTAACACTCTTCTGGGGCATTTCAGAAATTCATGATCAGGTATGCACTCTTGGACTTATTTACTGGTCTTCCAACTGTCCTGCCGAACTAAACCCTTATAAATATAAATTGGTGGTATTTTAATATGTGATAATACTAAAACATTTTTACAAGAAATTACTTTAGAAGTTAAGTAATGTAACAGATCTTACAAAGAGGGAAGTTTAAGTGGAATAAAGACATTTTAAAACCAATGTTTTATTTGCACATTCTGCCCACTCAATACATTCTAGCATTTCCAGCTACATATGTAATTGAAAAGGATTTTAGCATATAGTGTGCTTATGGAAGCCTTCTGGGCTACAACAAATGGAGTAATTTTCACACTACAGCTTCAAATCCAACTCAGAATATCACTTGAGAGACTATGGTTCTTATTTCTCCACTTCTGCAGTCTGTCTTTTGCCTTCGCCAGTTATCTCTCCTTGTTTTTTCCTCCTCTTCTTTCCCGTGGTCTATAATTACTTACAAAACTTTAGACTTGTTTATTTATTTAGTTAGTTAGTTTGAATGTCCATCCTTAACTCTGTTCATATATCAAATGGCTTTTGAGCTTATATATTCTATATCAAAACAAATTTATTTCAAGCATGGAAAAGAATGTAACTGCTTCATTAAAGTAGTAATATACATGTGCTCAAACATTTACAGGTTGAAATACACTTAATTTTGCTGTCTATTTCTCTTTCATAATAAAACTTCATTACATTGATTGAAAAGATATTTCTTATGAATTTTATTGCCAGATAGTGAAATATTTATTATTAAAACCTATATGGTGAAGAGACAGGTGGCCATTTCACTATGGTTTATCACACCTCTCATAGATGTCATCATTTCTGCACAAAATATTTCATGGTGCGAAAACTAACCCTCAACTTCAAATAGTGCAGGAGCAGTGTGAGTAATATCTAGGTTTGTGCTCGACACTGGGGTCTAGTCAGTAAACTGGTGGGGAGGGAGGAAGGTAAGTGGGGGAGTCCACAGATAAGCTGTGAGACCAGGAACAAAATATCCTAATGGACCAGGTACAAAAAGCATATCCTGAGAGGCAAGGGCACCTCTTTCTCCAGTCAGAAACCTCCTCCCTCTATCCAGGTACCCGGAGGAGGAGGAAGTGCAGTTTCTAAGTAACCTGAAAGTCCTACCTTGGAAACAGTAAAAAAGAGTAACATATCAGCTTCTCATGACAGAGTTCATTGTCGAAAATCAGCAGTTCACACATCTGAAATCTGCTGTGGCCAAAATTTCACGTAGTTCACCGGAGCAGGACATGGAAGTGTTGAATTGCGCAGAAATACCTAGAGGAGCAACCCAAGCAAAACCAAGCATACTCACACCCTTCCAGCCCGGGGAAGCTGGAATTGGGTGTTAAAAGAGTATTTAAATACAATGAGGCAGCTTGACAACCTCTGGGAGCGTTCAAAGCATTCACAGCAAGTAGAGGTCCCAGTTTTTGGAACGAAAGCTCAAAGCAAAAACATACTACCACTGGAAACAGTTAAGGCTTTACTCCCTACACAACCAAAATAAGGATCTTGGAGCATGGAAAACAAAAAGTCAAATTTCCTGGAGCTGAGTCTGAAACAAGGGCTTAACTACAATAAATATATCAGATTCCTACTTGCATGATAGAACCACAGCAGACAAGGTGGAGAAATAATAATGTGTACCAGAACTCAAAAAGCATGATTTGCAATTGGTAAAACAAGGTGGATAATCTAAGAGACATGATTGACTTTTCATGTATGTGTTTGCCTTGCATTTTTATTTCTACAATTTATTTTTCCAGATTCTGTTAGGTAGAGTGATAAATGGAAGTGAAAATACAGTGAAGAAGTAAAATATTTTATTACAAAAGGATTCCCAGGACAGGAAAAATAGTATTTTATTTTGCTGTATGTACTGTTTCTGTTTGATAGTCAAAGTACATTATCAGATTTAAATAAACGCATCTACTGCCAAACACTGAAACCATTTGTGTGGCTTGCTTTATCACTAATGAGTATCTGATTTTTTTGTTTAATATTGAGAAATATTTTGTTTAAGAGAGAGACTTCTTAAATATTTTTAAATACAAAGGAAAGGTCGCTTATTTTTTTTTTACAACCTGTTATAAAAATAACACATCTCATGTCATAAATATAGATTGAGTTCCACTTTCAAGTGAAAAGATTGTCTCCTATCAGGAATAGTTCCCAACTGTTCAGAATCTGCTTTGACAGTTTGGTTTTGCATATCAGAAGAATAGAACTGCAAACAGCATTGAGATCTGAGGACTAAATTTAGGACTTCTCTCCAAATTAGCGTCTCATAAAATTTGCCAAATGTTAGACACAACTGTCTGCAAGATGCATTCAGTCTTGAGAAACTTTTGAATATTCAAGCAGTTTTTCTTGGGAGATAAGAAAGATACGGGACTGGTTGGTTGAAGAAGACAGTTTTACTCTATTCAACTAATTGCAAGCAGAATTTTACATGAAGCAAATTAGTAATCTTCCGTTACCAGTTTGACCCATACTATATTATATCCACCACTGCTGTCGAGTTTGCCCAAAGCTAAATTTTCTTGCCAAGTTCAGATCAAAGTATCTAAGACCGAGGATCTTCCTGTTACTTGAAATTACATAAGAGCACGCATGCAATATCTACCATCCACATTCTTCGGTATTCTAACCAAGATCTGCATATAAGGAAAGTACACTAAAGGTGAAAGAGACCCATGGTATCACATTTACTGCCTAGTCAGCACATTCCAGTGCTAAACAATCAGTCCCCACCACTAAATCTTTCTTTTTCACCACAGCTTCACTGAAATATTATTGACATGTAATATATGTAAAGATACATATATAATGTGATGATCTGATACACACATATATTGCAAAACAAATACCACAGTAAGGTTATTTAACACCTCCTTCCCATCACATGACTATCATTTTCTTTGTGGTGTTAACTTTTAAAAGCTACTTTCTTAACAAGTTTCAAGTATATACTACAATATTATTTACTATATTCCCCATAGTGTATATTAGCTTTTCAAAACTTATTCATCTTATAGCTGGGAGTTTGTATCTTTGACAAACTTCGCTCTGTTTCCCTCAGCCCCAACCCCTGGCAACCACCACTCTACTCTCTATTTCTAGGAGTTCAGCTTTTTTAGATTCCACACACAGATGAAAATGTATTTGTCTTTCTCTATCTGGCTTACTTCACTTAGCATAATGCCCTCAAGGTCAACCAACGTTGTCTGAAAAGGCAGGATTTCCTTCTTTTTAATGGCTGAATAGCATTCCATCGCCTATATGTACCGCATTTTCTTTATCTATTCATCTGTTGATGGATACTTAGGTTGTTTCCATGTTTTGACTATTGTGAATGATGCTTCTGTGAAGATGGGGGTGCAGTTATCTCTTCAAGGTAATGTTTTGATTTCCTTCAAATATATACCAAGAAGTGAAATTGCTAGATCATACAGTAGTTCTATTTTTAACTTCTTGAGGCAACTCCATACTGTTTTCCACAGTGGCTGTACAAATTTACATTTCCAACAATGCACAGGCTGTAGAAAAGAGTTCCCTTTTCACACAGCCTTTCCAAAACCTGTTGTTGCTGGTCTTTTTGATAATAGACTCTAACATGTATGAGGTAATTTGTCACTGTGATTTTCATCTGCATTTCCCTGATAATTAGTGATGCTGAGCATTTTTTCATATACCAGTTCTGTCTTCTTTGGAAAAACATCTATTTGGGTCCTTTGTCCATTTTTTAAATCAGATTAGATTATTTAGGTTTTGTTTCTTTGTGGGATTTTTTGTTGTTGTTTTTGTCTTTTTTTTTTTTTTGCTATTGAGTTATATGAGTTCCTTATATATTTTGGATATTAACCTTTTTTTTGTTGTTTATTTATTTTAAGAGTAAGCACATACGCATGGGAAGGCAAAGAAAGTAGGAGAGAATCCCAAGCAGGCTCTGCAGGGACAGCAGAGAACTCAACACTGGGCTCAAACTCAGAAACTGTGAGATCATGACCTAGCCAAAGTCAGATGCTTGACCAACTGAGCCACCCAGGAGCCCTGGATGTTAAACTCTTATCAGATAGATGATTTGCAAATATGTTCTCCATTTCTGTAGGTTGCCTTTTTTAGTGTGCAGATTGTTTCTTGTATTAAAATGCAGAAGCATTTTTATTTTAATTTTAGCAAAAATAAGTCCCACTTATTTTTTTGCTTTTGTTACTTGCACTGTTGGTGTCAAATTCAAAAAGTCCTTGCCAAACCTAAGGTCAAGTGTATTATTCCCTAGGTTTCTTCCAGGAGTTTTATAGTTACACATTTAAGTGTTTAACCTATTTCAAGTTAATTTTGGGGAGTGTGTAATTTACAGTTACACATTTAAGTGTTTAACCTATTTCAAGTTAATTTTGGGGAGTGGGATAAGATAGGGGGCCAATTTAATTCTTCTGCCTGTAATTATCCAGTTTTCCCAACACCAAGCTATTGAAGAGACTATCCTTTCCCCATTGAGTCTTCTTGGCTCCCTTGTTAAATATTAATTGATCATAGAAGCAAGAGTTTATTTCTTGGGTCTCCAATCAGTTCTGTTGGTCTATGTGCCTATGTTTATACCAGTGCCATACTGTTTTATTATCATAGCTTTGTAATAAAATTTGAAATTAGGAATTGTTATGCTTCCAGTTTTGTACTTCTTTCTTAGGATTGCTTTGGTTATTTAAGGGTCTTTTGTAATTCCATATGAATTTTAGGATTTATTTCTATTTCCATAAAAAATGTGATTAAAATTTTAATAGGAATTACATTGAATTTACAGATGGTTTTGGAGTAGTATGAACATTTTAATAATATTAACTTCTGATCCATGAAAAGGAAATATCTTTTCATGTATTATATCTTCAGTTTCTTTCATCAATATCTTGTAACTTTCAGAGTATAGACCTTTCACTTTCTAGGTTAAATTTATGCTTAAGTATTTTTTAATACTATTAAAAATGAGAATATTTTCCTTATTTCTTTTTCTAATAGTTCGATGTTAGTGTCCAGAAATGCAACTGATTTTTGTATGTTAATTTTGTACCCTGTGACTTTACTGAATTTGTTGATAAGTTCTAATAGTTTTTTGGTGCAGTCTTTAGCATTCTTTCTATATAAAATTATATCATTTGCAAATACAGGTAGTTTTACTTCTTCCTTTCTTATTTGGATTCCTTATTTTTTCCTTTATCTTGCCTGATTGTTCTGCCTTGAGGCGTGTGGGTGTCTCAGTCAGTTAAAGCGTCCGACTTTGGCTCAGGTCATGATCTCACAGTTCATGTGTTCGAGCCCCGTGTCGGGCTCTGTGCTGACAGCTAGCTCAGAGCCTGGAGCCTGTCTTTGGATTCTATATCTCCCTCTCTCTCTGACCCTGCCCTCCTCATGCTGTCTCTCTCTGTCTCTCAAAAATAAATTTTTTAAAAAAGTTTCCTTTCCCTTTATCTTTCTGGTATCTACTATAGGTTTTTGCTTTGTGGTTACCGTGAGGCTTACATAAAATACTTTATAGATACAACAGTCTATTTTATACTTATAATAACGTAACTTTGCATACAGGCACTTTACCCCCACTTTTTTTTTAGCCCATCTATTGAGTTTTTATTAGAGTTACTGTATTTTTCAGTTCTAAAACCTGATAAAAATGGTAAAGCATGATCCCATTCTGGGAACATTTTTATTTATTTGCTGGTACATATGAATAACAACTCTCTCAACTCATTGCATAATATTTTAGACTTTGTCATTAGCTTAAACTTCTATATTTCCTACTCTTTTTTGCCACAACATTTTTGGAATATAATCTTACATGTTAGATTCTATTATGATTCATAAATTGTAAAGCATGTATTTTAATGATCTCTTGCTACAGAAACAAATGTAGCTAAAAAATAACAATTTATGAATATTCAGGATTCTGTGAAACCCTGCTTGGTATACTGTTGATGGGGGCTGGGATGGCTGGAAAATCTAAATTGTACATAGTACGTGGATGGCAGTTAGTGCTGGTCACCAGCTGTGAGCACAGCTGCACCTGTCTGTCCGCAGCTGTGGTTCTGTGACACGTGGAACTTCTAGAAGGACACTTCAGCTTCCTTTTAGCATGGCAGCTGGGGCTGATTCTGGTTCTTCTTTATAACTTGTATTTCTTTGCTAAGATTTCATTCATTTAACGTGTGTCTATAATTGCTCATTAATGTATTTTTCTGATGACCATTTTAAAATCCTAGCTGGATAATTCCAACATCAATGTCATCATGGTCTTAACATTTGTTGATATCTTTTCTCATTCAAATGGAGATGTTCATTCTTATTGGTATAAGTGATTTAAAAAAATCTCATCCTGGAAATTTTAGTTATTTCTATGAAACTCTGGATCTTATTTACATTTTTGGTTACAGGAGACTCTGTCCTCTGCATGGAGTGAAAGAAGGGCACTGGCCTCAGTATTAGAATATTTTGAATTTGATGATATACTTGCCTTACTGGAATGTTTTATATTTTCATATATTTTCTTGTCACTAGTTAGCATTTTTAATCTTCTATTTGATGATTATTTCAGTATTTCTTATAAAGCAGGTCTTGTGATGATGAACTCCCTCAGCTTTTGTTTATTTGTCAAAATCCTTATCTCTCTGCTCCCGAATGACAACTTTTCTGGATAAAGTGTCTTGATTAGCAGGTTTTGTTTTTCTTTCAGCACATTTGGTATATCATCCTATTCTCTCCTGCTCTTAAGGTTCTGCTAAGTAGTCTGATGACAATTTTATAGGGTTTCCCTTACATGTGAAAAATTTTATTTCACTTGATGTTTTTAAAACTTTCTGTTTGTCTTTGATTTTAGACAGTTTTATTATAATGTATCTTGAAGAAGGTCTTTTGGTGTTTAAATTTGAGGATGACATATTAGTTCCTGACCTTATATAAAAGTATCTAAAATCTCTCCCCAGATTTGGGAAATTCTCAGCCTTTGTTTCTGTAAATAAATTTTCTGCTTTATTCTCTGTCTCTTCTCCTTCTGGGATTTATTGTTTATTTTTTATTTTAATGGTATTGCATAATTCACATAGGTTTTTCATTCTCTTTCTCTTTGCTTCTCTGGCTGTATAATTTCAAATGACCTATCTCTCAGTTCTCTATTTTTTTCTTTTGCTTAATCAAGTCTATTGTTGAAGCTTTCTAGTAAATTCTTCAGTTTGGTCATTGTAGTCTCCAAATCTAGAATTCTGCTTGGGTTTTTTTGTTTTGTTTTGCTTTGCTTTTGTTGTTGCTATTGTTATTGTTGTTTTCTTTTTGAATGCTGCTTTATTTTTTTAAATCCTTTGTTGAGACATTCTTATCTTAATCGTATTTAGTTCTCTATATTTTCTTGTAGTTCATTGAATTTCTTTGGGGGAATTATTCTCAATTCTTTGTCACACAGTATATAGATCTTCATTTCTTTGGGATCAGTTATCAGAATTTTATTACTTTTCTTTTGTGGTGTCATGTTTCTTTGATTATCCATGACCCTTATGGCCCTGCATTTGTGTGTGCACATTTGAGGATGTAGGCTCTTCTTCCAGTCTTTATGAACTGCCTTTAGCAAACAAAGCCCTTCACTGGTCAGCCCATCCAGAGATTCTGGGAGGGCACTCATGGTGTCCACACGTATGCTTGTTGTGTAGTTCTTAGGCAGCCTGGAGTTTGAGGTGGGTCAAAAACCTGGGATGGCAGTAGTCAACCTGGTGCTGGTCCCCCCAGAACCATGAATTCACAAGTACCCCCTGAAGCCTGTATTCACGGGCATGGATTTGGATCCCGAGGCCTTAGGAGGTACCCAAGGTCAGAGGAGATGCCTAGTGCTGGGGTAAGCTAGGAACCTGGGTTACAGGTTCCTGTAAGTGAGTACCTGGTGCTATGGAGTCAGTAACAGTGAGGTAAGCTGGGAACCTAGGGTCCCTGGTTCTGCCTGGGTCTGTAGGAGCTGGAAGATGCTGGAATGGATTGGAAGGCAAGTTTCATGGGAGGCCTTCAGGACCATGGAGCCAAAGAAGCTGCCTGGAGCTGTGGAAGCCACCAGGTCAGGGTTGTTGGAGCTGACGAGTGCCTGGGTGGGCTAAGAGCCAAGTTCACAGGGGTCTTCTGAAAGCCTGGAGCCAAAGAAGCCATCTGAAGCCATGGCAGCTGCCTGGGTTTGCGGGCGCCAGCAGTACTGGGGCTGAGCCAAGGACCTAGATTCACAGCACCCCATCCCCGACTCTACCCCCAGAGTCTAGTGCTAACAATGTGGGTGGAGCTGGAGGGTGTTTCTGCAAATGTCAGGTTGAGATGGGGGTCTCAGTTCCCAGGAGTCTACCGGTAGCCTGTTGCCCCAGGAGCCAAAGGCAACAGAAGAAATCTAGCACAGACTCACAGGGGCCTGCCAGCAGCCTGGTGCCACAAATACTGCCTGGTGCCGCTGGAGCCCACTGGCACCAGAGGGAGCCAGGGGCCTGGGGCCATGGGAACTGCTAAGGGTGCAGGAGCCACCTGGGGGCTTCTGGAGTTGACAAATTCAGGTGAGACAGAAGACTGGTGCCAAGGATGCCATCTGGGACCACTGCAGCTGCCTAGGCTCACAAGACCCAAGGAGCACCGGTGGTGTTCCTGCAGGCAGCAAGCACCAGATGATCAGGAACCTGGGTCCATGGGAGCCTGGGGGAGTCACTTGGGGCTGGGTGGATCTGGAGTCCACCATGAAATCTAGCACACTTTATTCTTCTCTTATTGTGAAGATGTCTCTCTCTGTCACTCTCCGCCCCAGCTTGGGGGAACAGTAAATGCAGGTGGTGTGAATCTATTTTTTCTACTCTCCTTAACGTGTCCTTTCCTATTTCTGTGCTTCTCCAATGGGCTGGAATCCTCCACCTGGAATCCTTGGCTCTTGTGAAGGTATTTTTATGCACAGATCCTTGTTCAAATTGATGTTTCTGGTGGAGGGTGGGGAGGATGAGGGGTAAAAATTCCTGTGCCACCATTTTGTTGATATCACTCTAACCAACTGAAACTTTCCAACAATAAAGAGTCCTACTAATAAAAATATACCTGCAGAGTAAATTCTTTTTCTTTCCCCCACAAGATCTAAAGACAGTTCAAATCTTAGTTTTGCCTCACTTTGGTTGCAGCTCTTTGGATATCATTATGGTCTATATTTCAATTTCATTATATGCAAAATAGGTGTCTGAATAGATGACCTTGGGTTCCCCTGATCTCCACAGATTTCACAACCACAGCATAGACTCTATTATTTGGCAAGAGCTTTGCTTTCTATTTATAGAGAAAGTAAAGAGCTATATTAGAGAATTACAATATATATTGGAAAGAATAGTTTGAGGTCAGCCAAAGAGTGTGAGTAGACAGGAGGCCATGGAAGATACAAGAGACATAAATTATAATTTTTCTTTATAGATTAACATAACCTTGTGATCTTTTTCTATAATGTGGGATTTTATGTTAAAGAGCTTTTAAATCTGACTTCAGTCCTGCAAACTATTGGGGAAAAAAACTAAAACAAATTGTTGTAAGAATAGGCATAGGGGCAATAGATAAAAGAGGCAGGAAAATGCCAAACAAACAAGAAATTAAAAAATTCCTTATCAAATCACTATGTTATATACCTCAAACTAATGTAAGATTGTGTCAACTAGACTTCAATTTAAAAAATTACTTAAAAAAAAAAAAAAGCTGGAGTGCCTGGGTGGCTCAGTCGGTTAAGCATCTGACTTCAGCTCAGGTCATGATCTCATGGTTTGTGGTATCAGGCTATGCATTGGGCTCTATGCTAACAGCTCAGAACCTGGAACCTGCTTCACATTCCATGTCTCCCTCTCTGCCCCTCCCTGCTTGTACTCTGTCTCTCTCTGTCTCTCAAAAATAAACTTAAAAATTTTTAAATTAATTTCCTTTAAATAAATATTGCAATTACAGTGTACATAGCCTTCAAACATTCCTAAAGCTTGAGGCAACATGCCACTAAATTCTTTTTCCTAATACATTGCTAATTAAAGTAGATGGCTTTTGTCAAAAAAAAAAAAAATAGTGCTTTTTATTCCCATATCCCAGCATTTGGCCTAAACTAATCATTCCTAAAAATGTAATTTCATGAATGGGAGCTGTTTAGCTTATATTTCTAGAACAGTGATATAGTCCATTAGGAGTTGAACTTGAGAGGATTCTTCATATGGGGATTATGAGTCCATAATACAAGGTTTTTTATTAATGCTTTTATTTATTTAGTTTTGAGAAAGAGAGGGAGCGTGAGTGGGGGGCAGAGAGAGAGGACAGAGAGAATCCCAGGCAGGCTCCGGACTCTCATCACAGAGCCCAGTGTAGGGCTCCATCTCATGACCCTGAGATTAAAGTGTTTGATTTCTGATTTTGGCTCAGGTCATATTCTCAGTCGGTTAAGGGTCTGACTCTTACTTTTGGCTCAGGTCAAACCGACAGAGCCACCCAGGTGCCCCCACAATGTAAATTTTAAATCAAGGGAGAACTGTAAAAAGAAAATCATTTGTGGTGACAATTCTAAAGTATCTTTGCAGATTTACTGTTGCTTTCAAGTTGGGAGTCTGTCCTAATCCTCAGTAAACTGAAAGTGATTCCTTTTGGTTCAGAGAATGTGGTTCAGACATGAGAAGAATGGTAAATCCTGGTGAACCCTAAGATCGTGCAGTTTGTTAAATAAATAGTTTACATGTACATTCAGAGCAGTATCAACTGAGAATTACCTGATGGTTAAAATGATCATATCAGTTTTGATTTTTTTTAACCCTCAAAAGTGAACTCAGTAGCTCTCTTAATTGAATAAATGATAAACAAATAAATAAGGGATGAAATACTTCATTTAAAATATACCCGCAATGAGTCAGTCTCTATGTGAAATGCTTTACTACATTGCCATTTAAGTCTTATGTTACCTCTTGAGATATAATTATTCTAATTTGCATGGAAGTAAACTTGTCCAAGATCACATTGGAAATAAGTGGAGTGGCGCTGGGACATGAGATCAAGTTTTCTAGTGCAGTCAGCACACTCATCTTCTGCTGCAAGACCCCATACGGCGGACTGACTGCAGAAATCAAAAGCCTATTAATCTTCCTACTAAATTAATTATCTTCAGGTAAACTAGTTATTACCCACAGCCTTTTCTGGGCCTAAAAGGGGGACAAATAGTTCTTTCACTCCATAGACGTGTTCTGATCCTCTGTTAACTAATGGTTCTGGTCTGCTTTGAAACCTTCTTTAGGTATTAATGGAAGTTTTATCTTATAAACACAGTAGATATTGTGAGGGTCCTTTTTACTTTCAGGAAGATGGTTTAAACTACTTAAAATTAAAGTTGAAGTCCACGTACAATTCAATATGCTACTCTTAGATGTGTCTCTCACTGAGTCAGCTTCACTTGAATCCAAAATTTCATCTGAAGATAAGTAGTGAACTGGGTACTTTACAAAATGCTATGCAAACTCAAAATATAACCATAAATTTTAGCAACCAACCTATTTTGTCAGTTTTAGTGTCATCACAGATGCTCATTAATGTGCGCAAGGATTTGCTTACAGGTTTCCCTGATCTGATCCCTCATTTTTACTGACCTGTGAGCATGTTAATGTTACATGAAATTTTACAGGATAATAGTCAGTAAGTATTCCATAATTGTTTTTGGAATCTCAGTTCTGGAAATCTCAGTGCCTGTAATCTATTTCTTAACAAAAATTCATTAATTACATTTAATAATTCATAAAGGAAAATATATTTGAAAATGTGACCACTGTAAACCAGGGTACTGCACACAATGGGCTGCTTGATGCCATCATAAAAACTTAAGCTCTAAATCCTAATACACAACAAAGGCTTACTTTCTGTTCACACTGCATATCCATTGCAGTCTGGGGGCCTCTACTCCACATCTCCAGGGAAGGACTCAGGGATTGCACTTCTGTAGCTTTATCCTCTCAACCCAGTAACCTGGGTTATTACGGCATGGCCCAGGGCAGCTACGGAGTCCTGAGTCTTTTACAGTTTTTTCACTGCTTCATTCCTGAAACTCACAAAGGTCACCCAACTAGCACTGCCTTGGACAGAGCTAATCACAAGGCTCCACCTAACTGCAAAGACACCAGGGCATATATGGAAGTAAGTGGCATGCTTGGTGAAGTTTACTGTTGCTGCCACAAACAGGAATAATTTAAGCCTAGTTGTGCGTAACTAGCTACTTTCTACGAGTCCAGTAAGACAATATTTATTCTTTGGAGTCACTGCTAGCAGCACAGGTCATTCTTGAACAAATGTACTAAATTCACTCGTGAAAGACATGTTATTTAAGGCACTTTACAGTGCCATAATCAATATTGTTTTCCCATGACACGGGTTGTAATAATTCACATTACAATGTGAAAAATCAAGACTTTAGAGAGAAACTAAACATCCTAAAGTAACCAGGTGAGTGATGAAATTGTGATTTTTTTTAAAAATTTGAATTTTTTAAGGAAGTGATGAAATTGTGATTTTTTAAAAAAAATTCTTTAATGTTTATTTATTTTTGAGAGAGACAGAGACAGAGCACAAGCCGGAGAGGGCCAGAGAGAGAGAGAGAGAGAGATGGAGACACAGAATCCAAAGCAGACTCCAGGCTCTGAGCTGTCAGCACAGAGCCTGACGGGGGGCTCAAATTCCCAAGCTGTGAGATCATGACCTGAGTTGAAATCAGACACTTAACTGACTGAGCCACCCAGGTGCCCCAAAATTGTGATTTTTAAATGGGCCTTTCTGAATATGAGGTGCTTTATTTCAACTAAAATGAGCTTCCTTCATATCACAACATACTTAGGTCTATGCAGGTTTGGAGAAAATAAGCTTAGATACTTTCCTTTCCCAGCACCAGTTCCTTCTCTAATTAAGACAACTACAAGATCTTAGCCATAAGATTGTAATAACTGATTTCTCTTTGAACTCTGAAATGAGAATACCCGACAGTCATAATTCTAGGGACGAATAACATCACACATAAGAAACTAAGTTTAAGTCAGAAGATGATGTAAAGTAAATGTCCTTACATCAATCTAGGTCATTAGTAGAAACTACAAAGACTACTTTTTACATAAGCCAATACTTCCTTAGGTGTATAATATTCTTACTTTCCTAAGACCTAAATATCTGAAAACTCTGATGTCTAATCATTTTCAAAGTCTCTCATGTGGAAATATCAAGGAAATTGTACTTTGCTTAGGCTCATCCTTGGGAATCAACAGGATGATCTAGCTAAAATTTGAGAAATGAAAACGCAGTCACATGCCATGTCTGAGATGTGTTAAATACAGATAAACTCAGAGCTTTTACTCTAATAAAAGAAAATACTTATCATTTTAATTTTGACAGGTTTATTCCCCAAACTATTATATTCTATTTACTTGCAGTAATTTCATAAAGACTACATTGTGCTTTAAAATGATTCTTAGGAACAGGCTTCATAATGGCATGTAAATCACTTCAAAACACTGATACAAAGTAATGCCAAAAAAAATCTATTTTTAAAATATGTTTTGAGTTTAAATTATTTCTCCTTGAAACATTCTCAGGATTAGAAGTGTCACTTAATCCCTGTTTTGTTTACTTGGTTTGCAAATCTGATTGTTTCCAAAGCCCTAGGAGATAGATATTCAAAGTCTAACATGTTAATATTTCTTACCTAAGAGACCAACTACCTATTAACCTCAAACATCGCAAACCCAGAAAAGCACAAAGATCTCAGACCAGCTAAACTATACATCACAAAATACATTTCCATCCTTAAGAAGGACCTCATATGTAACACTTAGTGTCTCCTTGTTCTTGTTTTGGTTATAATTTTACCATAGTCAATAATGTGATTAACGAACTTAGTAAGATGGTAGCAGGAAATTTTAAAAAGAAAGAAGGAGATTATAGAGGTAGACAGGTGCTACTTCTTTCTATTTTATTTGTTGCTACTCATGTAATTGTAGCATACATTTATTTGTAGCTACTCATGTAGTCAGAGGCCAAAGGCTGAGACTTGTACCTGATACAATGTGCAAGTACTGCCAGGATGTTATCACGGCAGGACACCGAGGTACCTGTGTGGGGCCAGGGGAGGGGACAGAGGGGAATAACATGGATTAGGCACACACGTGAGCACTGGGGCTAATAGGATGCATCGGGGTGAAGGAGGGAAGTAGGCATGAGAGGGCTGAAATAGAAATCACAGAGTATATACACTGAAGTCAAACCACCAAGCTCACAATTTTTTTCCTTAGGATGGATGTATGTACATATGACTTTGTGACAGAGAACAAAACCTACTGGAGCTCAATAATTCATAGCTAACTTCACAAAAGAGCCTTTTATGCTCTCGTTGTGATTTTCTAAATCAAGACATAAAGTACCCAACATCTTGACCTTAAATTGAAAAAGGTGCATTCAGACATTGTACTTACTGTTCCCTTTCTTTGCTTCTACACAAATATTATCAGCACTAGGTCCTGTCCCTTAAGATAAACTAGTAATCAGACTTTGGTTTTTTTCTTTAAATAAAAAAGCTGTTTTTTATGGACAGGAAAAGATTATGAATCTGACAAAAAAAGAAGAAAATATAAGACCTTAAGTTTCTAAGTAAAAAATAGTAATTTGATATTAAAAAATTATAGCTTTTACTAATGATGCCTGAAATATTGTGAACATTAAAAACTATTCCACATGCATGATATATGTGATATGAATCTGTCACATATATAATGACACCTATATATTCATAGATATATATGTATACCCCACACCCACACCCATATATATGCAACTATCCCTGCCCCCTTTGTATTTGTGGAATAGGATCAATACTTCTGTTGATAACCTGGAAAAGCTGGCATTAATATATGTGCTTAGATGTTTGGAGCGAGTGAGCAGACATGATAGCAAAGAATTAAAGACATTCTTTACTAGTGAAAACAGTCAAGATACTTACATATAAAAATATACTGTAAAGAATAATTGAAGCATTCTTCAAATAGAAATATAGTGAAAAGTATTCCTATACTGAATGTCAAGATTTGTCATAAAACTACAGTAACTAAAAAATCATGGTTTTTGTAAAAGAATTGATAAACAGACAATTAGAATCCAATATGAAAGCCAGAAATATGTGTATTCCTATAATGAATACCTGATGTAGGACAAAGATTATTGCAGAGTAGTAGTGAAAGATACATTTATTGTTTCCAATAGATGATACTTAGTTAAGTGAATATCCACATGGGAATAAAAAAGAAATTTGACTGGTACTTTACACTGTATACACACTATATTTAAATTTGTAAATTTAGAGAGATTGAAGATTGAAGCATGATGGATAAAACAACAAAGCTCCAAAGGAAAATATAAAAGAATATCTTTGATGGTATCTGGATTGGAAAAGACTTTTTCAGACATAAAAATGATTGCTTATAAAGACTGATAAATATGGCTATATTAAAATTATAAAGTTCTTTTCATATAAAATACTACCAAGAGAAAATGCTTTTCATCAAGTGGGAAAATAAACATGAAAAATTGATCAACTTCATTAATCATCAGAAAATGCAATTTAAAATCACCATGAGATACCAGTTCTCATCCATCAGAAAAGATAAAAATACAAGGACTGACAATACAGTGTTTGAGAGAACATGCAACAGTGGAAACTCCCACACTGATGCTGATGAGCATGTAACTTCGTCCAACCATTTTAGACAATGCTCAGGCACTGTTTACCAAAGTTGAAGATGCATAAACCCTATAACCCACCAATTTTATACCTAAGGACATACCCAATTCAAAAGCAAACACATTTCAGGACACAGTGCAAGATGGCTCACAGCAATACTATTCACAAAAAGAAACAAATTTAAGTATACTTAAGCAACAGAAAGGTACTCAAAAGGTACATCTGATCAGGTACTAAAAGCAATGGTAATAAACAATCTACTGAAACCGCATGGACGAATCCCCCAAATAGAAAGTAAGCTAGAGAAACCAATGATAAAACAGCACATCTGTACGATTCCATTTATTTAAAATCTTTAAAGCCAGTGAAAACTAAATTGTGGTGTTTAGTGATTCATACTGTGTGATTAAACTATAAAGAAATGCAAGGAAATGATAATCATTAAAGTCAAGAAAGCGGTGACTTTGGGGTAGAAGAAACAACGTGGTTGGGAAAGGGCAGTGTGGTTACTTATGGTTGTTGTCAGCGTTCTACTTCTTTACCTAAATGGTTCTACCTTTTTAGCTTGTGTACTTCTATTTTATTTGCCAATCAAAATTATAAAGTAGTTTAAACTTTAGGGTTCAAAATAATATATGGCTTACTATTGTCAAAAATTAAATGTTTTTGCATTATGTTATATATACCAATAATTCTATAGCTATAATTTTTTAATCACTGAATACTGAAGATTTGAATAAATACATTCTCATAATCAGGGGAGCACTACATTTCACCCTCTCCTCCTTTTCAGGGACTTTGCTCCTTTCTCTCCTGCATCATCATATTTGCCTCTCCAGAGGGCCATTTCCCTCAGCAATCTAAGCATGTAATATCCCCATTTTATTTAACTTTAAAAAATACAAAGAAACTCCCTTGTCCTTTGGCCTAAGGTCATACTCTGATAACCTTTTATTTTCTCTGTTTCATTTCAAAGCAAAACTCCAAAAAAAGTTGTCCAAACGTATTGTCCCCACTTCTCCCATTCTCCCCTGAACATTTCACTAAGGCTTTCATGGCTACTTCCCTCAAAGTTCTCTCAGTTCATCAAAGACCTCCATCTTGTTAAATACAGTTTCTCAATTCAGTCATATCTTGCTCACCCTAGTAACCCCATTAGAGTTAGCTGGCTGATCACACCTTCTTTGAAATACTTCTTCACTTGGCCACTCAGACACCACTCACTTTTGATTCTTGTACTTAACAGGACTCATTTACACCCTCCTCAGAGTCTTCTGCATTGTCCTCATCACCTGTCTTAAATTTTTTTTAATGTTTATTTATTTTTGAGAGAAAGAGAGAGAGACAGAAACCGAAGCAGTCTCCTGGCTCGGAGTCATTAGCATAGGGCTCAAACCCATGAACCGTGAGGTCATGACCTGAGCCAAAGTCAGATGGCTAACCGACTGAGCCACCCAGGAGCCCCTGTCCTCATCTTCTAAACCTTTATATATGCTCACATTAACAAGAAAATTCTGCAAAAATAAAACCCTCATCTTTTTTCTTTGCTACTATATCTTCAACACTTAAAATAATACCTCGCATATATGTATTAAATAAATTTGGTAAATTAATGAATGGACCATAGTACAAACTATTGCACTAAAGTCTTCACATTTTCATTATGTCTTTAATCAGTGTTAACTAAATGTAACAAATTATGACCAATTAATGCTATGATTTCTGTTTATTTAGTTTCAGTTATAATAAACTTATTTAGTGTCCAATTGTGTTTCAACTTTGGGCCAAGAAACTGTCTTTATTTGTTACTTTAATCCTCAATTGTCTTGTCCCATTAAGAATTATCATTTCTATTTCATTTTATTTTATTTTATTTTATTTTATGTTTGAGAGAGAGAGTGAGCATGAAAGGGGCAGAGGGAGAGGAAGAGAGAGAATCCCAAGCAGTCTCCACGCCAAGTGCAGAGACCAACTACAGCCTCGATTTCATGACCACGAGCCGAAGTCAAGAGTCAAATACTTAACCAACTGAGCCACTCAGAAACCCCTATAATTCCTATTTTAATCTCACTCTATATTGTACCCTCACGATGAATCAGAGTCAAAATTCAAAGAACTGCTTCAATAATAAGTTCAAAATATTTTGTCACCTCCCCATTTCCACCATTTATTCCATGTTTTTCATTACCTTTAAAATGTTTGTTTTCACTGCCTTTAAAGTTTCTCTTGAGACCAGAGAATATTTATGACCCATCACCAGGCTGTTTTATTTCTTGTCAAAAAACCAATAAGGAAAGAGAAAAAATAAGGAAGAGATTGTTCATTTTAGAAATTAGTGTCTACATTCCCCATCTAAAATTATACCCATCAATTTACCAAACATTTTTTGAGCACCCACAGGTCCCCAGGTACTTGTTGAAAGCTAAAGAAAGAAACAGTAAAAAGGATTTAAGTTTATTAATTTATTTTGAGAGAGAGAAAGAGTGAGAGTGAGAGCAAAAACAAGAGAGAGAGGCTGAGAAAGAATCCCAAGCAGGCTCCATGCTGTCAGTGCAGAGCCTGATGCAGAACTTGATCTCACGAACTGTGAGATCATGACCTGAGCTGAAATCAAGAGTCACATGCTTAACCTACGGAGCCACCCAGAAGCCCCTAAAAAAGGATTTTCTATCTTCAAATACCTCACAGCATAGTAAGGGAACTTCCACTTTTAAACTGAGTCAGAGGTACATTAATTCATCATAGATTTAATGATCTGTTCTATCAGAAATTATTATTCACAACCTGGAAAAGACCAAAGAAATTGGTATGTGTTTTTCCACTGAAGTCCTGAGCAGACTTTTCTGACTGGGCTATTTTATGACTCTAAAAGGGCAGAAGTTAAGTTATAGATTTTGTTCAGCAGAGATGCAAATTATTTCTGTCTGGTGGGAAAGAAATGTTTATTTCTCTTCAAGACATTAACCAGTTACATATTCTACGTACCTTATCTTTCCATTTCTTTATTAAATTGCATATATATCTATAACAGTGCTGTGCTGGAGTCGGTTCAGGCTGGCTCACGAGAACTTTGACAGCACATTGACTGCACTTTGGTAATTTAAAATCTGCCATGGTTAAGGGAAGCTTTGGTGGCTCAGTCTGATTAAGTGTCTGACTCTTGATCTAGGCTCAGGTCCTGATCTCACAGTTTGTGGGTTCGAGCCCTGCACTGGGCTATGTTTTTGGGATTCTATCTCTCCTTCTCTCTGCTCTTCCCTGCTTGTGCTCTCTCTCTTACAAAAAAATCAGCCATGGGGCGCCTGAGTGGGTCAGTCAGTTAAGCATACAGCTTCAGCTCAGGTCATGATCTTACAGTTCCTGGGTTCGAGCCTCGCGTCGGGCTCTGTGCTGACAGCTAGCTCAAAGCCTGGAGCCTGTCTTTGGATCCTGTGTCTCCCC